>JAZKJV010002739.1:0-600000 GCA_037367405.1 Ottelia alismoides
TAGTCGGGACCTAGCAACGGGGGGGCTCTACCTAGGGTGCGGGTCACTCTCTCGCGCATCCAAACCAAACAATGAGGGGGTTGCTCTCCCCAAGACAGAATTTTTAGGGTGAGCGGGTTTTAAGATCAATAAGATTAGCAGTCCCAATTTTATGGTTTCACTTTTTTAATATTTTTCAAAGCAAACAAAAGGCCTAACGAATTTTTCGGTTCTCCTGATTATTAAGTCCAAAACAGGGGGGAGAGACGAAAAAGCCGATGCACGATAAATCAATGATGCATGCAAAGTCAGAAATGCGTACCTGTCTCCAGCACTCTACATGCAAGATGATCCGCGCATAAAAGTAAAGACAGAAATAAACTAACCTAAATGATGCAGCGGTAAAGCCGAGTCCTGGGCGAGCAAGTCTAGCGAAGAACCGTCTAACCGGTCACCGACCTCCAAGTCAAAGAGTCCGGTCTTGGCCGTCCCTCCTCTGTCCGACAAATCGGGGGTAGGAGTAAGCGCTTTACAGGACGGGCTGCGACACGTAGGCTACGGAGGCAAATGAATCGGTAATTTTTATTATTTAGTTTTAAGTAGGTCCAATTATCGATCTATAGGAACAGATAATCAATTAGGTGTGTGGATCCTACTAGTTACGGCACATTCACCAGAAAATCCTAACTCTAGGGGCTCGAGCAAAAACCGCGAAAAACCGGAAAAGACAGAAATAAAAGAAAAATAAAATCGCGAAAAAGCCGCGAAAAACCGCGAAGGTCCTAAAGGGTCCCCCGAGCACACCGGTGCTCGGCGAAACAGACCCGCTACGGTCAAGTCACCAAAAGTGTCCAAGCAGTTCAAGTCCCTGTATTATTACAATAATAATATAAATGAAATAAAAACCTAATCTAACCTCACCCACTCAACTCTCTCCCTCTCGCTCTCTCCTGCGGCCTCGTAGGGAAGGAAGCCGCCTCCAAGTTCCTCGGCTGCACCGGCTCCTCGAAAGTCGCCTCCGCGGTCCCTTGGGCCCTCACAAGAAAAAGAGAAGAGTGGTCAGACCAGCAAAATAATCAAATAATAAAGAAAAAGAAATGAAAATAAAGGTAAGGGTATATATGCAAAAATACCAAAATAAAATAATCACACAAAGGCAATCAAAAACAAAAACAAAAGAAAATAAAAATAAAACAGAAGAAGACAAAAAGAAAATATAAACAAAAACCGCGAAAAGCCGCGAGCTCCGAAGAGCCGCGAAAAGCCGCGAAAATAAAACGAAAAGAAAAATAAAAAGAACTACTAAGCCGTGCTCCCCGGCAACGGCGCCATTCTGATAACACGCCTTGACCACTCGGGTATAAGGTACATAAATAGGATCGTTGCGACCCAAGCGATCAGGCGATGTGTATCAAGAAAAATATCAGACCACTCGAAACAAATAAAATCAATCAAGCACTAAAACAGCGGTCTAGCTATGAGTTTAACCTGGTATAGCACCCAGGGTCGAACTCGAGGAGCACGGGTTGGCCAAAGGCCTACGAAGTAGTAAAAATGAAATAAAATAAAGAAAAGATATTTTTAGTGATTTTTAATGATTTTTATATTTTTTTGGATTTTTAAAAGTGAAGAAAACAAAAGAAACACAAAGTCAAGCACACTTTAGCTAATTATTTAATGTGTCAAAAATCAAGCAAAAATTCAAACAAAAATGTTTTTATGTTTTTAAGTTTTTTAGTGTTTTTGGTTAATTTTTGATAATTTTCTGATGTATATTTTATTTTCTAAAAATCAAACAGTAACAAAAATGCAAGGTACTGTCCAGCCAGGCCCAAAAGCCCTAGATAAAATATCTAAGGACCTCAAAAGGGCCTGGAGGTATTTTTCCTGTATACTAGATAAAACAAGGAAAATTTGAGTACCAAAATTATTGTTTTTGGATTTTGATATTATTTATTAGAATTTTTATGGATTTTTAAGTGTTTTTAAGTTTTTATGGTTTTTAAGCAATGAAAAATAGCCAAAATTGGCTAGAAAATCAAAGAGCACAAAAGAAACAGTACCTAATTTTTATAAAATTTTTCAGAGGGTTTTTTTATTTTTTTGGGGTTTTTAAAACTAGACAGTAGCTGAAATAAGGGTTTTTGAATTTTTAAAAATAACAAATAAACTCAAAAATGTCCTCAAAAATTCTCAAAAAATCCTACAACATGGCAGGAGCCATGTGTCAAATTTTCATCGAATTTGGAGGTGATTTGATATTTTATTCAAAAATCAAAAGAGGGCACTGTGCATAGGGACTGAAGTGCAAATACCCTAAGTTCTGGGGGTTCAGGTGCAAAATACCCAGCAACGCACGCGCGCGGCGCGTGCCTGGGGCACTCAGGGACCTCTATGTAATAAAAACAAGGTTCTAGGACTAATTGGTAACTTGTACCAAAAGTCTAAGGACCTCAGTTGCAATTTACCCACGAATAAAAGCACATGCGCAATTAAAACATTCACAGGGGCATAGATGCAAATACTACAATGTTTTCATTCATTTATAAACATCCAGAACTACAGGGAATATATTGCAAATAACCCAAACATACACGTGACGAAGCACGTGGCTCCACACAAACAGGGGTATAAGTGCAAATAAACTAAAGTATGAGGTCCAATGTGCAAATAACCCAACGTAAATAAAGTACGCAAAATATTTACAGGACTGAAATTAAAAGCATAAACTAAGAGGGGGCCTAAGACAAATTACCCCTTATTTAACGTCGACGGGCGGATGATTGGCGCGTGGCTGATCCGACGGGTCTGGACGCGGGCGCCTTTCTCCTTTCGCACGTGGGCCTGATCGACGTCTGAGAAGAGGGCACGTGGAAGATCTGACGGTAGCTGGTGGCTGGTGCCTCTCTCTCTGCTTGGATGGTCCAGATCGTCCCTCTGAATGATCGGGCGGTGACTGCTCCTCCGGGAATGGATGGACGAGATGAAAACTGGAGGTCGAGGCTGATCAGACGGCGGCTGAAGATCCTCGAAGAACAGGTGCCCGGCGACTTTCGCCGGCCTCGTGTGAGCGCTGGGATCCTCCCCTGCTGCCTCCGGAGATCGAAGAAGGTGCGCGATGAAGCTCTGCAGCTGATGGTGGTCTCCGATGGCCCAGCCGAGCCCTGGAGGGCTACGGCGAGGTCGGCGGAGGAGAAGCTCCTGTGCGAATGTCGGGAGGCCTCAGATGGCCTCCTCTAGTCTAGCAAAGTAGCTCACAAGCTCCGCAGGTCGAGGGCAAAATGCCTCGACCCGGTTAGGCGTCGTGGAGGTGGTCTGTGCGTCGGTGCGGATGAACCCCGGCGAAGCGACGGCGAGGGGATTCGAATCCCAGCTCCTGTGCGAGCTGGGTTGAACGGAGGGGCGGAGAAGGTGCGTGGAGAGCAGGCGGAGGTGAATATGGATTCCGATGATCGAGGGGATGCGTGAGGTGGTCGGAATCGATGGAACAAGGCGGCGGAGCGATTTGGGGATACTCTAAAATTAACGGAAAGGAAAAGCTACCAGAGCTACCTGGGTGGTCGAGGAGACTGTGCTGGAGCTGAGGTAGCTCCTGGTCGTGGCCTCAAGGGTTGTCTCGGCCCGAGGCTCAAGCTCCTGCTCTGGGCGGAGCACGGCGGTGCTAAGTCGCCGGATCAGTGGAAACCGGCCCCTCTCCTCGCTGCGACGGCACCTGGAGCGAGCTGTCACTCACGCTCGGGCACTGGAGCTCACTGGGGGTGGAGCGGATTAGCCAAAGATAGGAAAATTTGGTGGCGGAGCTCGGGATATATATGGGTGCAGACCCGACTAAGGCCGGTCGGGTAGGGCAGCATGGAGCGCGGACCCCGATGCAATCCCCCGGGCGTTGGTCTCGGATGCAAGAAGAAGGATTAGGACCCGGGGTTTGCGCAAATGGTGGGCGGATCGAGCGCGGAAAAAGAGGAGAAAACGGGTCGGGCGCGAGATCCGCTGGAGAAGACGGTCCGCGGAGGGAGTTGACCGGAGGTCAACATCTCCGTGGGCCAATGAGGTGCTGCCACGTGGAGAATGTTCGAAGCTCAAAAATAAGGCAGCAAATGGCCGATTTTCCAAAAACTTAAAACATGAATTATTTTTATTTTATTTTTTTCTATTTTTTGGTGATTTGTAATTAATTTTTTTGGAAATAAAAATAAAGTATTTAAAATATATAGCTACATATAGGTATATGTACAATATGTTGGTTTTTGATTTTTGATTTTTAATGATTATTTTTGTACAATTTTATTCCTATTTTATATTTTATTTATTTATAGAATAAAATGAGGAATAAAAGGGTATTTTTATTTGATTTTAATTATTTATATACATAGGTGAAATAAATAGATATATACATTTATATACATGGTATATATACAATGTCTTTTTATATTTTGAATTTTGTAATTTTTATTTGATTTTTGTTTTGATTCTTTTTATTTTATTTATTTACAATATATAACATGGAATATTTACAAAAAGTTTAAAAAATAATTTTATCTATTTACAAGGTGAAATAAATATAGAAGCATGGTCTATGTACATGGTGAAAGGATATTTTTGTTCTTTTTGATTTTCACATTTTTATTTTGTTTTTAATATTTTCTAAATATATACAAATATGTACAAGCATATTTTTGGGTGTGGAAAATATAATTTTATTTATTTACAAATATTTACACATGAGCCCCTATCTCCCTCTACTTTGGCTTTTATGCGGTCAGGCCCATGCTGAGCCCTCCCTTGGGTTAGGTTGCTCAATATTTATTCTAAATATTTCCCTCTTTTTCTTTTTAATCTTTATTCTTTTATTTTTGCACAAAAAACATGCTAATTATAGGTTTTTACAAAATGCATGCTTTTGCTAATTAGTCCTATTTACACATATCTACATGCATTTGCATAGGTTTTTGTAGCTAAAATATAAGAATAAAGAGTGATGAATGGGTATTCATCACTGATGCGACTACTCTAGCCTCCTCGTTCTTCTACAATTGACCCACACAATCAATCAAAGAATGAATAGCAAGGATTAAAATTTATTATACCCTACTAAAGATGTACAATGGCAAGCAAGTAGGGGTCGAACTTAGGAAGCAAGGATGTAGAGCATAGATAAAAATCCAATCCTAGGTCTAATACACAACTTAGCCAATCTAATTTTTTTTGTGGGTTTTTATTTTAATTTTTTATAATTTTTTAATTTTTAATTTTGTATTTTGATTTTTAATTTTTATAATTTTTTATTTTATATATTTTTTTTAAATTCTTTTTCAATATTGGAATTTAAAGACAAGGTAATAAAAGACAAGACAAAGTATTTAATAAAAATGCACAAAAATATCCAAAAATTCAGAAATAAAATGTTTTTGATATTTTTAAGACTTTCTACTGTTTTTATGATTTTTGGGGATTTTTCAAGGTGTTTTTAGTATTTTTAAATAGGGAAATAAGAGAAAACAGTGAAATATGTGCTGGCTGTGAGTAAAATGGGAATTAAACTTAGCAAACAGCAACCAAAATTTTTCACACTAATTTTCAATTAAAGAGAATAAAATCAGGAACAAACAGGAACTGAGTTTATATTTTTTGGAGTTTTCTTTGATTTTATATATTTTTTTGAAGTTTTAGAGTGTTTTTAAATTTTTAGTGTTTTTCTTATGAGATTTTTAGTTTATTTTGGGTTGAAATTAAAGCAGGTCAAAACACACAACGGAGAATTTTTTTGGAATTTTAAGACCTTTTAATAATTTTTTGGTATTTTCTAAGCTAGATAGTGCTGAAACAACTTACAATAAAATTAAAAACTATAAATCTGGCGTGAAGTAGAATCAAATAGGAGCTTAAACCTATTTTTTTGAGAATTTTTAGCAATTAAATGAGGCGTGAGAAAAATAGGCTAAGCACACAAAAATCCTAAGCCTGGTAGGGGTATAATTGTAGTTATAGAGACATCCAGGGGCTTAGCAGCAATTTTCACCAAAGAAGCACGCACAAAACACGTGAAACACCATTCACAGGGGCATAATTGCAAATATCAAAAGCCAGCAGGGCCTGCATGCAATATTTCCGAAAACATATTATATTAACTACGCATAGGGATAAAATTGCAAATAACGAAAAGTTCAGGGCCAAAACTGCAAAATACCCAAAAGTCACGCGCCCCAGTCACGTGAATGTGACGTGGCGTGGACCGAAGTGCAAATAGTGCAACTGTGAGGGTCTAAGTGCAAATATTACAAAACTTTTTAAACTTCAAACGAAAGTTACTAGACTAAAAAGTAAAAAAACAAAAATGCTTGGGCTGAAGATGCAAAATACCCAAGCTCCCGATCGTGCGGCCGGTGGAGTTCCACTTGGACACGTGGCGTGCATCGAGCGGCTGATACCCCTTCGTCCTGGACGGCTGAGATTAGATCATGGGTGGTCGATCCAACGGCGGGGAGCAGCAGGCGATCGGACGGCTGGCGTCGCGTTTGGAGGTGGCGGCTGATCTGACGGCAGGGGGAGGTTCACGAAGAACACCTCCCCGGCGAGGTTCGAGCGGCGATTGCGGCCGACACACGGCCGCTCCGGCCCCCGGGTCAAGGGCAAAAGGATCCTGGGGCCCTTCCGCGTCAACTGATGGCCTCCGGCGAGGCTGAGGAGGCGTAGAGTGGCCGGATGAGGAAGGCGACCTGGGCGGAGACGTCTGGAGTCGATGAAGGTCGATGGAGCCTTCTCTGGGCCTCGGACCTGCAGGGTTAAGTGCGCAAAAACCAGACAAGCAAAATGGTGGGGTCTGATGGGTTGAATGAGGCGGTTGGTGGTGCGGGCGAAGGGCTCCGGCGAGCGGCGGAGAGGGGAGCCCCGGCGACTCGATCTGAGCGAGATCGAGGTGAGATGATGGGTGGAGCGGATCGACAGAGTGAAGGGGAGAAGGATGGAGGTGATTTGGGCGGTGATAATCAACTGGAGTGGCCAGAAATGGGAGGCGGAGCTCAGCTCTGCCGTGGTTTCGATCTACGATTCACGGTGATCGGCGTAACGAAACACGAAAGTGATATAAACCTACCCTAATATACGCTAATGCTGCAAGAAAATAGAAGAATAAGAGGGAGAGGCTCACCGGAGATGGAAGTGGAAGACTTCGAGCGGAGCTCCGGCGAGGGTCGAATCACTTCGATTCTACACCAAATACCTCAAACCCAGGCTCGATTCGATGCCTGCTGTCACCAGGAGCACGAAGGACTCGGGGTTTGAGGGTAAAAATGGCGAAAGAAGGATTAGGTTCGAATCGAAGTTGGAGGTGCTCTTTTGAAGGGTTGACGGACGGTGGGGGAAGAACGAGGTCCAGCAGTGGCTACAGTGGCCCTTCGTCCAAGGTAACGTGAGGGCGGGCATGCCCATAGATCGATGATCAAAAGTCGCGAAGGGCCTTTCATGCGTTGATGCAAGAGGGAGCCTCGAAAAAATGGAGAAAAGGGGTCAAACGCGACTCTGACAAGAGTCGCAGGGCAAGGACGACCAGTTGACCGAGGTCAACTGGGGCTGAAACCTGGTTGGTCCACGTGGACCAACCAGGAAAAATTCATGATTATTGTTTAATTAATTTATTTAAAAATAGAAATAAGTCGAATTAAATAATAATTATAAAATGAAAAATATTCGTTATTTAATGTAGTATTTTATTATGATTTTTAATTATTTTTATGAGGCTTATCTTTACAAGTTCACTTTTTAGCCCTTTATAGGTATAATACCTATTTGTTTTAACATTTTATTTTTATTTTATGTATTTTAATGTTATTATTTTTATTTAGTATTTTATAAAATTATAAAATACTTTTATCTACACAAATATATTTTTATTCTAATTTTATGATATGTTTTGTATATTTAATAAAATAGAAGTATATTCAATATAGGTATAAGCATAGATATATGACCTATGTATCAAATATGTATGTGTTATTTTTTGAGTTTTATTTAGGTTTTTATTCCAATTTTAATGTACATAATTATTATAAGTAATATTTGCAAAATTATAAAATATAAAATTACAAAAATAATAATAAATTGAACATTTTATTCAATACAGGTATACAATGAGGGTCCAAAACTCAACTTTCAAACCGTAGCTCCGCCAAATGCGAAACCACCACCATCTGATAGATTATTTTGCTTTATATACAATTAAAGGTGAGTATGCTGCATTTGGAGTTGTCAGTTGTGAGATACGGGTCTGGGAAGTTGGGATTCTGGATTTTTATTCATACCATAACTTTCTATCTGTACATTATTTTTCAGTGAAATCAATTTTGTATTTTTCTTTATTTAATTATCTACAACTTTCATGTACGAAGTTTCTTTGTTTGATGAATAAAAAGTGGAACCAAAAATAGGTCCCGAAATGAATAAAGAATGAGTAGAATGTATAGGTATTTTATCTGTATTTCTGACCTTATCTCCCCCTACTTTATTCCTTGTCGACCTATTCATCAAGATGCCTAGGTCTCGGGGGTTTTGGGTCATAAAATATTTACAATATTTTATTATTTTTCTTTTCTTTATTTATTCTATAATTTTATCTTTAATTACTGTATTTTATACACTAATAGGATGCACATGCATGAATGCTAAGATAATGATTTTAAGGGTATTTATGGGTATTTGCTAGGGTTTTGATGCCAAAATGATAGAATAAAGATGATGAAATGTGGATTCATCAGGTATGATATATGCTTTGGAAATCATATGATCGATACCAACTCTCAATGACCAGGAATGAGAAACTTGATGATGAAACCCTAAAGATGATAGTGTGAAATTGATCTATATCTTCAGGTTTATGATAGGTCTTCCAGTACGCAGGATGTACATGTATTAGGAATACCTGAGGATGATGTGATCATAAATGATTATATAACCATGACGCTTCCATTCTGAGGGAGTGATGAAACTTGTCTGGATTTTTTTGACTCCTCTCACTAGATAAGTAATCTGATCTTGGTCCAAGTGTTAGACATTGATCTGAATGAGATTCAGATGCATTGAGAAGATTATATTTACAACCTTGATTAAATCAAGCATTTGTGAGAGGTCCATGAGATATGGATTTGAGATGTGTTCTCAATATCCAAGTCACTATATGTGAAACGTACAATTGCCCTGTCCTTATCTCCAAGTATCTGCGGAGAAAGTGCAATATTCTTAAAAGAGTTCAAGAATAATTCCATTGTTGAATTATATCTAAGAATTGAGAAATGAATAATTAAATGTGATTTAATTATCATGAATAATGTGAATTTGATTCATATTATTTGAATGCATGAGAATAATAATCCAATATAATTAAATATGATTTAATTATTATGGATATGAATAATGTGGACGCACTATCCAATTATTCATATATATTATAAATGTTATTTATAGTTATAAGAGAGAGACTATTATGATTTATATTTTTTAATTAATTATTCATGTGAATTGGATTCACATTGGATGACTAGTTGAAATATAATTTACATTTTATTTTGGGATGTGAATGTGATTGACATTTTTCTAATGGTATGATTGTAATATTCACAAGATAATTATGGATTATTTTGGTGAAATAATTACAACAAGTGTTGTAAATCTTGGAGATATCATGAGATAATGATATCTCCTGAGATAATGAGACCTCATGAGATATTCAGGAGATAGACCCATTCCACCTCAGAGGGTGGATGACCACCAATCTCCATTAGGAGTAGGGTGGCCGTCCCCTGCTCCCCCCTTCCCCCCTCCCCCCCCCTTTTAGGGGATAAGGTCAATCTTCTCATTATCTCCAAGATTAATTATTAATTTGATTTGAAATTAATTACATTGATTTATCGATATATTAATTTAAATTAAAGTAATTATTGTTGTGTTTTTACAATAACATCGTTGCCATTGAAAGAAACACAAATCAATCTCATCTATTGATTTTATGTTGTCCATGGATTGAGATCCATGGAATCCCAAAACCATATATAAGAAGACACACCCCTTGTTCTTTGAGGAACGATTACGATAACTCTCTCTCTTTCTCTCATTCTCACGTCAAGCCTTCTCTGTCTTCTTGAGTGTCCATCCACTCCTCTCATAGAGAGAAGGTCACCTCCGTCGTCGCATTGCTATTGTGTTGCCGCTTCGATGGCTCTTGGGTCTCCATCTTCTTTGCTGCATCTCTCTAGTGAAGAAGTCATTCGATCTCGTGGGACGAGATCAGGAGATCCATTGCTTGGATCAACGACTTGTATTGTGAGAAGTACGCGACTCATCTTTGCGGTCGCAAGCATCTCCTCTGACGGATCAGAGCTGAGACCGGAGGTCTCTTCTCTTAGAGGCTCAATCACAACCATGCTACAAGAGGTATTCCTTTATCTATTGTGTGGTTTGATGAAACAATTCAAGAAGTGTTCGTGGATCATGTAGTTTTGTCGATTATTTTTTTTTAATTCTGTTGTACCGAGCGACTAGTGCGACTAGTCGCTCTCGATCGTACATGATGTGATCCTCACACTTTCGTGATGCGCTTAAGGATTCTTCCATATCCTTCAAGGATGTGCTAAAATGGATGTCAAAACAAATGATGGATACCACATGATGAGAAGAAGCATCGGTATCGTGTTCTCCATATCTGATTTTGTTCTTGTAACTGAGCTTCAGTTTTGTTGGGCAACAAAACTGACAAAATATGGTGCCCTCTCATTTTTTAACAGTGGATTTATTGTGGGTCATCGTGCTCCATGGGTTTTCCCCTCTCTCACATCGAGGAGGATTTTCCCATGTTAAATTTCTCATCTCTCTGTGGTTGCTTCATTATTGTGCCTTGGTTATTGTCTTGGTTCTTGTGTGCGAAACATTCCGCTTCCGGTCATCCTTTGCAAGATAGGTTAAGGGAATCTTGATTTCCCAACACTTCTAATCTTAGCTCAAATTGCAAATAATTTTAAAATTTATATGATCAGATCCAACGCACAAGCATTTCAACCATGGAGATCAAATATATTCCAACATCAATAAAAATACACTGAACAAACATCACAGACGACATTAGTTACATAGAAAAGTAAAGAATAGTTGCAAATCACGATGTCACACCTCAATTGGATGAAATTCAAAAGTAGAGTCTAGTTCTAAAATTGTATTTGTTCATTGATCTGTGTTCAAACTCATCGCCGATTTGAGAAAGCTTCCAATCTTCAGTAGACCAGCAACAACCATAAACTGAGGCACACATTTTTTCTTTGATCGTCATGCTCAACTTCTCGCAGAACCTTTTTACTTTACCTTGTTAGTTACGTATGAGAGAATGACTAAGTGTCCATAAGATTTGGTAAATCCGAATTAAGAGGGAGCTGTTAGTGGAAGAAGCGGGATTAAGGAGTTAGGATTATGGTGTATGCGCACACATATGGGCCTATAAAAGAGAATGGTGCTCTTACGGAAGCCCTCATTCCGACATACTCACCTCTCCACTCACCCTTCATTTTCTTTTACTAGTATCAGAGTAGGCAATCTCCTAACATAGCTGGTGATCTCGAGTTGCTTGGTCGGCACACCCTCACCGCGATTTTCTTGTAGTTTTTTGGAGCAGATATCCTAACAGAGCCGACGGTCTAGAGTTGCTTGGTCCACACACCATAGCCATGATTTGCTTGCAGATTTTTGGAGCAGTTCGACTTGCAGCCATTCTGTTGGAAATCACCCCTCTGATACGAGTCATCGGGTGCTTGCTCTTCTACTATGATCCATCGGGCCCCCTCCTCAGAGTATTGACATCATAAGAGTGTATTTGGGAAGGAGGTTACATGCACCATATGTGGGTTATCTCACCAAACACCCAGATTCTCCCCCCCTCCCCCCCCCCCCAAAAAAACCCCATCTCCAACTTAAGGGACCCACCATCTAGTTTTTATTCTCCATCATGCGGAGCCCACCCAAAATCATACAATCTCTCATTTAATACATCAAATTATCCATTTCGCTAAGAGAAAGAACTCTCTCTTCAGCAAGAATGAGGAGCCATAGCCTTCAGATCAAATGACTTCACTGGATGAGGGCTCGACGAAACAACTCTGGAAACGGAGATTGCAGCCTCTTGAACATCCCCCAGGGAATCCTTCAAGCTAGTTTCCAGAGAGATCTTCCAAGTTAGAGAAGGATGCAGGGGAGTTGACGGGCCGGTCATGTGAGTTCACCCCACCCAGTTGACCCATAAAATCGCATCACATCAAACCCCCTCAATAATAAAACCCTCTATTCAAAAACTAAAAAAAATCAAGTTTTCCAATAGATAACCCACCCTAGGGGTGAGTTGTACTCCCTCGGATAACCTCCTTTCCAAGCGCACCCTAAAAGTCCTACTCACTTGATGTATTATTTTTTTTAAACCTCATATGCTCTGTCGGCACTTCTTTTCATAGTTTTTTTGTTGGCCTTGTCTCAAAATGTAGCTAGTTCATTCTTTTTAATCCTTCATTTATGATAGCATATCCAAGATATATAATTTGTTGGAGTTAGTTAGGTTTATCATCTATTTTTTTGGAAAGATATGGTTATCTGTTTTTTTTAATCTTGATATTATTGAGTTTTCTCCTCTATTGCTAGCTAATTCTACATATACAAAATAGGAGAAACTTGCTATTAACGTGTGTAAGGCCTATCTTATCTTTTCAGATCTATTGCAGTTTTGTCCTTCAGTTTATGTTTTTTAGCTTAATAACTTTATCTTTTAATAATTGATGAGCAATCTTTAAATTTACATAAATAGGTGATCATATTTTTGCAATTTAAAAGAGTAGTCTCATTTTTTGTTCAACTCTATTGATAGGTAGCATTTGTCTTAGTTTTCTTATTGAGTTTTTTTTCTTCCAACCTTAGAATATGTTGCATTCGTTCTTTAAAAAAATGGAGGGAAGGTGTTTTTTGTTTGATTGCAATCTTTGATCCCTTTGTTCAAAATGTTGCTTAGCTTTTTTATATCCCCTTCTTATATTTTTTAATCTTATTACATATACCTTATGTTTTCATCTTTATAAAAAAGTTCTACATTTTTTCGTTTGATCGCAAAGGGCGTAATCTTTCCATTTTTGTTAACAAATACTGCAACCCTCTTGATTTTTGTTTTGTTGATTTTTTTCTCATCCAATTGCCAGTTTTTTGTTTTAAAAATAGCTTATTTTAATAAAATGTATTTCAATTCCTTATTCTATTAGTTTTGTTTTGTCTGCTTGTAGTATTTTTTTACTTTTTCTATAAAAGAGTTGATTTTAATGTTTTTTGTGTCATTAGAATAACTCACTACTTCCCTTCATTAAGTTTAATATTAACCGATCAACTTGATTAGATCTCTTTTCCCGCTTTTCTTATATAAGGAAAATACATCAACATAATGCTTTCTTTTATCTTGTTTAGAGTTAACAAGCTCATATGTCAATTAAATTGATTTTCATCTGAATTAGCTAAGCTGGAAAAGCTAAATAGTGTCACTATGACATGTAGAGCCGGAAAATTTTATACGGTCTAATCCATGTCAATCTAGATAGTATTAGGGACACCCCTGTTCCTGAACTCTCCACACAAGAAACTGAACCTGAAAAAACTGCACATAGGAAATGTTTGAACAATGGGAGAAAATTGATAAAAAGGCTCGTAGTTTCACCCTCATACATATTGAGGATGATTTAATAAGAGTTTTTAGACTCATAAATTGACTTATGAATTGTTGAGAGCAATCAAGGGGATGTATGCCTCAAGATAGAGGTAAATGTGCAGCTTCTTTCGCATAAATATATAAATGCAAAATAAAGGAATTTGATAGTGTCATAGAGCATGTAAATCAGATGTCTGTCTTGGTAAAAGACCTAAAGACTACAAGAAATAATATTCCTGAGAATTTACACATGGAAGCTATATTGAATAGTTTGCCATCTTCTTTCAATATGGCTGCCACTACATTGAGACTAAATGGAGCAATAAAGAATGTGACAGATTTACTTGTCCAACTAGCAATTGAACAAGACTTTTCTGCTAGGAGGAAGAAGACCAATGTCTTCAAGGTTTAAGAGGAAGAAGCATTTGCTCTTCACCACAAGAAATACATGGCTCCCACAAGGTGAAATTTAAGGGCAATCAACGACATTGTGGAAAAGGAACACATGGATCATGCTATAATTATATAAAATTTGGCCACTTCAAGCTAAATTTCCTTAATAAAGGAAAGAAATCATGCCAAGCTAGGGTCCCAGAAAATAAGAACAAGAAGTATGAATTTAATGGTGTAGTTGAGTGTAAGTCTTGAAGGCTAGGGTTTAGGCCCTAGAGCATCACAGAAGTGTGTAGGTCGCATCAAATACAATCTAGGGCAACTAGTCATACTAGTTACATCGAGCAGTGTAAATAAAAAATTTTAAATTGAAATCACATGTTTCGAGAACACGTCTCAAATAGTTTCATCAACAACACAAATAGGTACAAGTATTACCTCTTGAAGTGGGTTTGTGATCGTGTCTCCAAACGATGAGACCTTTTGTCTCAAGTTTGACATTGATAGAGGAGGCACTTGCGAGCGCATGAATGAGACGCACGCTTCTCACAATCCAAGTTGAAAATTCGAGCGAAGAATCTCTTGATTTCTTGCCACGAAATCTAATGCCTTCTTCATGAGCAAGGAATATTGAAGAGGACAGAGATCCACGAGCAATCAATCATATAGCACAATGACGTGACAATGATGAAGATGATCTCTAGGTCAATATGTAGACGACCACAAAATTAAGAGAGAGAGAGAGGTCGTGTAGATATTAGATAGAAAAATATTTCTCTTTCAATTGATGTAAGTGTTGTAAAAGAGCAAAGACTTGCATTTTTTTATAACAAACTGGATGTCCATAGATCTCAATCCATGTGCACATAATAATCAATGGTGTAGATTATTTTGTTGCATATATTTACAATTATAAATAGTTATTTCAAAATAAATTTAAATCAAAATAATAAATATGGAAATACTTGGAAGGAGAGCAAGTCTCCGTCCATACATAGGGTGGACGACCACCAACTTCAAGAGCTCACGTTGGTCGTCCACTTTGTGTATAGTAAGGAGGCTCTCTCATTGCTATTATGTTGAGATCTCTTATCTCATCATATATTCCGCATATGCAACAACTTTTGTTGCAAAATTATTCACCAAAATAATTCCAAATTACTTTTTGATAATTTCAATCATGTCATTGACAAATATGAATCACATGCATATATCAAATATAAAATGTAAATTTCATTTACAATTAATTGTTCAGTGTGAATCCAATTCACATCAACATTTAATTCATAAATATTATTTATAATAACATCTCTCAAACATATT
Source organism: Ottelia alismoides (assembly GCA_037367405.1). Lineage (NCBI taxonomy): Eukaryota > Viridiplantae > Streptophyta > Magnoliopsida > Alismatales > Hydrocharitaceae > Ottelia > Ottelia alismoides. The sequence continues at coordinate 15,404 of JAZKJV010002739.1, forward strand.
ATAAATCATATTTGTAATATTTATTATTATTATTATTATAGATAGTGATATCCAAATTAATCATATCCTTGGTAAGTAAATCATATTTATATACCTTAGATGATTATTCCCATGTGCCTAAATAATATGAATCATATCCATATTATTCATAATAATTAAATCACATTTAATTATCAATTTTTCCTAATACTCATATACATTATCAAGGATAGAATCATTCTTGACCTCCTTCAAGAACAATGTTCTTTCTTTGTACATACTTGGAGATAAGGACATGGAGATTGTACATTCTACGTAGAGTGACTTGGATATTGATACCATATCTCAAATCCAGATCTTAAGAACCTCTCAGAGATGTTTAGTTAAATCAACTTGTAAATCTAATCTTCTCATTGCATTTCAATCACATTCAGATCAATGTCCAACATTTGGACTAAGTTTCGATTATTAATCTATTGAGAGGAGTCTCTAAGTCATGGTTACCCAATTGTTTATGGTCACATTACCCTCGAGTATTCTTAATTCTCGTACATCCTACATACTGGAAGACCTAGAATAAACCCGAAAGTTAGATCATATTTAGACTATCTTCTTTAGGGTTTTATCATTAAGTTTCTCATTTGACCATTGGGAGTTGGTATCAATCATATACTTGCCAAAAGCATATATCGTACCTACAAATTCTTGTCATGCTTCCAAAGAAGATCACCATGCATGGAATTTAGTAGATCCCAATATCTCATGAGTGAGCTCGTGTCTTCTGGCTCGGTAGTGACCCTGTATGATCCCTTTGAAAGATTGCATTACTCATATGCCCTCGTATGTACATCAACTCGCCAATGTATAGATCTTGATTAGGTCATCAACCTAATGATCTGCCTAATGTACATACTTAGATATATAGCAATACATATGTCTTCAGTTAGAGGATGCGTGCCTATATTGTGATAACACATGACATATGTCTTCGTTATCTCAACCGCGTTAAGTCAACTCGTTGACCTAACTTATTTGACACCTCCAAATCTCTATTCTTATGTAGAGGACCTGCATTAAGAAGTCTGTCATATCTCATCCTTTAGAGAAGAATTACCGTCTCCTTCTCACGATGGAGATCCTGTCTTAATAATCATTTGACGGTGCTTGATGAGTCCACAATCTAACTCTTTATATATCATTCAAGGCCTATATGATTCCACCATTGAATCAACAATTGTATGATTATTAAGATGGCCATGGTACATAATGCTAGTTGTATTAAGGGGCCTATTATGCACACTAGTTATTCTTCATTTCAGATTAAGGAGTGAATTGCGATAAAATTTATTGCATAATGTCTCACCGTGGGCTCACATGTCCAATAATCTCCCACTAGTCCAAAGAGCCATTAATGGGATAATCTTTAAATCTATACTCATGTGCTAATCATAAGATATTTAGAAAAATAGCTTTGTAAACTAAATAGTTAATCTGTTTCTGAGAGACTATGCCGAGTCCTTTTATAGACTTGCATATCCCCAAGTAACATTGCTTTCATCCAATGCGAACGTTGCATCTTATGAAACTAATACTCAATCTTGTTAAAGTAGTTACAATGCCTTTGTCACTATAATTTGATAATTATTATAACCAGTAAGTTATGCTCTTATGCCAGGAGATCTCTATCTCCTTAGATTAAGACATAGTCTTAAGTCTAGTAAGGTATCTATAGGTAAGATATTTTAGATCACTATCTATAAAGTCCTAATTTCTTATAGAAAAGACTTTGATATCACTATCTCAAAAATCTCGTGCCTTTGAAGATGCTGATTATTAGTGCATTTAGCATTTTATCTCCATATTAGGATTGGTAATATTTTACTACTCCCACTACATGGCAGGCACTTGGCCCCTGTACACATCTAACATACAACGAGCTTCCCATAGCCGATGCACTAAGGCATGTAGATTTGGCATTCACATCCTCAACTCTTTGAGGTGCTATCCATTTAAGCATGCCAGTACCATAAAAGCTTTACTTGGATTTTTTTGAAGATGTACCATTAATGAATCTCCATTTCATCACCTTTATACTAACATTTTGGCCTTAAAAACCTAGTTAATGCATGAAAATATCATTTATTTGTACAAATTAACATTCATTATTTCTTCCATTTATTGTGTATAAAATACAATTTTAATGTGAAAATTATAGAATAAAGAAAAGAAAAATAATAAAATACCAAAGGTATTTTATGACCCTAAACCTCAAGACCTAAGCATCTTGATGACTAGGTTGAAAAGGAATAAAGTAGAGGGAGATAAGGGCCAATAATACAATAAAAATCCCATTTATTCATTCATCATTTATTCATTTTGGAAACTACTTTATTTTCTACTTTTTATACCTCAAATAAAGAAACTTTATACATGAAAGTTGTAGATAATAATGTATAGAAAAATAAAAAAAATAAGCAAAATTATGTTTGCACAAAAACAATATACATTTTACATTTTATAAACAAAATAAAAAGCCAAAAACCAAACTTCACAGACCCATATCTCCTAAATAAAAACTCAAAATGCAGCAAAATCACCTTTAATTGTATATAACTTTTAATAAGCTATTTAATGAAGTGGTTTCACTTAATTTGGAACTAATATGTAAAAGTTAGATTTTGGACCCCTATTGTATAATATACCTGAATAAAATATTTATTTTGATTATTATTTATTATGTTTACAATTTTATAATTTATAAATTTGTAAATATTATTTACAGTATATGTACATATTTATAATAGAATAAAACCATAAAGAAAACACAAAATCAAATAAGTATAAAAATACATACACAAAATATCTATATTTATACCTATATAATCTATAGCCCTATTTATTTAAGTGTACAAATAACATCAGAAAAATATAATAAAAATATATTTATGTATCTAAAAATAAGCTATAAATATATATAAAATAAGATAATAAAATAATAAAAATAAAAATAAAAAAATAAAAAAATTCAATATACAAAACATAAATGAATATACCTATAAATATACCTTTAAAAAGTAACTTGTAATAAATAAATCCAAAAAATAAATAAAATTCATATTAAAATACTACATAAATATGAAAAATTTTTATACCCAAAATTTAATAAAATCATTTACTATTTTTTGTTCATTTATTGGTGAATACAATGCTTGTTTTATCACGACTTGGGCTGACGTGGCCCAATCACGTGGCACCTTTTGTTGACCTCCTAGTCAACTCAGCCTCCAGGCACTCTGACCTTGTGCCAATGCCCTTTCCCGCATTTCACACCATTTTCCTGGGCATCTAATTGAGCCTTTTCATCGTTTCTCTGTGCCAAGATCTCCCTCAATCATCACTGATCTTTGCATAAACCTTTGATCTTATGCATATAACCCTTATTCTTCCCAAATTGTCCGACAATAAGGGTCCTTAGCTTTGTCTGTAAATAAAAACCTCCTCTCTTCCTTCTCTTCTTGATCCCTCTTGGAGCCCCTAGTCGTGTCCTTACGTGTGTGTGAAGGCCAGGTGACAGCTGCACCGTCCTTGTGCCTGGAGAATGTTGGAGTGGTAGAGGAGGTGATCCATGGTGGTGCTCCAACCTGCCCTGCTCCCTGCTTCATCGAGGTTATAAGAGGTACGCTTTCATGATTCTTAAGTAGTTGCAGTTCGTATCTTCTCTTTGTCACATTCAATTTAGTGTTTTGGTTAGAGATTTTAGCCTAGATTAGCTTAGGTTCTTTGCTGGAGCTTTAGTGCTCTGGCCAGTGTTCTACTGCCTATAACAAGCAGTTTCAACCCCTTGTCGCATCCCTGTCCTTATCCCCAAATTTCTCCATCTGATTCTCCCATCAAGTACGCCTGATCCATCGTGGATCAGCAAATCGAGGGTCCTCCACCACCTTTCAACGTACCCTCTCCGCTCACCTCACCCATTTCTCATCCCAGCTTCATTCGTGGTCGAGGAGACTCGCCTCGAGCCATGGGACCTTTTCGTGAATGTGCTAGTGCTTGAAGGACTCATCTGGGACTACATTGAGGTTCCTGCACCCCTCGCGGAACAACTGACCTCCATGGCTTGATAGGCGAGCCCCGAACCCTTTTGGCATCACCAATCCCTACGTAACATCTCCAGGGAGCCTTCAAGCACTTCAGCGACTGGATTGGTGGTCGGAGGGGGATGCTAGGTCCGATCAAATGAGCTCTAGGGAAGCCCCCTTCCTTGTCCTTCCTAACACACTCGGAGACATTCTACTGGAGTTGTTCTTGGCATGGAGTAGCGTACGTACGATCATCCAGATCCCAGACCGTTGGATCTCTCATCAAGATCTAACCACAGACGTCCAGCCACGAAGCATCATTGTCGCACCGACGTTCGCCATGTGGAGTAGTAAATATCTTCTGACCGTTAAATCACGTAAGGGATGGGGTAATTTGCATATCTCACCCATTTATTTTTGTATTTGTTTATTAGTTATGTAAATAAAATATATAGCATAAATAAATGTGAACATTTTGCTTCGAGACCCTTGGTATTTATGGATATTACACATAGTCCCAGTCTAGCTCAACTCATACGTCGTCCCATGTGAGCTTGGTAATTTCATGTATAACCCTAGTGGTTTTGTATTTACTTTAAACCATTAAATTTGAATATTAGTTGTATATTTTTGGAAGAATCCCTGTCATTTATTTTATTGCAAAAATGCCCTTCCAGTTCATGCATTTTTGTGCTTGAATCTCATATATTAAAAATAGCACTCATGCTCCATAAATTATGTAAAATAGGACTAGATGCCAGCTAACATGTATTTTTATGCTCTATTTTTATTTCAACATTTTAGGCATTTTAACAATTTATTCAAATTCAATTGAGTATGTTTTTGTCCTTGTCTAATTTATAAAATATCAAAAAATAGAAAAATGTTTTGAAAAATTCTAAAAAAATTATATATTTCTATTCTAGTATGCTTTCATTCCAGACCAAAAATAAATCCCTAAAAATAGAAAAAAAAAAAGCATAAAAATTAAAAAGTTCCAAAATCTAGGAAAAATATTAAAAATCACCAAAAATCCGTATATTTATTTTTATCTCTTAATTTCCTTTATATTATTACATATCGATGAAAATTGATTTGAAGAATTTAGGATTTTATTTGCTATTTATAATCTTCAATTCAATTTAGTGTATTTATTATTTCCAAGATTTGGGATAATTTTGACTTTAAAAACCCAAAAGCTAGCAAAAATTCTAGAAAAATCACAAAAACCACAGAAAAATATTTAAAGTTCCAAAAAATTGTATTTTCTGTATTTATTTTTTTTATGAGTATTTATACATATATTACCTTATATTGTATATATAGCTTTATATATTACTTATATATCTTATATTTAATTAAAAGAAAAATAAAATATAAAAATAAAAAAATATAAAAGGAAGACAAAAATCAAAAAATTAAAATATAAAAAAAGGATAAAAGATAATTTTGAACACACTACACATTGATTAGTAGTAATCATAAGCTACTTGGTTTACTCTTTGTGGATCAACCTCTACATGCTTACATGTTATACATTTTGTTTTGTAGAGAATAATAAATTTTAACTCACATTCTTGCTATTGATTGATTGACTTATAATGTTGGTTAATTATAGATGGATGTGGGTTTCTTAAGCAGTAAATGCATCGGCTGCAGTCTCGCCTTGTGAGATCGTGTGACTCTAGGGAAATCCTCTCTATCAAATGGCGTCTTTTTCGGGGAGCAATTTGTGTAGCCTATTTTGTAGTCTATTTTGTATACATTCATTTGCTCATTTATTGATTTAATTAGTGATTCATTTCTTTGTGCATATTTATTCATTTAATATTTGTACATAACTCATTTTAATACTTTTATTTGATTATATGTGCTAATATACCTCAATTTGTGAATTTGTTGTGAGGGTGACTTCCTAGGAGGCCCATTCTAGCTCCTAGGAGGCTGATGTAGCCAAGCTTGGTGGAGACTGGTTTTCAAGCTTTGACTAGTTGGAGAGGCAACAAATGTGGCAAGGAGAGGCTACTTAGCATGGATTTAGATTAGATTTATTTATTGGTGAGAGAGAGAGAGAGATTTATTCATAATCTATAATAATTAAAGATTGGGACACTACTCTGCATAACGAGGTCCAGTGCTTGGGTGTCTGTTCAGCTGGGGACTTCGTCGTAGTTTTTCCCCAGTTTTCACCTCCTTCTTTTATTTTCTGTCCAGCCCTTAGCCTATTGAAAAATGAGAAAAGCGAGAGCCGCTAAATAATGGTCTGACAAATCAGACTCATTGTCGCTGAGGCGACTACTCAAGCCTTCACGTTGATCAACAATTAACCCACACAATTAAGAAGACAATAAAATGCAAGGGTCAAAATTTATTATACCCTACTAAGAATGTATAGTGGCAAGCAAGTAGGGGTCAAACACAAGGAGCACAGGTGTAAAGCAGACAAAATAAAAGTCAAGAGCCTTGTATCTGGTATGCTACTTAGCCAAATTGAAATTTTAGTGGGTTTTTAATTTAAATTTTTTATTTAATTTTTTATTTTATATTTGATTTTTAATTTACTAATTTTATATTTTCTTTTTATCTTTTATATTTTTATATTTTCTTTTTCAATAATAGAATATATATATATACACAATATAAGAGTGAAAGGGATGAAGTATTTATAAAAATAAGTAAAAATAGGGAAAATTTAGGGAATGAAATGTTTTTGGTCTTTTTATATTTTTATAATGGTTTTGTGATTTTTAGAGATTTTTCTGATTTTTTTAGTATTTTTAAAAGTCAAAAATACTTAAAATAGTGAATAAAATAAAGATCTGAAACTAAATCAGGAATGAAAAATAGTAAACAGTGACATAAAATTTCCCAAATTTATTTTAAATTAAAGATAACAAGAAAAAGAAAATTTAGGAAAAGAAAACACAATTTTTAGATTTTTTATGAATTTTATAAATTTTTATGAAAGTTTTAAGAGTTTTTATATTTTTATGGGTTTTCTTTTGTAATTTTTAGTGCTTTTTGGATTGAAGTTAGAACATACTAAAATATGCAAAATATATTTTTTTTGGGAATTTTCTTATGTGTTTTTATAATTTTTATGTATTTTAGAATGCAAACAGTAGTGAAAATGCGTGATTTTGAGTTTTCATAAATAATAAAATGCAATAAATATACCAAATAAAAATATGACATGAAAGGGTGATGCAACAGGAGCTTAAGTTGATTTTTGTGGATTTTTTAGCAATTTACGGATGTATGAAAGAAACAAAGAAACAAAAGAAAAATCATGCTGGCAGGGGTATTTATGTAATTTGGCAGAAATCCAGGGGCCTGTATGTAAATTTTCTCACAAAAATATATACTGAATTATAAACTTCCTGGACCAAATACCAATAGCTAAAGCTGCGAGGTTATGTTCGCAAAATTCCCAAGGGCACGTGCTAGAGCATGCAAGCCTTTGAGGACTAGAACGCAATTACCTAGAAACTTGGGGGTCCAAATGCAAAACTGCCAGAAAATTATAACTACACTTAAAAGTTTTCGGACTAAAAGTTAAATATGAAAAAGTCTTGGGTATTCCTGCAAAAATGCCAAGTCATGCGCGTGGAGCACGTGACCTGGCGGGGACTAAAAAGTGATATTACAGAAACCTAGGGAGTTAAGTGCAAATTTTACAAAATATCTCAATGGAAAAGGAAAGTTTAAGGTTTAATTTTAAAATACAGAAAATGCGAAGGTAAACTTTGCAAAATACCCTCAGACGCAGATCAGACGGTGGGAACTTCCCCACTTATCCACGTGGCGTGATCCTGTGCGCGGATACCCCTTTGGCTTGTACGACCCAGATCAGAAGGATGATGGCGATTGAACGGTCCTGGGTGCGTAAGATACAACGGTAGCTGCTAGATCTAGAGCTTCTGGTCAATCGGACGGCGACGGGCAAGGCTGGAAGAATAGGGAGGAGCCCTCGCCGGAGCGAGCTTCCCTCGCGAAGAACGCCCACCTACGTCAGCCGTTGGAGCTACAAAAAGGGCCTGGGAGCTTCCTGGGGCAACCTTCTGGCATTTGGCGGCCTCAAAATGGTGTGAGAATCGCCGGCAGGCCGTCGCGACGAGGGAGAACGGGGGCCGCTCCAGGTATCTTGGGCTCCCACAAAAACGAACCCAGATGGGGTTCTGTCGACCCTGGGACCTGCAAGGAAAGAACAAATACAACAGTAAAAGGTCCTAGGGCCTTAGGGAGTGAATGCGAGGGTGATGAGGCAGAAATGGTGGAAGTCGGAGTAGAACTCCGACGGGGACATTCGGATGGAATTGAAGCTCAAATCCTTGATCAAACACGCAAATAAAATGACAGATCTAAAGACTGACCCTACAGCTAACTAAAGAACTAAGAAAAACAAATAAAAACAACTCAACTGACCGGGAAAAAACCAGGAGAAAACCTCACGGCCAGAGTGGCCGGAGATGGGTGGAAGCACCTCCGCATCGCTCCTCCGCGCCTCCTAACGAGGAGGTGAGTTAGCTGTCACCTTACTCTAACCTCAGCTCGCGAAAAAAACGGGGAAAAACGGGTCACGAAGGGTTCAAAGGGGTCAAGGAGGTGACGGGCGGTTTTTTAAGAAGTGGTCGAGCGTGCCCAAAGATCGAGGTGTCATAAGCGCCACAACGATGCAATCCCCAATGTGAGCCTAGGGCGTGTAAACTCGATCATAGGGGAGAAAAGGTCAAGTAGGATGTATCATGAAATGATGTAAGGAACGACCTCAAAAAAATCACGAAAAGAGGCTAAAAATGAAGTCCTGACATGCTACAGGGCGAAGGGCAGACAGTTGACCGAGGTCAACTGTGACTGCCACCTGGTTGGTCCACGTGGACCAACCAGGAAAAAGCCTTAAAAAAAGGTTAAAAAAATCATTTAAAAATAACAATTGAATTTATTAATTTTTTTATAAAATAAAAAATGTTTATTTTTATGAAGTATTTTATAGTGATTTTTATTTATTTTTTTGAGATTAATAATTATAAGTTACCATTTATAGGCTATATAGGTTTGTATATATCTATATATTTTATTATTTTATTTTTATTTTGTGAATTTAAATTAATTATTTTTGTTTATTATTTTATAAATTTGTAAAATAATTTTACACTTAATTATATTTTTATTTTATTTTTCTGAAATGTTTTATACAATTAATAAAATAAAAGTAGTAATTGTGTAGGCATATATACATGTATTATACCTATGTAAGTTATATACAAGTATTTTATTTTGAATTTTCTTTAGGTTTTTATTTTTATTTTAATGCACATATATATTATAAATAATATTTACAAAATTATAAAAATATAAAATGGTAAAAATAACGAATAATAAATAAAAAGAATATTTTAATCTGTACAAGTTTACAATAGGGGTCCAAAACTCAACTTTCAAACCGTAGCTCCGCCAAATGCGAAACCACCACCGTTAAATAGATTATTTTAAATTATATACAATTAAAGATGAGTTTGATGCATTTGGAGCTTTTATTTGGGAGATACAGGTCTGGGAAGTTGGGATTCTGGAATTTTATTCAGACCATAACTTTTTATCTATACATTATTATTCAGAGAAATCAATTTTGTATTTTTATTTAGTTAATTATCTACAACTTTCATGTACAAAGTTTCTTTATTTGAAGTATAAAAAGTGGAACCAAAAATAGGTCCCAAAATGAATAAAGAATGAATGAAATACAAGGTGTTTTTATTGTATTTTGGCCCTTATCTCCACCTACTTTATTCCTTGTCGACCTAGTCATCGAGATGCCTAGGTCTCGGGGTTTTGGGTCATAAAATATTGGAAATATTTTTTCTTTTCTTTTCTTTATTCTATAATTTTGGCTTTAAAACCGTATTTTATACAATATTTACACAATGATGCATGGATGCTAAAATGCCTAAATTAAGCCTATTTACACGCATTTACTAGGGTTTTTAAGGCCAAAATCATAGAATAAAGATGATGAAACGTAGATTCATCATTCCCCTATACTTGCCTTTGCTAGTCCCTAGCAAACACTTATGCAATAAGTGCAGAAAAGAAAAACAAAGAAAAGAAAAAGAAGAAATGTGGATTAAATTTAGTTATCAAACTTTTCTTCACAAAATCAAAGTTTTGAGCTTAAGTAGGACCTTTGGAATTTTAGTGCGAGTAGAACCTTAATGAGAACCAGATTTGAAATCCAACAGTCCCTGGGAATCCCAAAGCTTTGTCCAAGTCTCCTCAATAGCCAGGTTAGAAATATCTCGACTCATACGCAAACCCTTACGACTATGAATCTGACTCGTACAGTGTAAGTGATGGTGGCTCTCCCCAACTAGAATGACAAAGAGACTGACTTCTCCAGCATGACAACCCAATGATTCCCCAATCCAATGACTCCTTCCTCGCGGAGTGAGGTATTCCCTTCTAAGTTCAAGTGGCAACCAACTCAAGAGGAGGGGGTGAAGAGAAGAATGAACGGTAGCCAGTGTAGCTACCTATCCTAGGATGCAAGAACAGTGTAGTCAAGTCATCCAGCTGTAGGCTCACATGATTTGACTTTGAAGCTCAAGCGTGCTTATTTTCTTTACAACATATTTACATACATTGCAGGAATTTTATTTGTATACATGCCTGTCTCTTTTCTTTTTTTTGAAATACTATTCACAGCAGCATTTACATAAGGAGTTTTTCCTCTTGAGCCAGTAGACTATCCCTCTTTTTAAGCTTTATTGCAACCCACGCTCTCCTGTCTTTAGAATTCCTCATCACTGGACGGGTTGGGGTGCACTTCCCTCCCTAGAGGAGGACAAGTGTTTCCACTTGTGTGCGTCTCATACCAGCAAATCCAATCCCCTCACCACCCCAACTGAGTTGAGCCATGTGAAAGGTGCAGATGTCCAAGTTAGGTCATTATCAACAAGAGTTGTGCGTGTGCTCCAAAATACTCTACTTAGGCAGTCAAGAATCCATTGAACCAAGTCTCGTGATCCTCAAAGAATTAAGTCAGCTAGACATGAAGTACCTCAAACCCAGTTCCTATAAGGTTCCTGTTATTAGGTAGATTTTAAGGTCCAATCAAGCTCCAATCTCCGGATTTTACTTAGACTCGTTCAACTATCAAACTCAATCCGAAAAATGCTCATGCTATGCAAATGATATGCAGAATGCAGAAAATATTTTTGTGATGCAATTTTAAAGCTTTTGAACTTTTTACGGATTTTTGAAAATATGATGCATATGCAATTTTTTTTGTATTTTTCAAAAGATTTTTCAAATGTTTTTGGATTTTAGTTTTGCAAATGTTTTTGGGATTTTTTTTTGAAATCAAAAGATTTTTGGCTAAAAACTAGGTACAAATATTTACACGGGAGTGCTTATATTTACGAGAAGTGGATTTTAAGAATTTACAAGGGTAAGTGGTCAATTTTATACATATAGATATAATAAAGAAATTTAGGTGTGATGTATGTATTCCTCAAACTTATTTGAAAAGGTTTTTCAAACAATTTTGAAAACTATAGTCCAAAATAATTTTTACAAACAATTTTACAAACATGTACACACATTTGAAAATCATTTTGTAAAGGTTTTTAAAAAATATAAAAAGATTTTTCAAATATTTCTGCAACCATTTTTCAAACCATTTGCAAATCATTTTTCAAACATTTTATTTCACACAAAGAAAATAAATTTTACAAACCAAAATGGTTTTACAATGGTTGAAAACATGTAACAAAACGTTTTCAAAATAGTTTTCAAAAGATTTTTCACAAAGATTTTCAAACTATTTTTCAAATATTTTACAAAAAACATTTTCACCTGATTTATTAATCAGTAATTACAAAAAGAATTTAAGGAATGATAACATCTTTTTATTACAGGTTTTAATGAATTTTAAAGAATTATTAGCCATATTATTAGGAAAATACGAAAGTACGAGTTATGGATAAAGTATATACATAGTATATACGACCCCCCTATACTTAGCTTGAGCTATGTCCTCATAGATCAGAGAGAAAAGAGAAGACATAACTCGTACTGAGTATAGTAAAATCTAAAGAATAAACAAATGAATGAACGAATGAGAAGTTGGCCACCCCCCTGTACGTAGGATCAAATAATCCTAAGTATAGCAGACTGTACACAAAGCAGGGAGGGTCAAGGGTGGGAATGAACAGATCGTACTCAGATTGTCTCCCCCTATACTTAGGGTAAGATATCCCTAAGTATAGACAAGAAGAGGAGACAATGGAGAGGATAAAAGAATGGAGAAACTCGAGGTGCACACCCCCTATACATAGGACAAAGTACGTCCTAAGTATAGAAGACTGTCTACAAGGGGCGACACCTTTTTGATAGATACAGAGGATATAAAATGAAAAGAAGAAAAGAAGAAAAGAGATCAGAAGATGGAAGAAGATATAGAAGTATGTACACATCACTCCCCCTATACTTAGGGTAAAAGAAGCCCTAAGTATAGGCAACAACAGGAGTGATGAAACAGAACGAAGAATGAACACTCGGCTCATCCACCCCCCTATACTTAGGACAAGGTACGTCCTAAGCAAGGCAAACACGAGAATGGGTGGACGAGCAATACGGAAGATGGACAGAGATGAACAGAGGCGGATGTACAATAGAGATGGATGTAGAAAGAGTCAAGAAGGTAGAAAGCGAACCTTCTTGTGAGACTGCTAAGGGATAGATCTGGTATGGTGTAGGTCGACATCGGGGTCCACAGTGGATGGAAGCCGATCAGGGTCGACAGAGTGAAGATCATCAGGGGCCCTAGGGTGAAGAGGCACAGACGTGTGAGTGAAAGAAGTACGGCTAGGTCCGGCCTTGGGAGTCTCGCTGATATCGAAGTGAAATGGGATGAACTCATCATCATCAGAAGTAGTGTACTCAGTGTCGTCCTGTGAGGTGTCGTCCATGTCAAAATCAAAAGGTACAAACTCAACAGTGGAAGTGGTCAAACTCTGTTCGTTCTCTATAATCTCAACCGTATCATCTTTCTCATCAAAAGGGCCGAATTCCCGAATAAAAGCAATCAAATCAAATTCGGTCTATGGCTCATCTGAATCTATTTGAACAGGAGCGGGCTCATCAGTGGAAGTAGTCAAAACACGTCCATCCTGTATAGTCTCTAAATTTGCCCTCCGCTCAATGGTGTCAATCGTGTAAATCCCGCGGATGTCATCAACACAACGCCAAGTCCCAGAAGAAGGAACTCCTAGGTCCATGCTTTTCGAGTCTTCCTCAACGGGGAGGAATTCTCGGGTCTCAGTGGAATCCAATGAATAGTAAAATTCTCTGATAGTATCATCAAGGTCATGGTCCTCGAGGTCTGCCAAGATAGGTGAAGTCGCATCAGGTGCAGATCTCTGGTCAGCAGTGGGTGCGGTGATCAACACTTCGCTTTTGTCAGCAGGACGGAAGCAAATCTCTCCTGATCCGTAATCAATAACGACTCTCGCAGAGGCGAGGAATGGTCATCCCAGGATGATTGGAGAATGCTCCCCAGTGGAGGTCTCCATGGGTAATACGACAAAATCTACATGGTAGCACGTGCCCTGAATTGAAATGAAGGCATTTTCAAGGATACCCTTCATCCTCTTGATAGATCCATCAGCAAACTGTACGATCATCCTGGCCTTCTTGAGAGGCCCTAAGTGAAGAGACTGTACCAGCGAGAAGGGTATGATACTAATCGAAGCACCGCCGTGGAGGAGAGTGTGATCACATGTGTGATCAGAGATGGTGCAACTAATGAAAGGTGTGGCAGTGTTCTTCTTCCTAGGAATGGGACGGTGCGTGATAGCATGGGCAGTGGCCATGGTCAGAATGTGACGTTCAGATCTACTCCTCCGCTTTCTCATCTTGGGAAGAGGAGCAGATAAATCAGTCATGGTCTACTGATGTGGGACACGGATGATCTCATGTATGGTGGCCAACACTTCGGGTTCAATCAACATTTTTTTGAATTTTTAGACCTCCTCCATACAGGGGAGGAAGTCGAAATCATCATATACACGAGGCATACCAAGAGCAGTCTGTACAGCGGCATCCTCAGGGTCAAAGGTGGGACAAGGTGTGAAAGGTTGTGTGGTCAAACGATCTGGCAAGTGGGCGCTCTCCTCACAGTCTGACTCGATCAAAGGTCTCCCGAACTCTTTTTGGATTTTTAATTTTTCCTCATTTTTTTGTGTTTTGGGCGATTACAAGCTCTCATGACAATCCTCACATGAATCGAAATCCTCAAAGAATGGAGTGCCATTCTGTTTCTTATTCAAACTAGTAAGATAATTGATCCTCGACTTCATACGTTCCATCATCTGATTTAAGGTCTCAAGTGTGGATACCATGAAAGGTGACTCCAAAATCTCAGGATCGGGTGTGTCGAATGTTGGCGATGGGTGTGGACAAAAATCACATTCCGGATCGGGATACTCAAGGAAGAGCGGGTTGTCGAAATGTGAAGGTGACGGTGGTGGAAATGATTGGTGAAGGTCAAAGTCCGAATCCTGAAATAGTGGGTTGGTCGGATATGTACAAAAATCAGGAGCAAAGTCCTCCTGGAAAAAGTGAGGTGGACCGGCTGGAGTGAATGAGGGATCCGTAAAATCCGAATAAAAAATGCTCCAGGGGTCCATCTCGAAAACAAAAGGAAATGATAGTCGGGAGAACACGAAGGTCAAATCAAGAGAGTGAAGAAGAAAGGCGCAAGTGCGTAGAGACGATCTAGAATGCACACAAAACAATCACAAACAAACAATGAAAACAAGACAGACCCTCAATTCACCTACTCAACTCGGTAGAGACTGAAAAGTCGATCTTTTTATCTTGTCTGTTTTAGAGTTAGGTGAGAAGTCAAAGATTGCATACACACTTAGGGGCTGAAATGGGATTTGGGCACAAGTCCTTAGGGTGTGCGCGGGCAAGTAAAAGTGAAGACAATGAGGGGATTACTCGCCCCAAGAGAATGTTTTTCTTTTTGATTGATTTTAGGCTCGAGTAATATTAGCCGTCCCAATTTTATTTGTTATCACTTTTTTTTGGATTTTTAATGCACGATCCTATCGGAGATTCAATTCTTTTAAGCACCTAGGTTGGCAAAATCAGAGGGAGAGTCGGAAAAGCAATGCAAGCGGTAAACGATGATGAATGCTAACGCGTAAATGCTCACCTTGCCTCCAACACTCTACATGCAAGGATGCTCAGCAGAATTGAAACCTATTCTATATGCAGATGCAAGCCGATGAAATTGCCCTAAGTGAAAGAAGCTGCTATTAGCGTGAAGAATCACAAGTCGGTCACCGATCTTCAATCCAGGAGTCCGGTCTAGGCTCACCCCTCCTCCTCTCGACACATCGAGTTCAGGAGCAGCGCTTGGCAGGGTGGGCTAACGACACGAAGGCTCGAAGATGATGAGGTGATTGTTTAAAGTTTTAAACTAAGTCCAAAGTGCACTATAGGTACATGAAAGATATTAAGGTGTTTGGACCTAATTTACTCGATCAATCAAGCCTAAAAACTAAGGGCTCTTTCCATGAAAGTGAAGAAAAATAAAACAAAACCGGAAAATGACAAGCGGGAAAACGTGTCAAAAACGACGGTGAGCCCCCAAGTGAACAAACACTTGGGAATTGGGCCCGAATGTCCAAAGTCCAGGGTACCTGTATTATTATAAATTTATCAAATGTCTCTCTCTCACAAAAATAAAAAGCTAACTATCTCTCTCTCTCAAGTCCTCCTGCTCTCTCATGCCGGCTAGGATAGAATAGCCAGTTCCGCCTCCCAAGGCTGCTCAGGGTCCCCTAGGCGATCCTCCTCGGTCAGTGGTCCCTCGCAAGAAAACAAGACAGGGATGTCAGACAGTTCAAAACAAATTATACAATAGAAACAGATAATCAAAAATGGCTAAGCGGATAAAAAGACACAAGTCTACTCTATAAGCCGATACTCTCCGGCAACGGTGCCATTTGAAAAACGGGAAAAGCGAGAGCTGCTAAATAATGGTCTGACAAATCAGACTCATTGTTGCTGAGGCGACTACTCAAGCCTTCACGTTGATCAACAATTAACCCATACAATTTAGAAGACACTAAAATGCAAGGGTCAAAATATATTATACCCTACTAAGAATATATAGTGGCAAGCATGTAGGGGTCAAACACAGGGAGCACAGGTGTAAAGCAGACAAAATAAAAGACAAGAGCCTTGTATCTGGTATACTACTTAGCCAAATGGAAATTTTTGTGGGTTTTTAATTTTATTTTTTTTTAATTTTTAATTTTATATTTTTGTATTTTGATTTTTAATTTACTAATTTTATATTTTCTTTTTATCTTTTATATTATTATATTTTCTTTTTCAATAATAGAATATATATACAATATAAGAGAGAAAGGGATGAAGTATATATAAAAATAAGTAAAAATAGGGAAAATTCAGGGATTGAAATGTTTTTTATCTTTTTATATTTTTGTAATGTTTTTGTGATTTGTAGTTATTTTTTTGAATTTTTTTGGTATTTTTAAAAGTCAAAAATACCAAAAACATTGAATAAAATAAAGATCTGAAACTAAAATGGGAATGAAAAATGGTAAACAGTGACAACAATTTCCCAAATTAATTTTAAATTGAAGATAACAAGATAAAGAAAATTCAGAAAAATAAAACACAATTTTTAGTTTTTTTAATGAATTTTATAAAATTTTATAAAGATTTTTAGAGTTTTTATATTTTTATGGGTTTCTCTTGTAATTTTTAGTGGTTTTTGGACTGAAGTTAGAACACACTAAAAGATGCAAAATAATTTTTTTTGGGAATTTTCCGATGTTTTTTATAATTTTTATGGAGAATGCAAATAGTAGTGAAAATGCGTGTTTTTGAAATTTTATAAATAATAAAATGCAATAAATATACAAAATAAAACTATAACGTGAAAGAGTGATGCAACAGGAGCTTAAGTTGATTTTTGTGGATTTTTTTAGCAATTTATGGATGCATGATACAAATAAAAGAAACAAAAAGAAAAATCATGCTGGCAGTGGTATTTATGTAATTAGGCAGAAATCCAGGGGCCTATATGTAAATTTCTAACAAAAATGTATACTAAAATATAAACTTCCTGGACCAAATACTAATAGCTAAAGCCGCGAGGTTATGTTCGCAAAATTCCCAAGGGCACTTACCTAGAAACTTGAGGGTCCAAATGCAAAACTACCAGAAAATTATAACTACACTTAAAAGTTTTTGGACTAAAAGTTGAATACGAAAAAGTTTGCTATGTGTATGCACTCGAGAAGGGCCCACCAAAACAATAGATGGAGGTCTATCAGCCAGACTACCTCCCACCTTCTGATCCAGCATTCCCACCACCACCCTTGATCCAGGAAGTAAATGGTGTTCGGAGCAATGATGCATAGTTGACCCATCCTACAAGACAACATCACGACCAACCACCTGTCAAACAACCTTACCACCAACCTCAGGGTGGTCATTATGCACAATCCTCCCAACCTCAGCCTCAATATCAGTACCACCAGTCTCCACAATATCACAATAGGAGACAATCACCGTAGTACCCTCAGCTGCAATACCTCTTGCACCTGCAGTATCAACAGTACGCGACTTTACCTCAACAAAAGTATCCTCCCCCTCCTCCGTACAACCACTATCATCTTCCTCCTCTACAACAACATCAACAGTGCTATCCACAACCTCCCCACCATCAACAATAATGTGGTTTCCACGCTGAATCTTCTGAGGCAATTCCAGTGAACTCCAACCTCGATTGCTTGGCCAAACTTGTGAAGGGCCTCACAGAGATGACCAATAAGCTAGACGACCTCATGACAATTAAACTCCATTTCTGGCCCAGCTCAAATGAATCCCAATAATTTTAAGCATAAAGAGAAGGTAGAAGGTGATGTCATGTCTATGCTTGTAAAGTCAAATGACCATGATTTTGTTGTATCTTATGTTGTCACTCTTAGGAGCGGTAGGACCTTGCCTTCATCTACCAACATCAAAGGGAATAATAAATCATTATCAGGTGAATCGTCGTCTTCTGCATCTGCCGTGAAGAAGAAGGAGGAGCCAGGCCATATGTCACCCCGACCATCCACACCAACAAAAAGGACAAAAAAATCAGAAAAGCCAAAAAGTCCAAAAAGATGATCGCCATCAAAGTGAAGCCGTGCGAGGCACAGAGGAGCCCGCAACAGAACCCGATCCAACGCCAGCTGATGGAGCAGAGACCACACCTTTTGCTTGTCCACCAGCAATAGAATCTCCATCTCCCGCATGTATATCTTTTTGTGATCCATATGTACAAAATTTTGTGGATAATAAATGTTGTTGTAAATAAGAACACTGCTTTTGATTTCATCATTGTAAATATTCCTTTTCCTGATGTAATAGAATAATCCAAAAAAATGGCAAAAAGAAAAAGTGCATTATCTGATCTAGGCATTGTGGATATTCCTAGTAATTTGACTATTGAGATTCTGTTGATGAAAGCCATGGAATACATGCTTGTCGTGAAGAAAGGCTTGAAGGAGGCATGTACAAACAAGCATCTACCAACCCATAACAACAGACGCTAGCAAGTAGAGAAGTATGTTCTTACCATTGGCACAATCATAGCCATCAACAATCTCCTGCAGAAAAAGCAAGACAAAGGAGCGCCTTTGATCAGATGTGAGATCTTCGACCAAGTCCTCAAACAAACTCTTATTGATAGTGGTTCTTCTATCAACCTCTTGCCCTCGTCATTAATGCGAGAATTCGGGGTGGGTCCGTTGAAGCAAACACACATGGTCCTCCAGTTTACGGATCGATCCGTCAAGCTGCCCTAAGGTTTGCTGGAATAAGTTGCGATAAAGGTGCATGATATGCAGTTTCCCATTGATTTTGTGGTCCTTGATATGGGATCCCCAACACCATTACTCCAGTCCCCCATTATACGTGGATGACCATTCTTGTGCATCGTAGAGGCCATGGTGGACTACGATCCTAGGAGGATCACGTTTAGCTCAAGCAATCACAAAGTTATAATAGACATGGTCAATGAGCCAAAGTTCGTATCTGATGAAAGTCATGCCACACCACCTGAAGTAGACTGTGACTTGATTGCAGAGATCAGAGATACAAACCTCTCTTTGAAGGATAAATGGAGCCTGAAAATCCTCTCTCCTGAGGAGGGCTGGGAAAACACAGTCGACACAATCTCCGAGGTCACTTGGGAGACATAATCTAATTTGCTGATGCATCTCTTTGATTCAAATGATTCACGCTAATCTGAACATGATGACTTCATTGCAGATATGTTCGGCACATTGTTAGTGGAACAGAAAGCCACTGAGCACTACCTATAAAGTTATGACATATCATCCTCCAACCAGCATAGTTTCTGAAGTCACCGAGAAGCAGGCTAGATCAGAACCTAAATTAAAGCCACTTCCAACTAGCCTTTAGTATGCTTTCCTTGTGGACACAGAGAACATGTATCCAATCATCGTCAGTAGCAGGCTGATCTCGGATCAATAGTCTTGACTTCTCGAGGTTCTAGAGAAAAACCGCAAGGCACTTGGTTGGCACGTCTCAGATCTCTCCGGGATAAATCCTTCTCATTGCTCACATCATATCTATTTGAAAGAAGATGCCAAACCGTCCCAAGAGTTTGAAAGGAGACTGAACCCAAATTTGCAGGACATCTTCACGAAAGAAATAATGAAATGATGTGATGTAGGCTTCATTTACCCCATCTTCGACTCTAAATGGGTGAGCCCTTTGCCTGTAGTTACGAAGAAATCAAGGCTCACCATGGCTACAAATAACAGAGGATAGGATATCTCTACTCGGGTATCGACATCCTGGTGTGTATGTGATGACAACCGCCGTCTTAATGCAACAACCAAAAAGGATCACTTCCCCTTGTTGTTCATTGATCAAATATTGAAAAGACTAGCCGACAAGGAGTTCTTCTGCTTTCTGGATGGGTAATCTGAGTACAACCGAGTGGCAGTCACCCATGAAGACAAAGAGAAGACTATCTTCACTTGCACGTTCGACACCTATGCTTTTAGGAGAATACCCTTTGGCATGTGCAACGCGCCTGCTACATTCCAAAGATGCATGCTTGCAGTTTTCATTGAGATGGTAGGCAGTTTTCTCGAGATGTTTATGGACGACTTCTCTGTCTAGGGTGTCAGTTTCAATTCCTATCTTGAGCATCTGGACAAAGTACTTCAGAAATTTTGTGAAGTGAATCTTGTGCTATCTTGGGAAAAGAGCCACTTCACGGTCACGAAAGGGATTGTGCTGGGTCATGTCTTTTCCAAACATGGCATGGAAGGCGACCCGACAAATGTGTATGTGATTGTCAATTTAGAGCCATCTCAAACAATCAGAAATGTGAGGCCATTCCTAGGGCATGCGGTTTTCTACAGGAGATTCATTCGTGACTTCAGCCGCATTGCCTGACCTCTCACAAAATTGTTGTGCATGGAGACTGAGTTCAATGTTGATCAGCAGGTTCTCCTTTCATTTAATCAGCTGAAGAAGCTCATCACTCAAGCTCCAGTCCTACAACAACCTGATTAGTCTCTTCCCTTTGAGATCATGACAGATGTCTCAGACTTTGCAGTTGGGGTTGTTCTAGGATAGATAAAAGACAAGGCAGCCTATGCCATTCACTATGCCAACAAAACAATAGACGAAGATCAAAGAAATTACACTGTCACAGAGAAAGAATTGCTGGCTTTGGTTTTTGCCCTTGAGAAGTTTAGATCCTATTTGCTTGGATATAAAGTCACCATCTACACTGACTACTATGTTATCTGATACTTGCAGCAGAAGAAGGATGCCAAGCCTAGACTGATCAGATAGATCCTTCTCCTCCTGGAGTTCGATTTGCAAATAAAAGACAAGCATGGGGTTCAAAATGTGGTAGTCGATCACCTATCTAGAATTGAGCAGCAAGAGTCTCCACTGAGAAGTGCACCTATCACAAACACCTTTCCTAACGAGTAGATTCTGGATATAGATTCACTCCCTTGGTATGTCAACATTGTGAACTACCTCGTTTCAGGTGTGGTCTTGCAAGATTGGTGAAAATCAAGAAGGAAAAATTCTTGTCCGCCATCGGTTTCTACCGATGGAAGACCTACTTTTATTCAGGGAATAATCGAATTGTATTTGGCATAGGTGTATTCCTTAGGGGGGAGTATCATAGTGTCCTTGTGCATTGTCATTCGCTTAAATATGGTGGACATCACTCTGAAGATAGAACAACAGTGAAAGTAGTGCAGTGTGGCCTCTGGTGGCCTACACTATTTAAGGATGCCGCAACATATGTCAAGTGTTGCACTACTGAATGGAACCCTTGCAGCTAAAAATTTCATGCCCCTGAAATTCATTCAGATAGCTAATGTATTCGATGCTTGGGGCATTGACTTCATGTGACCCTTCCCTAATAGTCAGGGATACGAGCATATCCTTCTTGTCGTTGATTATGTGAGTCACTGGGTTGAAGCTATCCCTACCCGAGCCGTTGACAATCATATAATTTATCGATTTATGGGAGAAAACATCATTATGCCTTTCAAGATTCCAAAGATACTCATATCATATGGGGTAACGAAGGAATATGACATCGAGCATCAAGTCTCAACTCTTACCATCCTCAAACTAATGGCATACTTGAATTATCAAACAGAGAAATCAAGACGATCCTCCTGAAGCTTGTAAAGTCGGACAGGAAAAATTGGTCCCAACTTTTAGCCTCCATCCTTTGGGAATACAAAACCTCTTATAAGTCCCCCTTGGCATGTCACCCAACCATCTTGTGTATGGAAAGCCTCGCCACCTGCCTGTGGAGCCAATTAACAAATCATTATGGGCCATCAATATCTGCAATTTGAACTCACAAAGAGGTGCTCAGAAAAGAAAAGAGGATTGGAACAGGCTCCTGGAATTCTTAGATTATGCATATGATGACACATTGATGTACAAGGACAAGGTTAAACGTTGGGAAGACCAACACATCAGACGAAAGACCTTCGAGACTAGACATAATGTGTGTCTATTTAACGCAAAGTTGAAAATATTCCAGGGCAAATTAAAGAGTAAATGGACAAGGCCATTCAGAGTGCAAGAAGTGCATGACAACGAAAGCACTGTGATATCAGAATTCTCTCCTGACGCACAAAAGTTTGTCGTCAACGGTCAGTTACTGAAGCCTAATATCAATCATGACACTTTCCTGGCCGTCGTCGATTCTGTCTAAGGGATATGCACCAAAGGAGCATCCATAATCTTACCAGCATCAGAAGATTTAGATATTGTCACTCAAAAACTTTTCCTTTATGTTTTCATGTTTTCTTCTTTTCGTTTTCATTTTTCTTTTTCTACCAAAAAGGTGCTGCCCCTTTTGGTTAGTCTTATTTACTTAGGATGTACTTTTCCCTAAGTATAGGGGGAGTGAAACCTGAAATTCTTTAATTCTTTGATTCCCCACGCTGTCTCCTCTTCTCGTCTATACATAGGGATATCTTACCCTAAATATAGGCGGAGATAGTTTGAGTGTGATTTACTCATCCCATCCCTCGACCCTCCCTGCATGTAGATACAGTCTACTATACTTAGAATTATTTGGTCCTAAGTATAGTGAGGACGACGAACTTCTCATTCTTTCCTTCATTATTCTTTCGTCATTGTAGTATGGGCTTTTCTTTACTCAATACGAGTTATACCTTCTCTTCTCTCTTCGATCTATGAGGGTATAGCTCAAGATAAGTATATAGGGGTCATATATACTAGGTATATACTTCAAGCCATAACTCTTACATTCGTATTTTCAATAAGTATGGCTAGTATTCTGTATAAAATACTATATATATATCGGCTAGCATTCTGTATCAAATACTATATATATATACTATAAAGTTAATTAAAATCACTTAATAAAAAGTTGTATATTATTTCTCAAACTCTTTTAGTATATACTCATTATTAAATAAGGAAAAAATATTTTTTAAGAAATCTTTGAAAAATAGCTTGAAAATCTATTTGAAAAATATTTTGAAAACTATTTGGAAAATATCTTGTTAAATTTTTTCAACCTTTGTAAAATTGTTTTATTTGTAAAAATTTCTTTTCTTTGTGTGGAGTAAAAATGTTTTGAAAAGTGATTAGCAAATAGTTTGGAAAATGGTCGTAAAAATATTTTGAAAAATATATACATATTATTTGAAAAAACTTTGCAAGATGATTTTCAAATGTTTGTAAATGTTTGTAAAAATATTTTGGACTATAGTATTCAAATTTTTTTTGTAACAAGATTTTCAAATAAGTTTGAGGAATATATACATCATAAAAAATTATTTACTAATTATATATATATTTATAATCACACATCCCTTGTAAATTCTTAAAAACCCTAACTCTTGTAAATAATAATATTCATCCCTGTGTAAACATTTGTACCTAGTTTTATTCAAAAAATCTTTTGTTTTGAAAAATCCCAAAAATATTTGCAAAATCTATTTCAAAAATTGCAAAAAAATTTGCAAAACCTTTTTCAAAAATCCATAAAAAAGTTCAAAACTGTGAAAATTGCATCATTTGTATTTTTTAGATTGAGTTTGATAATTGAACAAGTCTAAGTAAAATCTAAAGATTGGAGGTTGGCTAGAATTTAAATCTACCTAATCATAGGAACCTTATAGGAACTGTAATTGGGGTGCTTCATATCTAGTTGACTTAATTCTTTGAGAATCGTGAGGCTTGGTTCAATGTATTCTTGACTGCTAAAGTAGAATATTTTGAAGCACATGCACGATTCCTGTTGATAATGACCGAACATGGACACCTTCTCCTTTCACTTGGCTCAACTCAGTTGGAGTGGTGAGGGGATTAGATTTGCTGGTATGAGACACAAACGAGTGGAAACATTCGTCCTCATCTAGGGAGGGATGCACACCCCTACCCATCCAGTACCAGAGACATCAGAAAAAATAAGGGTGTGGGTGGAAATAATGCTTAAAAAGAGGGACATTCTTTTGGTTGAAGAGGAAAAACTCCTTATGTAAATGCTGATGTATATAATATTTCAAAAAAAAATTCAAAAAGTAGACAGGCCCGATTGAAAATAAAATGCGTGCCGAAATGTACATATTTTTTTAGCCAATAAGCAAGTTTGAGCTTTAAAGTCATATCATGTGAGCATGCAGATGGATGACTTGACAACACTGGTCGAGCATCCTTGGGTAGGTAGCTACACTAGCTACCGTCCATTCTTCTCTCTACCTCCTCCTCTTGAGTTGGTTCTCACTTGAACATAGAAGGTAATACCATGCTCCTCGAGGAAAGATTTGTTGGATTGGGGAATCGTTGGGTTGTCATAGTTGAGAAGTCAGTATTTTTGTCATTTCAGTTGAGGGGAGCCACTATCACATACAGTGTACAAGTAAGATTAATAGTCATAAGGGTTTGTGTATGAGTTGAAGTATTCTGACCTAGCTATTAAGGAGACTTGAGCAAAGTTTTGGGATTCTTGAAGGTTGTTGTGTTTCAAATCCGATTCCCAATAAGGTTCCAACTGGACTAAAATTCCAAAGGTCCGGCTTGGGCTCCAAACTTTGATTTTGTGAAGACAAGTTTGAGAAATAAATCCATTCCACCTTCTTTCTTTTTCCTTTTTGCACTTATTGCATAAGTATTTGCTAGGGACTAGAAAAGGAAAGTATAGGGGGGTGACGAGTCTCCATTTCATGACCTTTATTCTATCATTATGGCTTAAAAAACCTAGTTAATTCCTGAAAATAACATTTATTTGTACACATTAAGACTCATTCTTTATTCCATTTATTGTGTAGAAGATACAATTTTTAATACCAAAATTATAGAATAAAGAAAAGAAAATAAAAAGAATAAAATACCAAAGGTATTTTATGACCCTAAATCTCGAGACCTAATCATCTTGATGACTAGGTCGACAAGGAATAAAGTAAGGAGAGATAAGGGCCAATATACAATAAAAATCCCATTTATTCATTCATCGTTTATTCATTTTTGGAACCAATTTTATTTTCTAATTTTTATACCTCAAATAAAGAAAATTTGAACATGAATGTTGTAGAGAATAATGTATAGAGAAATACAAAATTAAGTTTTCACCAAAACAATATATAATGTACATTTTATACACAAAATAAAAAGCCAAAACCCAAACTTCACAGACCCATATCTCCTAAATAAAATCTTAAAATGCACCAAAATCACCTTTATTTATATATAACTTTTAATAAGTTGTTTAATGAAGTGGCTTCACTTAATTTGGAGCTAATACGCAAAAGTTTGGTTTTGGACCCCTATTGTATAATATACCTAAATAAAATATTCATTTTATTTATTTATTTATTATTTTTTACAATTTTATATTTTTATAATTTTGTAAATATTATTTATAGCATACGTATATATTTTGAATAGAATAGAACCATAAAGAAAATACAAAATCAAATAAGTACACACAATATATAGACAAAATACTTGTTCTTATACCTATATAATTTATACCCCTATTTATTTAAGTGTACAAATGACATCAGAAAGATATAATAAAAACATATTTATATATCTAAAAATAATACATAAATATATAATGTAGGAGAATACAATAATAAAAAAATACAAAATAAAAAAATAAAATATACAAAACAAAGATGAATATACCTATAAATATACCTTTAAAAGTAACTTGTAATAAAAAATCCAAAAAAATAAATACAAATCATATTAAAATACTACATAAAATAATTAACCAATTTTATTTTATATCCAAAATTTAATAAAATCATTTACTATTTTTCATACATTTATTTGTGAATAAAATGCTTGCTTTGTCGCGACTTGGGCTGACGTGGCACAATCGCGTGGCACCTTTTGTTGACCTCCTAGTTAACTCAACCTCCAAGCACTCTGACCTTATGCCAATGTATTTTCCTGCTTTTCGCGCCATTTTTACCGAATGTATAATCGATCCTATTAATCATTTCTCCACGCCAAGATCTCCCTCAATCATTACTTATCTTCGCCTAAACCATTGATCTCATGTACATAACCCCTATTCTTCCCAAATCACCCGACAATAAGGGTCCTTAGATTTGTCTATAAATAAAAAAATCCCTCTCCTCCTTCTCTTCTTGATCCCTCTTGGAGCCCCTAATCGTGTCCTTGCATGTGTCTGTGAAGGCTAGGTGACAGATGCAACTTCCCGGTGCCTGAAGAACGTCTGAGCGAGGAGAGGAGGCAATCCAAGGCGAAGCTCCGGCCTGCCCTCCCTGCTTCACTGCAGATATAAGAGTTGTGCTTTCATGGTTCTTAGGTAGCTGTAGTTCTTATATTTTCTTTACTGCATTCAATTTAGTGTTTTGATTAGAGATATTAGCCTAAATTAGCTTAGGTTCTTCGTCAGTGCTTTAGCTCTCTGACCAGTGTTCTACCGCCTGTAACAAGCAATTACAACCCCCTATCATTTCCTTTCTTTATCCTCGCATTTATCCATCTGATTCGCCCATCAATCGCACATGATCCATCGTGGATCAGCGAATCGAGGGTCCTCCGTCGCCTCTCACCAGACCCTCTTTGCTAATCTCACCCATTATGCATCCCAACTTCATTCTTGGTCGAGGCGACTCCCCTCGAGCTATTGGACCTTTTCGTGCATGTGCCAACGCTTGAGGGACCCATCTGGGACTACTTGGAGGTTCCTACACCGCTTCAAGAACAACTGACCTCCAGGGCTCGATCATCGACCCCAGACCCTTTCGGCATCGTCAATCCCTACGGAACACCTTCAACAAGCCTTCAAGTACTTCAGCAGCTGGATTAGTGGTCGGTGGAGGCTGCTAGGTCCGATCAAAGGAGTTCTAAGGAAGCCCCCTTCCCAGTTCTTCTTAACACACTCAGAGCCATTCTATCTGTAGTTGTTCTTCACTGGAACGATGGACGTCCGATCATCTAGAGCCCAGACCGTTGGATCTCTCCCTGAGATCTAATCGCAAACGTCCAACCATGAAGCATCATCGTCGCACCAGCGTTCACCATGTGGACTAGTGAATATCATCCAACCATTGGATCACGCAAAGGATGGGGTAATTTGCATATCTCGCTCCAATTTGCATACAACGTAAATAAATGTGGACATTTTTCTTGAAGAACCTTGGTATTTATGGATATTACACATAGGTTTAGTCCAAGTCAACTCATGTGTCGTCCTACGTGGGCTGGGCAAATTGCATGTATAATCCTAACAATTTTGTATTTAATTTTAATCCATTAAATGTGAAAATTAGTTGTATATTTTTTGTACATTTGCATATGAATCCCTATAATTTATTTTATTTTTAAAAAAATGCCCTTCCAGTTCATGCATTTGGTGCTTGAATCTCATTTATTAAAAAAAGGACTTGTGCTCCAAAAATTATGCAAAAATAGGACTTGATGCCTACTAACATGTATTTTCACGCTCCATTTTATTTAAGCATTTTAGGCACTCTATCTATTTACTAAAATTCAAATGAGCACATTTTTATACTTGTTTAATTTATAAAATATCAAAAAAATAGAAAAATGATTCGAAAAATTCCAAAAAAATTATATATTGTCTATTTTAGTATGCTTTCATTCTAGACCAAAAATCCCTACAAAATAGAAAAAGAAATAGCACTAATATTAAAAAGCTCCAAAACCCTACAAAAAGTATTAAAAATCACCAAAAATCCAAAAAATGTTTATTTTTCTCTGAATTTCTGTAATATTATTATATATCGATGAACCCCAATAACCGTAGACTGATTTCTGTAAATACTGCATATTTTCATCCACATAAATCCATTTTCTTCCCTATAAGTTCCAACATCGATCAGAATTGTAGTTTTTATTCTTCATATGTTATGGTATGAATATACCATAGCAATTGGTTATGTATGTATGATGAGATCTATTGATACAGAGCCAATACCAATAGACTTATTGAACGTTCCCATTAGCGTGCATCCAACAGGAATTTCACCTATGAATTTGCCAATTATGAGTTGGGTGCTATAACCATTCATCCATGGATGTGGATCATCGTTCATCGTGAATCAAAAAATGCCAATCGAAATGAAATCTTTAGGAGGAATCAATGAAAGAGGAATCAATGAAACGACATCAATTCAAAATTGATTTGTAGAATTTTGGATTTTATTTGCTGTTTATAATCTTCAATTCAATTCGACCTATTTATTATTTCCATGATTTGGAATATTTTTCCCTTAAAAATCCATAATAATTATAAAAAAATTCCAGAAAAATCACAAAAACATTAGAAAAATAATTAAAACTGAAAAACCTTTTATCTTGTATATTTCATTTATTTTTATGAGTATTTATACATATATTACCTTGTATTGTGTTTATTGCTTTATATATTACTTATATATCTTAGATTATATAATTAAAAGAAAAAGGAAAATATAAAAATCAGAAAAAATATAAAAGTACGATAAAAATCAAAAAATTAAAATATAAAATAGAATAAAAGACAATTTTGAACAAACTACAGATTGATTGGCAATAATCATAGGCTACATGGTTTTCTCTCTGTGGATTGACCTCTACATGCTTACACGCCATACATTTTGTTTTGTAGAGAATAATAAATTTTAACTCACATTCTTGCTATTTATTTATTGAATTATATTGTGGGTTAACTGTTGATGGATGTGTGTTTCTTGAGCGGTCAATGCATCGACAGCGGTCTCACCTTGCGAGATCGTGCGACTGTCGGGAAATCCTCTCTATCAACCACTAATGTAACAGTCCCAATGCCCTATTCTCTTCCCTTCTAAACATCTCCAGAACAAAGATCTAAGAGGCATCCTTGAAATCTTTTATCTCAAAATATGGAACAATTAGATCATAAAACACTTATAATCATCCTTATATTATTCCAAATGAATAGGATTTTATCTACATTTATCACGATGAAAACAACGATACTCTCACTAAGCTTTACATGGTTCATCAAGATTCTATCTGAAATCATAACATTTATAATTTCATCAAATATGAAGTTCCAACTACAAGAAGCTTATTTGAGTCCATAGATGGAGTTCCTTAGCTTGCATACCTTGCATTATTCATAATTGAAACCATGAGGCTACTTCATATGAATATCCTCATTGAGTTATTCATTAAGGAATGCAATCTTGATTTCCATCTTATAAATATATGATAAGCGCACCACTTACGACTATTTATGTAGTCGGATTGTAGCAACTGCGAAGAGAAGCATGCTGATCAAAGAAAAAAAATTTAAGAGATAGAGAGAAGGAATTATAGATGAATAGGAAAATAATAATCTTTTCTCTTATATTACACTTGATATTTACCTGGTAGGTGTCCTTAAGTCGAACACAAGGAGGCATGGAGTATAACTATATTTTAAGATGGGATTTGTGATTGAAATTCTTCTTCGAAAAGTCTTTTTGTGGTTTTTAGTTTTTATGGTTTTTAGTTGGTTTTTATTATTTTGCAAATTTTTATTTTATTTTTATTTTGAATTTTTTTTGTTTTTCAGAGATGATTAATTTGGAAAAATGTGATGCAATATAGTAGATGGAATATAGTGTAGTATACTATTCCAATATAGCGATTATAGTGAAAGAAAATGAAGTTGAATTTTTATTTTCAAAAACAAAAAAATATAGTTTGCAAAATATTTATTATATAGTAGATAGGTGTAATATGTATTGATGTACTATATTGTAGGAACGACGGGTAAAACCAAGCAACGAGCTCGAAAAGACACACAAAAAATCATAATAAAGATGAAATTCGGAAAATCAAAATAATAAAAAGAAGAGAAGGAAAATCTCTAAAAACATCTTAAAAGCATGCTAGGGCAGTTCGATAATGTCATTAGAATGTTCCTATATGTTCAAGAGTATTAATATATGCCGGGGTATAACTGTGATAAATTTTTCTGGAAATAAAATGTCTTTGTGTTTAGGTACCTGCAGAAGGACCTAAATGCAAATAATGAAACTATTCAAGGTGCTTGTGGATTCTGAAAAGCTGTTGGGTTTATTGCACAGTTGTTCCACCGCTTCAGATTAAAGGATGACGATTAGAAGTCAAAGGCACAATTGGGGCCATAAAATCAAGATAGATATTGAGTATCCATGCACCGACGTTCATCTTGTTCTTCCCTAAATATGAAAAGATGGTGAAGATGACTTTGCTATGATCGACGATTAGTGGTGACTACGACAACTATTACAACAGAGGTAGGGTCGGAAGGGTGCTCTGATGAATCTCCATTTCATCACCTTTATTCTATCATTTTGGCCTTAAAAACCCTGACTAATGCATGTAAATAACATTAATTTATATAAAATAACATTCATTATTTATTGCATTTATTGTGTAAGTAATACTATTTTTAATGCCAAAATCATAGAATAAAGAAAAGAAAAGAATAAAATAACAAAGGTATTTATGACCCTAAACCCTGACACCATGTCAAGAATTGAGTTGGTTGACAAGGAATAAATTAGCGGGAGATAAGGGCCAAGAATACAAAAAAAATCACATTTATTTATCTATCAATAATTTAATTTTGACTGCTATTTTGTTCTTTATTATTTTTTCATCAAATAAAGAAACTTTGTACATGAAAGTTGTAGATAATAATGTAAATAAAAATACAAAATTGAGTTTGTACAAAAACAATGCACAATACAAAATAAAAAGCCAAAATCCAAACTTCCTAGATCCATACATCCAAATAAAAACATAAAATGTATCAAAATCACCTCTAATTGTATAATACTTTTAATAAGATATTTAATGAAGGTAGTTTCATAATTTTTGGAGTTAAGGTGTGAAAGTTAGGTTTTGGGCCCTCATTGTACAATATACTCGAATAAAATGTACATTTTATTTATCTTTATTATTTCTATAATTTCATATTTTTTAATAAATTTGTAAATATCATTTATAATATATGTACATATTAACACTAAAATAAAATCACTAATAAAATATTAAAATAAAATCGGTATATAAAATATATAGGTAAGATACCTATACTAATACTTGTAAATAAATAAAAGGGAAATCTATTCTTTAATTCTTTTATTCATCTATATTTGTTATAATCTTATAAATATTATTTATATTTTACTAAAAATATGAAGCTAAAATAAAACCAAAGAAAATACATTAAAATAAAATAGAAGACAAAATACTTGGATACAATACATGTATTTATACCTACATAATGTATATACCTATTTATTTAAGTATGCAAATAACATAATAAAAAAATAATGAAAATATATTTATACATCTAAAAATAATTTATAAATATGTAAAATATGAGAATAACATAATAAAATATATAAAATAATAATAAAATAGCCAAAAACATATATGAATATACTTATAAATGCTCCCTTAAAAATTAACTTGTAATAAATAACACCCAAAAATAAATAAAAATCATAATAAAATACTACATAAAATAATAAACACTTTCTTATTTTTTATTCGAAAATGAATAAAATCATTTACTATTTTAAATAATTATTTTTGAATAAATAATTTGTTTTGTCGTCTAACGGATGGCGTGACCAATGGCAGCGCAACATCCGTTGACCTTGGTCAACTCCCTGTCTTTCAGCTTTGACTTCTGTCAGAGCCTCGAGTCCCTCCTCTTCTCTGATTATTCGATGCCAACCCATTGATCTTCCCACCATGAGCGCTTCACAATATTGAACACCTCACATATGTCTACCTCACGGGATCACTAGATCATGATGATCTACCTCGAGCATGTCAATAATCACGACCCATGTTCTCCTGAGCTCACTGTCTATAAATAGTTCGCTTGCTCCTCCTTCCCTCTTTGATCCCCCTTCGGGCTTCGTTAGGTACCCTTATGTGTGTGTGTGTTGAGGTCCAGGTGATAGCTGCGCACCTCCTCGAGTTTGGAGACACCGTGGCGAGGACCGGGTGGCAATGCACTGTGATGCTTTGGGCGACAATAAGAGCTTACCTTTATTGCTTTTTCGGTAGTGTTTAGTTCCCGCATTTTAATTCTTCCATTAGGTTAGTACTTAGTCTATCGATTTAGCTTAATCAACCCAACCCCATCCACTGTGTTCCATCATATATTGACCTGCCAATCACCTCAACACCTTTCCACGGCACTGCTCCACTCTTTCCTACACTCAACTCACCCAGATCCTGCAAGGATCTGGAGATCGAGGTCTCCCTCTACCGCCTCACCAGAGACCTCTCCGCCACGCTCAACCAATCGTATATCCCCTCTAACAAGGCCCCATTATCCTTCATTTTATCGCACATAACTTTCCTGTAGGTACTAGAGGATCAATGGCCCTTCTGGGTCGATCTTGATCTCAAGTAAGGCATCGGGAGCTTCCGCCCTTGCCCGAGCTCGACTGACTTCACTGGAGCTCCACGAGCCCTTATGACTACGCCATCTGCTGTGGAGGATCTACATCTCTGTTTTTCCCCTGGTCAGATCCTTCCAGATGACCGGAGGAGCCCGAGAGGATGAATCGAAACTCGTCGTCGACGAGTTGTTGCCCTGGTCGTCCTGAGCTCCTCCTGAATGTTCGATCACGTCACTGCTCTTGATCTTGCCACAGCCGTCCAATGCGCTTCATCGTCCGCCATCAAAATATGCATGGGAACTAATCCCAATTGTTCATCACCGAAGCGTCGTCTGCCATCCAAATGGAGACACATGTTTAAGTCAGGTATTAGACTTGTCCGATGTAATGCACGTGAAGGGGTAAATTGCTAAATCTATCCCCTTCCTGTTTGTACTTATTATTTAGTCTTGTAAATAAATTGTAACATGTAAATAAATGGGGAAAATTGCATGTAGGCCCCTGTTCTTTTGTCATATAACATATAGGTCCATATGAGTTCACCTTACATGTTCTCCCACGTAAGGTGGCCATTTTGCACGTTCACCCCTATTGTTTTTGTATTTCATTTCAGTCCTATAAAATTTTAAGTATGCTGTATATTTTTGGTTAAATTCTAAAGATGCCCCATAAGTTTATTCTATTTACATGTATGCCCCTATCAACAATTCTATTTTTGTGTGCTTGATGGATGTATTTAAAATAGCTATTATGCTCCAAAAATCAAGAAAAAACACGTGTAGGTTCCTGATTGCTTGTAGTTTCACATCATTATTTTAATTTTGGACCTTTTAATATTTATTAAAAATCATTTAGAGCACAAGCAATCCCTCTCTATAGTATAAAATACCAAAAAAATATAAAAGCATTTCTGAAAAATCCCCAAAAAATATATTTTTACTTATTTATGTATTTTTAGCCTTCAGACCAAAATCACTAAATATGGAAAAACAAAACTATTAAAAATTGGAAAACCCCATAAACTTGTAAACATATATAGAATTTCTAAAAACTCCAAAAATATATTTTTCTGATATATATTTTTCCCTATATTATTATATATATATTAAAATTTATTTGGAAAATTTTGGAGGTGATTTTCTATTTTTAATCGACCTATTATTTTATCCTTGTTTAAAATATTTTTTACTTTAAAAATATATAAAAATTAGCAAAATTCTCTAAAAAATCAAAAAGATAGTAAAAAATTTGTTTAAAACTCAAAAATATTTATTTAAACATTTTTTGGATATTTTTAGTTATATTTATATCGATATTATCCATTAAAATATATATTCTATTATATCCTATACTACTTATTCTAAAGAAAATAAAAAAGAAAATATAAAAATCCAAAAAATATAATATATAAATATATCATTAAAAATAAAAACACATAGAAATTATAAAAAATTTAAAATCCCATATATATGCATGATGAATGACATGCGTGTACATAGTGCTCCTTGGTTGAAAATAACTATAAGCTACCATTTTTGCTCTTTCTGGTTCGACCTCTACACACTTACTTGTTATACATTTAGTTGTAGAGAATAATAAATTTTAACTCACTTTTTGTGCTATTCATTACTTTCTTTATATTGTTGGTTGATTGCTGATCGATTGAGGTTTGTGGATTGGTCAATACACCGACCATTGTTTCGCCTTGTGAAACCGTAAGACCCTCTACAAATCTCTCTCACCAAATGGCGCCGTTGCCAGGGAGCAATGAGCATAGCATTTTTTTGTCATTTATCTTGCATAGTCATTCTTGATTATTCATTTATTTATTGATGTAAATAATAATTGATTTTATTTTGCACATATCCATTCAATTATTCTTTGTGCATAGCTCATTTTGATTTTATATGATTATCTGTGCTAACATGAATCGCTTTGTGACTTTGTTGCGAGGGCCCGCTACGCAAGGATGACTTCTTAGGAGGTTGATGCAACCAAGCTTGGTGGATGACGTTCTTCAACCTTAGACTAGTTGGAGAGGCTACAAAGGAAGCAAGGAGAGGGGATATAGTATAGAATTAGCTTAGCATCATTTGTTTATTTATTGGTAAGAGAGAGACCTATAATTTGTAATAATTCAAACTTGGACAGTACTCTCCACAACGAGGTCCAGTACCCGGTTGTCTATTCATCTGGAGGCCTCGTCGCAAGTTTTTCACGTTTTATCGCCTTTTTTTACTTTGTTTCATGATGTTTTGAGTTTTCAGCCTTTCTTTCTATTTTTTGTGTGCATGAGCCCTTAGCTTATAGGTTGCTTACCTCGGTAATTTGGTCCACACCCAAATAAGAATACATGTTATTATAGTTTCTTACGTTTGGATCTTGTCAAATTAATAACTGTTAGTTATTTGGATTTGAGACCTATAGAGAGGTCGTATACAACACTTGCAGGACCTGTTGTGGCGGGCACCGATCGACATCGAAGACCAGACCTTGGTCTCATTTCTAAATAATTAACAATGGGTTCTTCACGATTAAAAACAACTGTTGTTTATGGTGATTTTGTCGATTGCACACCGCCATGTAGTTAGGTTTAAAAATTCTATTTCGCATACCGCATGGAGAGAGCTGGGAAGCACTCTAAGTCCTCTAACTCAGCATGCATCATTAGATTCAATGGTGAGATTGTCATCATCGAATCAACTTGCATGACTTTTTCACTATCTCCCTTTGATTTTGAGAACCTAGGACTTAAATGAAAATCTACAAAAATGTTAGGCGCTTGTATGCAAAAAGATCCAAAAAAAGTGAAAACCCAAAAAATCAAAACGAGGGGACTGCTAAATAAACTTTGACCTTAATTAAAATTCGTAATGGACTTTAATTATCTTGGGTTCATAAATCCCTCATTATTTTTAGGTACATTAGGAAGAGACCAAAACCCCTCCCATGAGCGAGGCACGACCCGCTAAGGATTCGAGCCAAAAACCCGGTATGTAACTGCCTTTTGTATTACCTTGATTTCTGAAGTAATGATGCTTCCATCGTACATGATCGAGTAGGGCCTTGTCAACGATGGTGTTCCCACCTTGTATGGAACATCAACATGGTTTGAAGTACTAAGCGTAGGCCATGCCTTCACGGGTGTGTTTGTCTCATTGGTTGGCGTCCAAGTAGGTTCTTGCATGCTCACTGGTGATTCCATTGCGAGCGAGGACCCAAGTAGTGGTTTCGCCTATCAGCTTCCTCTCTCTTTCTTTGGCTGAGTCGGGATCTAGGAAGGGTTACACAGACCTCAAAAAGTACAGACTACATGTTACAAAGGAGGAGGACAAGTACATGATACTTTCTGGCAGTACTCTCTCTCCTGTAGGGTTAACGTACTAAGGACTTGTTAAAAGATATGCCTGAAATAAAAACTCTGAAACTGAAAAGATAATAAATAGTCTCACAAGGCATGATTTGGTAAACCCAATTTTGTATTGTGTTTGTATGGATTTAGATTAAGGTTCAAAGATCAAGTCTCGCGCATCTGTGAAAATTTTATCATGTGTGCCTTCCTCTTTGCCCCCCGCTCAATTCAAGACTTTCGATTGTTTTATACTCCATTTCATTCCTCCTTGAACACCGCATCTTTCCTCCAGAATCAATCTCCTTTCTACTTCACGATGACGATCCATGGAATGTTCAGTTGGGACTCTGTTGAC
Source organism: Ottelia alismoides (assembly GCA_037367405.1). Taxonomy (NCBI): domain Eukaryota; kingdom Viridiplantae; phylum Streptophyta; class Magnoliopsida; order Alismatales; family Hydrocharitaceae; genus Ottelia; species Ottelia alismoides. The sequence goes on from JAZKJV010002739.1 coordinate 51,683, forward strand.
ACCCACATTGATTCCATAGAGTCGACATCGTCAATAATTTGAGGTGATTCCCAAGAACCCAGTCCGGACATTGTGTACCGATCTCCAGACTCCTTGTCTTCTTTTCTTTGCCAACCCAATTAACCAGGATCACTTTTGTCCCGCATTCGCCATTGTGAATGAGAGTCGATTTCTGTCTACATCTTTTTCATTCACAACACTCTCATATTGACCCTAATTCCTAATCATCTTGGCGGATGGGATTCAATTGTAAGTGGTCTGATTGGGACTTTTTCACATTTCACATAAAAGTTAGCCCAATCCTGGATCCGAACATCGAGTTAATTTCTTCAGACTCAGACTCGGAGATGGCACCTCAAGAAAGGGAAAGGGACAACCACCTCCCCAACTTAAGCAGGGTCAGATGCCAGATCAGAATAAGGTTAATGCTTAGTTGCTGGCATCCGTCCATGCCATCCAATAGTAACTAACCGAGCAAGCCCTTCCACAGACTTCATTCTAGGATATGTTGAATGACGTGATGAACATACTAGTAGGAGGACGAGACAAACTAGCATGAGGAAGAGGGGACGGATCCCGTGAAGAACCTGACGAGGAAAAACCAGATCAGGGGAGGTAGAAACCAACACTGAAAGAGACATACAATCATGGAGATAGCCAGATGACTGAGTGGATCCTCATCCCACTGGTGCATGCTCACATTGAGCTCAAGCCTCAGTTCCCAGCCCTTCTACCTTCATTTCACGGGAACATCAGCGAGGAGCCTTACTTTCACCTGCAACAGTTCTCACGCATCTATCGTACCACCCACTACCCTAATGTTCCCTTGGATGTGGTGAAGATGATGGCATTCCCCTTCAGTTTGCAAGACAAGGCCTTATACTAGGTCAGTCATTTGGGAAAGGTTGTGATGGCGTGGGAGGAACTGAAATCAACCTTTCTGCACAAAAGTTATCCTCTCGGTCGGCTCAACCAGATGTGAGCCAAGATCAATAACTTTTCCCAGGGTGCCCACGAGACCTTCCATGAAGCCTAGGAGTGATTCACAAACCTGCAAGAGAAGTGTCCCCATCATGAGATATCTAGGACGAGTCTGGTCCAACACTTTTTCGGGGGACTGAATATAGAGAGCCAAAGGCTCACCGATGCAGCATGTGGGGGATCTCACTTCAAAAAGGATGAAGATGTAGTTTGGCAAATTTTTGAAGAAATGGCCGAAGGAGAGACTGCCTTCTTTTCATCTCGTGCATACCAGAAACAACCTCAGATCCTCCAAAAGCAAGTACACATGACAACATCCAATCTCAACATCATCGGGGGCTAGATATCAAAGATTGATAATATTGAGAAGCGATCACAGAATCTCGAGAACTCACTGTGATCGAAAAGAGGACACAACACTTAGACAAGCTAGACTAGATCACCAAGCAGTTGGAGCTACTGGCGGGCACCATTAGTTCTCTCCAGTAGGCAACACCGTATACAAGGACTCCAGCTGAGAAGAAGGATGAGCCTTCACCACCACAACAACCTTAGCCGAGTCAGCAACCATCGACAGTCTAGCCCATATACTACGTACAGGCACCTGATCAGGGCCCACCTTAACAGCAGACAGTAGTTTATTAGCTAGACTTCCTTCCACCTTCTGATCCGGCATTCCCATCACCACCATTGACTCAAGAAGTCAATGGTGTATGGCGCAACGATGCACAACTAGCCCATCCTATCGGACATCCTCAGGGTCAGGCACAAGCCAACATGGCCTACCACCAACCTCAGGATGGTCATTTTGGGCATTCCTCTCAATCATGGCCTCAGTATCACCCGCCTCTATTGTACCACAACCAATGGAGCTATAATCAATAGTATGCTCAGCTGCAATACCGCCAGTCATAGCCGTATCACTACTACATAGTTGCACCATCTCATAAGTACCCTCCTCCCTCCTACCAGTAGCATCGGCTTCCTCCACCTCCTCCACCACATCAACAGTCTCAGCCTCAGCCCCAAACCAACCATCCACAACATGGTCTGCACGATGAACCTTCTGAGGAAAATCCTGTGAACCCAACCTTGGATTGCTTGGACTAACTTGTAAAAGGCCTAGCATATTTGACAAAGAAGTTAAATGACCTAACTGCCACCAAAACTTCCATTCCGGTGCAGGTCGAAGCAAATCCCAATAGCTTCAAACGTAAAGAGCAGGTAGATTGTGATGTCCAGTCTGTTCCTGTAGAGTCAAATAATTGTAATATAGCTATATCTAATGTTGTCAATCTCAGAAGCGGTAGAACTTTGGACTTTACCTCCATCTCTCGCAAGTCATGGGAAAAATAAAGCTTTTAAAGGTGAATCATCATCTTGTGCATCAGTCCTGCCAGCTACAGGGACGAGTGAGGAAGAAGAAGGAGGAGCCATGCCATCTGCCAGCCATTTCCACCACCACAAACAAAAATAAGAAAAATATCAAAAAGCTCAAAAAGACCAAAAAATGTTCACAGTCGATGTGAAGCTAGGACAACCACGGATGAGCCACTAGTAGCAGTTGATCTTGCGCCAACTGACAGAGCGGAGGTCGTGCTTTTTGCTTGTCCACTAGCACTAGCATCTTTGCCACCAGCTTGTACTCCTTTTGTGATCCATATGTACAGAATATCATGGACACGATTTTTTTGTAAATAAGAACTCTGTTTTTGATTTTATTACTGTGAATATTCCCTTTCCTGAAGCAATAAAAACTCCAAAAAATTACAAAAAGAAAAAGTGCATTATCTAGTCCCGAGGATGTGGATATCATTAATATTTGGACTGTTGATATTCCTTTGATGAAGGCCATGGAATACATGCCCGCTGTAAAGAAAGGTCTAAAGGAGGCATGTACAAAAAAGAGTCAGCCAGCATAGAACCACCGACGTCGATAGGTTGAGAAGCATGTTCTCACCATGTCCATAGTTGCAGCCATCAGCAATCTCCCACGAAATAAGCAAGACAAAGGAGCGCCTTTGATCTGTTGTGAGATTTCTAATCAAGTCTTCGAGAAAACATTGCTTGATAGCGATTCTTCCATCAACCTCATGCCCTCTTCATTATTGCAAGAATTTAGGCTAGGTCCTCTCAAGTAGACACAGATGATCCTCCAGTTTGTCGAGCGATCCATTAAGAGAACCCAAGGTATCTTAGAAGACATTGTGGTAAAGGTGCGGGATATGCATTTTCAAGTTGATTTCGTAGTCCTTGATATGGACTCTCCCACAACCTTACTCCATGTCCCTATTATCCTTGGCCGACCATTCCTACATGCTTTAGAGACCGTGGTCTATTATGGGTCTGGTAAGATCACTTTTAGCTCGAACAACTAAAGAATTACCATAGACACGATCAACGAGCCTAAATTTGTAATTGATAAAAGTCATGCAGCACCAACTAAAGCAGTCTGTGACTTCATTGCAGAGATCAGAGAGACACCACTCTCTTTAAATGACCCATGGACACAGGAAATCCTCTCTCTTGAGGAGGATCTGGAAAGCACTGTCGATGCAAGCTCCGATGACATTTGGAAGCAGAAACTAATTTGCTGATGCATCTCTTTGATTTGGATGACTCACTCCTGCCCAAACACAATGAGTTCATTGCAGATCTATTCGACACATTGTCATATGATTAGAAGAACACTGAGGTCTGCACTACCTCTAGATTTAGGTAGAGCATCCTACAACCAGCACTGTTTTGGAAGTAACCGAGAAGCTGTCTACATCAAAACCTAAACTAAAACTACTTCTGGCAAGCCTGAAGTATGCTTTCCTTGCAGGTGCAAAGAACGTGTATCCGGTCATCATCATCAGCAGGCTGATCCTGGAGTAAGAACCTCGACTCCTCGATGTTCTTGAAAAGAACCAATAGGCACTTGGTTGGCATGTTTCTGATCTTCACAGGATAAATCCTGCTCTGTGCTAACACCACATCTACCTGGAAGAAGATGCCAAGCCTTCCTGCGAGTTTCAGATGAGACTGAACCCAAATCTGAGGGTCGTCGTTATGAAAGAAATCACAAAATCGTGTGACACAGGCTTTATTTATCCCATCTCTGACTGTAAATGGGTGAGCCCACTACACATAGTTCAAAAGAAATCAGGACTCACTATGGTTACAAATGACATAGGGGAGGAGATATCTACTCAGGTTCCAACATCCTAGCATATATGCATTGACTACCGCCTCTTAAATGCAACAACTAAGAAGGACCACTTCTCCTTGCCATTCATTGGTCAAGTTTTGGAAAGACTGGCTGGCAAGGAGTTCTTCTGATTTTTGGATGGGTACTCTGGGTACAAGTAAGTGGCAATCATCCCTGAAGATCAAGAGAAAATGACCTTTACTTGCTCGTTCGACATATGATTTCAAGAGAATGCCCTTTGGACTATGCAACGCACTAGTGACATTCCATAAATGCATGCTTGCATTTTTTACCTAGATGGTAGGTAGTTTTCTCGAGGTGTTTAAGGACGACTTCTCTGTCTATGGTGATAGCTTCGATTCTTATCTTGAGTACATGGACATAGTACTTCAGAAATGCCGTGAAGTCAATCTGGTATTATCATGTGAAAAGAGCCACTTCATGGTCACATAATGGATTGTGCTGGGTCACATCGTTTCCAAATGTGGCATGGAAGTCGACCCGACAATGGTTGATGTGATTTCCAGTCTCGAGCCACCTCAGATAATCAAGAATTAGAGGTCCTTTCTAGGGCATGTGGGATTCTATAGAAGATTCATCTATGTTTTTGGCCGCATCATCCGACCTCTTACAGAATTATTATGCAAGGAGACAGAATTCAACGTTGATCAGCAAGTTCTCCTTTCATTCAATCAGTTTAAGGAGCTAATCACTCAAGCTCCAGTCCTACAACCGCCTGATAGGTCTCTTCCTTTTGAGATCATGATGGATGCGTCAGATTTGGCAGTTGTGGTTGTTCTAGGACAGAAGAAAGACAAGGCATCCTATGTTACTCATTATGCCAACAAAACATTAGACAAAGCTCAGAGAAATTACACCATGACAGAGAAAGACCTATTGGCTGTGGTATTCATCCTTGAGAAGTTTAGATCCTATCTTCTTGGATCAAAAGTCAAAATATACATTGACAACGCTGCAATCCGATACTTACATTAGAAGAAGGATGCCAAGCCTAGACTGATCAGATGAATCTGTCTCCTCTAGGAGTTCGATTTGGAAATCAAGGACAAGCCAGGAGTTCATAATGTGGTAGCAGACCACCTCTCCATAATAGACCCGCAAGATCCTCCACTGAGCAGTATACCCATCTCAAACATCTTTCATAATGAGTCAATTCTGGTCGTGGTTCACTCCCTTGGTATGCTGATATTGTCAAATACCTCATCTCAGGAATAGTTTCACATTCCACATTAATGGATGAAGATTCAGAAGGATAAATTCTTGCCAAAGATCCATTTCTACCAATGGAAAGATCCTCTCTTATTCAGGGAAGTAGCGGATTGTATTTGGTGCGGGTGCATTCCCCATGTGGAGCAGCACGGTGTCCTCGAGCATTGTCACTCGCTCGGATCTGATGGTCTCCACTCTTGAGACAAAATGACAACCAAAGTATTGTAGTGGGCCTCTAGTGGCCTACATTATTTGGGGATGTTGTAGCATTTGTCAAACGCTGCACTGACTCTCAACGACTAAAAGGAACCCTTACAACTAAAGATTCCATGCCCCTGAAGATCATTCAGATCGTAGTTGTATTCGATGGTTGGGACATCGACTTCATGGGACCCTTCCCTAATAGTAAGGGATATGAGCACATCCTTCTTGTCATTAATTATGTGAGTCGCTGGGTTGAAGCTATCCCTGCTCGAGCCCTAGACAGCCATACGGTGTGTCGTTGTCTGAAAGAAAACATTATCTCACAGTCCGGTATTCTGAAGATACTGATATCAGATGGGGTAGTAACTTCATTAACATGGAGGTCAAAAACTAATGAAGGAGTATGTCATCGAGCATCGAGTCACATCTCCTTATACTCCTCAGACCAACTGTATGACGGAACTATCTAATAGAGAAATCAAGATGATACACAGAAGCTTGTCAAGTCGAACATAAAAAATTGGTCCCAGCTCTTGGACTCAATTCTTTGGACATACCGAACAACTTACAAGTCTCCATTGGCATGTCGCCCTATTGCCTTGTATATAGAAAGCCATGCCACCTACCAGTAGAGCTTATTCATAAATCATTATGCGTAGTTAACATTTGTAATTTAGAATCACAACAAGTTGGTCAGAAGAGGATCCGAACAGGCTCTTGGAATTCAGAGACTATGCATATGATAACACAATGATGTACAAGGAGAAAGTTAAATGCTGGCATGACCAACACATCAGACGAAAGACCTTTGATACTGGACAGAAAATGTGGCTATTCGATGCAAAGTTGAAGATCTTCTCGGTCAAATTAAAGAGAAAATGGACATGGGCAATTCATAGTTCAAGAACTGCGTGACAATGGAAGTATTGTGATATCAGAATTGTCTCATGACACACAACCATTTGTCGTCAATGGCTAGCTTCTGAAGCCCTTCCTCGAGCATGACACTTTCTTAGTCGTTGTCAACTCTATCCAAGTACTACGCTTTGAAGATACATCCACAACAGTAGCAACATCATATGATTCAGATAATGCCACTCAAAAAATCTTCCTTTAAGCTTTCATTTTTTCCATTTTTTCTTCTTTTCTTCTTTTTGTTTTTAGCTTTCATTAGTAAAAAATGTGTATCACCCCTTCTTGTCAGTTTTCTACACTTAGGACATACTTTGTCCTAAGTATAGGGGGTGTACACCCCGAGTTATTTCATTCTTTGATCATCTCCCCTATCTCCTCTTCTTGTCTATACTAAGGGATATCTTACCCCAAGTATAGGGGAAGACAGTCTGAGTTTGATCTGTTCATTCCCACCCTTGACCCACCTTGCTTTGTGCATTGTCTGCTATACTTTGGATTAATTGATCCTATGTAAAGGGGGGACAGTCAACTTCTCATTCATCTATTCCTTCCCTAATTCGTCATTATTTAGACTTTTCTATACTCAGTACGAGTTATATCTTCTTTTTTTCTCTCCGATCTATGAGGACATAGCTCAACCTAAGTATAGGGGGGTTGTATATACTGCATATATACTTTAGCCATAACTTGTACTTTCGTATTTTTAAAAATAATTATGGCTAAGATACTTTATAAAACACAACACATATCCCAACAAATTCATTAAAATAAAAAGATGCATATTATTCCTTAAAAAATGTGTATACGATGATTAACAAATTAGGTGAAAATACTTTTGCAAAATGTGTGAAAATAGTTTGAAAATCCTTTCGAAAAATCTTTTGAAAGCTGTTTAGAAAATATTTTGTAAAATATTTTCAACCTTTCTAAAAAGATTTTGATTGTAAAAATTTCTTTTCTTTGTGTGAAATAAAAAAATTTGAAAAACCTTTTGCACGATTTTGAAAATGGTTGCAAAAATATCATGAAAAATCTATATATATTGTTAGAAAAACCTTTGCAAAATGATTTTTAAATATGTGTAAATGCTTGTAAAGATTCTTTGTAAAAATTATTTTGGACTATAGTTTTCAAAATTATTTGTAAAATGATTTTCAAATAAGTTTTAGGAATATATACATCACACTAAAATTCTTTATTAATTGTATATACATATCTATAAAATGGATTACTTATCCATTGTAAATTCTTAAAAACCTAACTCTTGTAAATATAAGATACACCCCCTTGTAAATATTTATCCCTATTTTTAGCCAAAATCTTTTTGTTTTCAAAAATCCCAAAAACATTTGCAAAACTAAAAATACAAAAACATTTGCAAAATATTTTTGAAAACTACCAAAAAATTGCATTAGCATCATCTTTTTCAAAAATCCAAAAAAGTTCAAAAGTTTGAAAATTTCATCACAAAAATATTTCCTGCATTGTGCAAAGCATTTGCATAGCACTCACATTTTTCTGATTAAGTTTGATAATTGAACGAGTTTAAATAAAACCGAAGAATGGAGCTTGGTTGGACCTTAAATCTACCTAATCACATGAACCTTATAGGAGCTAGAATTGAGGTAATTCAGGTGTAGTTGACTTAATTCTTTGAGAATAACGAGACTTCGTTCAATGGATTCTTGACTGCCTAAGTAGAGTATTTCGGAGCACACGCACGACTCTTGTTGATAATGACCCCACTTAGATAACTGCACCTTTCACTTGGCTCGACTCAGTTAGAGTGGTGAGGGGATTGGATTTGCTGGTGTGAGACACACATAAGTGGAAACATTTGTCTTCGTCTAGGGAGGGAAGTGCACCCCAACACATCTAGTAGCAGAGACATATTATGATAGGAGAGTGTGGGTTGGAATAATGCTTCAAAAGAGGGATAGTATACTTTCTCAAGAGGAAGAACTCCTTATGTAAGTGATGTTGTATATAGTATTTCAAAAAAATACAAAAAGCAAAAACTCCAAAAAAAGTAGACATGCCTGATTGAAAATAAAATGTATGCTGGAGTGTACATATTTGTATAGTCAATAAGCAAGCTTGTGCTTCAAAGTCATGATATGTGAGCCTACAGCTGGATGACTTGTATACACGGGTCAAGCATCCAAGTATAGGTAGCTATACTAACTAACATCCATTCTTCTCTTCACCCTCTCCTCATGAGCTCGTTTCCACTTGAACCTAGAAGGGAATACCGCGCTCCTCGAGGAAATAGTTGTTGAGTTGGGGAATCATTGGGTTGTCATGCTGGAGAAGTCAGTCTCTTTGCCATTTCAGTTGGGGAGAGCCACTATCACATACACTGTACAAGTAAGATTCATAGTCGTAAGTGTTTGCATATGAGTTGAAGTATTCTGACCTGGCTATTGAGGAGACTTAAGGAAAGTTTTGGGATTCTCGAAGGCTATTGTATTTCAAATCTGATTCCAAATGAGGTACCACCCACACTAAAATTCCAAAGGTCTGACTTAAGCTCCAAACTTTGATTTTGTGAAGATAAGTTTGAGAATTAAATTTAATCCAATTTCTTTCTTTTCCTTTTCTTTGTTTTTCTTTTATGCAATTGTTGCATAATTGTTTACTAGGGACTAGCAAAGGCAAGTCTAGGGGGTGATGAATCTCCATTTCATCAACTTTATTCTATCATTTTGGACTTACAACCCTAGCTAATGCATGTAATATAATTAATTTGTACAAAATAACATTCATTATTTATTGCACTTATTGTGTAAATAATACTATTTTAAAGCCAAAATCATAGAATAAGGAAAAGAAAAGAAAAAGAACAAAATGCCAAAGTAATTTATGACCCGAAACTCAAAGACCAAGTCAAGAATTGAGTTGGTTGACAAGGAATAAAGTAGGTGGAGATAAGCACCAAGAATACAATAAAAATCACATTTATTTATCCATCAATAATTCATTTTTGACACCCATTTTATTCTTTATTATTTATTCATCAAATAAAGAAACTTTGTACATGAATGTTGTAGATAATAATGTAAATAAAAATACAAAATTGAGTTTGTACAAAAATAATGCACAATGTTCACTCTATATACAAACTAAAAAGCCAAAAACTAAAACTTCCCAGATCCATAACTTCCAAATAAAAACTCAAAACATATCAAAATCACTCTAATTACATATAAATTTTAATAAGATATTTAGTGAAGGTGGTTTCATAATTTTTGGAGTTAAGGTGTGAAAGTTAGGTTTTGGACCCTCATTGTACAATATACTCAAATAAAATGTTCATTTTATTTATTCTTTATTATTTTTATATATTCATTTTTTAATAATAATGTAAATATAATTTATAATATACAAACATAAAAAACTAAAATAAAAACCAATAAAACAGTAAAATAAAATCGGTATATAAAATATATAGGTAAGATACCAATACTAATACTTGTAAATAAATAAAAGGGCAATCTTTTATTCAATTCTTTTATTCATTTATATTTTTTATACTCTTGTAAATATTGTTTATAATTTATTAAAGATATAAAGCAAAAATAAAACCAATGAAGATACATTAGAATAAAATAGAAAAAAATACATAGATACAATACATGTATTTATACCTACATAATGTATATACCTATTTATAAAAGTATGCAAATAAAATTATAAAAATATAATAAAGATATATTAATGCATCTAAAAATAAGTTATAAATATATAAAATAAGAGAATAACATAATCAAATAAAATATACAAAATAAAAATAAAATAGCCAAAAACATAGATGAATATACCTATAAGTACACCCTTAAAAATTAACTTGTAATAAATAACACACAAAAAATAAATAAAAATCATAATATAATACAAATAAAATAATAAACACTTTCTTATTTTTTATTCAAAAATTAATAAAATCATTTACTATTTTTTAGTACTCGTTTTCGAATAAAGAAGTTGTTTTGTTGTCTAGCGGCTGGCGTGAACCAATGGGGACACATTATTCGTTGACCCATGTCAACTCCCCGTCTTTCATCTCTTACTTCTGTCATAAACTCTAGTCCCTCCTCTTCTCCGATTTTATGATGCTTCCCCATTGATCTTCCTGCCTCGAGCACTTTACAAAAATTATACACCTCACATCTGTATACCTCACAGGAACATTAGATCCTGCTGATCTACCACAAGCGTATCAATAATCACTGCCCATGTTCTCCCGAGCAAACTATCTATAAATAATCTGTATGCTCCTCCTTCCCACCTTGAACCTTCTTCGAGCTTCGCCAGGTACCCTTGTGTTTGTGTTGAGGTCCAGGTGAGAACTATGCACCTTCCCGAGCTTCCACCCTAGAGCCTCAAGAAAGGCACCTGGAGCCTCCACCCTTGCCCGAGCTCGACTGACTTAACTAGATCTCCAGGAGCCCTTATGACTATGCTATCTAGTGCGGAGGAGCCGCAGCTTCATTTTCCCCCGGTCTGAGCCTTCCAGACGATCGGAGGATCCCGGGAGGATGGATCGAAACTCATCATCAATGAGTTCCTACTTTGTTCCTCCTGAGGCCCTCCTGACCGTTCGATCGCACCACCGCTCCAGATCTTGCCACATCCATTTGATGTGCATCATCACCCACCATCAGGTTAGGCTTGGGATCTAATCCCAAGCGTTCATCACTGAAGCATCGTTCGCCATCTGGATGACGACACATGTTTAAGTGAAGAATCAAACCGTCTGATGGAACACATGTGAAGGGTTAAATTTTAAATCTATCCCTTCCCTTTTTTTATTTATTATTTAGTCTTGTAAATAAATTGTAACGTGTAAATAAATGTTGAAAATGCATGTATACCCTTGTTCTTTTGTCTTATTATATATAGGTCCATACTAGGTCACCCCATTTGTTGTCCCATGTGAGGTGATCATTTTGCACGTACACCCCTGATCTTTTTGTAATTCATTTCAATCAAATAAAATTATCAGTATGTTGTATATCTTTGGTTGAATTTCATAGAGTCCCCTAGAGTTTATTTTATTTACATGTATGCCCCTGAAAGCAATTGTATTTTTGTGTGCTTGATGGATTTATTTAAAATAGCGATTATGCTCCAAAAATCATTAAAAAAGATGTGTAGATTCATAATTGCGTGTAGTTTCACGCCATGGTTTTAATTCAGAATTTTGGACCTTTTTTAATATTTATTAAAAATCATTTAAAGCACGAATAGTTCCTCTCTAGAGTATAACGTACAAAAAAATATAAAATCATTTCTGAAAAATCTGAAAAAATATATTTTGCTTTTTTACGTATTTTTAGTATTCAGATTAAAAATCACTAAAAATGGAAAAACAAAACTTTTAAAAATTTAAAAACCCCAAAAACTTTGATAAAAATATATCAATTTTCCAAAAACTCTAAAAATATATTTTTATGATTTATATTTTTCTCTATATTATTATCTATATATAAATGTGGATTTAAAAAACTTTGGAGGTGGTTTTTTATTTTAATTTCCATTTCAATCGTAGCCTATTATTTTATCCCAGTTTTAAGCTATTTTTTACTATAAACATTTATAGAAATTAGCAAAATTCTCTGCAAAAATCATAAAAATAGTAAAAACATTATTTAAAAACCAAAAATATTTCTTTCTACTTTTTTTGATATTTTAGTTATATTTATACCTATATTATCCATGAATATATATATATTCTATTATATCCTATATTACTTATTCTAACGAAAAAAAATACAAAATATAAAAATCTGAAAAAATATAATATACAAATGTTAAATTAAAAACAAAAACACCAAAAAATTATAAAAATTAAAAATCCACAAATATATATACATGATGAATGACATGTGTGTACATAGTGCTCCTTGGTTGAAAAAGACTATAGGCTACCATTTTTGCTCTCTGTGGTTTGACCTCTACACACTTACTTGTTATACATCTAGTTGTAGAGAATAATAAATTTTGACTCACTTTTTGTGTTATTCATTAATTGCTTTATATTATGGGTTGATTTTTGATCGATTGAGGTTTGTGGAGTGGTCAATATATCGATCACGGTTTCGCGTTGTGAAACTGTATGACCCTCTGCAATTCTCCACTAGGCTCCTCTCCCTTAAAGCTCTCCTACTGCAAGGAGATGCATTGAGAATGAAGGTCGAGAGTCTTTTAGGGCTCCAGAAACTTAAATGAGAACTCAACTCTTTATCATTTGTTGGTTTCCTCAATTAATTGAAGGGATGTACTGCGCCATGCTCCAGATGCATCTGGGAACTTCCTCCAACCAAGGAAACAACCTGCAAGAAATTTTATGGCTCGATTCGGATTGAATCAAGCTAGAGAATGGACATATTCTTGCGTAAAACAAAAGGTTCAAGAGTGCGATTTTCAACTCAATAATAGCAAAGAATCAAACCAACTCAGGTGGGGTTTTTGGTCCTAGTAAAGAGAAGGATCATTAATAGGTCTAATAGGGTAATTAAATAGGCTAAAAGTAGAATATACAAGTCTTGGAAGAAGGTAAGTTGGACAGTTAGGACTTAATCTTGGAGAAAGTTAACTGGAATGCGACGACTTTGGGTGCTTAAATAGGATAAATGGTAAGTGGTTGGAGAGGATCAAAGGTTTGGAGTGGATCGTGGATGAATATAGTAGAAGATGGACATGTTGGATTAAAGATAAGTGGCAAATCGAGGGATTGAAAAATCGGTAAATGTTGGGACAACGGCTAACATGCTTGAATCTTGAAGAAAAAGCACGTGGTGCGAACACTTGTCAGCACCAATAATAAATATTAAATAATATTATTTTAAAAATATGTAAAAATGAAAAAGAAGATAATTAAATTATCTAAATTATGTTATATTTTGCATATATAAGTAATATATTTTATTTTATATATAAATAAAATACTAATAACTATATATATACTATACTCTATAAATGGCATTTACATTTTTAATTAAATACTTTTGTAAATAAGGTACTATTTTTATATTTTTTAATTTTTTAAAATAAAAATTATGGTATGTAGGAATTTTTATAGATTAATAAATACATATATATACATTATAGTTCAATTTTATCTATTTTAAGATCTTTTTGATTTATTTTTTCGATGACATGTTTTTGATTTATTTAAAATATTAGATAAGGATTTTATTTTTAGATTTTATTTTAAAAATAAACTACAAGATCAATAAAATATTTAAAATTACTAAATTTATTATACTATAAATAGTATGTATAGAATAAATTAAACAACCCAAAAACCTAGTTGTCACAAGGTCCAAAAACTTACTTTTTACAAACATACTCCGTTTCCAGATGAAACCACCTTTATTAATTAGAGAATTTATATCATGAACTTTAAAGGTGAGTAGAGTGAAATAGGAGTTCATATGATGAAGTTATGAGGTTTGGATGTTATGCAATTGATAATTTGAAATCCAGATTTCTTGACATATATACATGTTGGAATTTTTAACTTATTTTTATAAATATTTTTATATACACAATGGGCAATAGTTTAGTGAAAAATATCTACATAAATATTAAATAAAATTAGGGGAATATTACGTATATATAATAATAAATGGAATTAATATTTTATAAATACAATTAGGGTATTTTTGTATTTTCTTCCTTATCTCCCCATATTTTATTATTTTTCGACAAAGTCATGCTGACTTGGTCTCGATGGTAAGGCTATATAAATATATCTTATAGTTATATTTATATTTTCTAAGCCATTATATAAAATATAAACATATTTACATTCTACCTTATTTTCTTTTATTTTTATTTTTGTCTTTTTGATGCATAAAAATGAGTTTTTATTCATGAATAAGCTTTTGTTAAAAAGTGAATATTAACCCATATTTACATGTATTTGTTAAGGGTTTTCAAGTAAAATGCGACAACAATGTTAATAAATCATGGAATCATCAATGTCATAGTCAAGTTGTGTAGCTACAGTTAGCAATATTCTTATGGGCTTATGCATGGTCACTAGAAAGCAAGTCTCATTGCAAGAGATGCCCTTTTTTTCAATGCAGCCGTTGGCTACAAGTTGTGCATTAAAGGTCTCTACCTTCTCATCAGGTTCCCTCTTTCTCATGAAGATCCATTTAAACCTAATGGGTTTGACCCTATAGGTGGATCCTCGAGGGTCCATGCACAACACTTGTGTATGAAGGCTAATTTAAACTTTATTTCTAACATCCATCTTTCCATGTCATGACCTACATAAACTTCATCATATGAGGTTCGATCTTGTCAGATTTCTCTAACACATCGAATCCGTACCCTCTAGTTAGTCTTACCATCCTCAAACTTATTTGAAGAGGTATGAGTGTTTCATATTTAATTATCTTTTCAATTTCTGATTCTACGAGCCTCATTATCCTTTTACGATTCAAGGAGTCCCTTTACTTCATTCTTATCTTGATTGTCAAGTAAGTCATCCTCTTAGAATCATATTCTTAGAGATGAAATCTTTAAAGAATATCAAGGTCATAAAGTAGGTAATCAATACCATCGTTTATATTCCCAATGAAGTAGCACTCTCAAGTGGAAGATTCCAGCTTTCTTGGATCCATGTTATAGCATGAACCAAACAATCCTTAAATCCTCCAGTGTTTGACACCAAGCTTGTTTCCAAAACATAGCTCACAAGGCGTTTTGGGTTCATATTTGCATGGAATCTTATTAAGAATATATATATATATATATATATATATATATATATTATAATCTCTACTACATATGTACCTATTAACTAAGAGGTAATTATGCTAAGATTCATGATTGATCAAATAATGTCACACCTGATCTAACTTCATCTCCCTATAACATTATTGAGCTAAGGTGTATTAGGAGGAGTGAGATAGGAATGATATTCCTTTCTCTATAAGATATTCCTTGAATTTATCTATAGGTACTGGCTACCTAGGTTAGATAAAATTATTTTCATCTTCCTTCTAACTTTGGTTCGCAACCAATATTATGAAATATTTGAACATTTCAATGGTTTCTAATGGATATATGAAGAAATCTCATACCCTGAGTAATCATAAATGGATATCACATATCTGTAATGTTATCATGGTATAGAAGATCCATATACATCAATATCTATGAGGTGTTTGAGTACATCGGAATCTTACACAATTCCCAAAGAAGGGCGTACCAAACATTTTACTTTGAATATAATATTCGAAGTATGTAAGCTTTTTGAATTTTCAGACAATCTAAAGTTCAATTTCTTACTAGTCTATTGATTTCATGAACAGACTCATGTCCTAGTCTTCATGCTAGATCACTGTCGAATTATCTTCATCCTCCTATTGATCTTTTAAAGTTTAAGTTTTTAGTATTAGAAATGTTATTGAACCATTCATTAATATTCTAATTTAGCAGAGTCCTCTAGATGTTCGATTACTATATGAAATATATTTATTATAACTCTTTACGATAGGTCTATTCCAGAATGAATGTACATTTCTAACAAGTTTAGAAATAAACAATGAATGCATTCCATATCTTGGTCATGAAGACATTCTCTAAGACTGAGGGCTCTACAACTGAAAATACATAGTCTATCTATCCAATGGAGATTGTTGCAGTGATTGCATCAACTCCCTTGTGGATGACTATTAAACCTTAAGATCAAATTTTCCAGTCTTCTAAAATATGTGCAACCATTTTGCAAGTGACATTAGAAGATGGTGGTACAGTTATCAGACTTTTAATCTTATTAATAAGTCAAATTTAGTGATGATATGCAGATGTAAAATATCTAGATTCACTATCAGGGTCCTTCTCCAAGGATCTTAGATAGTCTATACAGTCATACTATCAATACATCGGCCTTTTGTAGTATTGGCATTCATCCAACTCTTTGGATGTCATATGTATGGTAGTCACAGAAGTATGATCAACTTTTTGACCATCCTTCTTACATGGGTCATATCCATGCTTCCACTACGCTTCCTTAACATTTAAACAACCATTACTTAAGATAAAGGATCTATTAAATTGAGCATGTCCTTAAGGGACTTCAATATGATAGTATTGTACCATCTATTCTTGTTTCATCACATTCATACAATATGAATATTATGATGCTTCATGAAAGACTTGAGCAGAGATAGCAGAATTATGGCATTCATTGTATCCACACTAATATTATCTCAAAAGAACTTGGGTTTCAGCAGGTATTCAAATATTTTGAGTACATCATCTCATATCAATCTACCATTCTACATAATGTAGTGAACCATTTCATTCATGATTAAATATTGAGAGCACATATGCTTGCCAAAATATCTTCATCCATTTTCAAGAATGATCTTGACAATTATGATCATCATCAACATGTTACTTCCAAAGCATTCTTGATGCGAGATCAAGACTTTTGAGAGACACAAACCTAGGTTGTTGTCCTATTATCTATTTAATTGTCAACCTCATAATAATTAGGAAACTTGCACACTGCAACCATATACATTATGTGCCCAACTACAAGTACTACATTTTAATAGTGGATCCAATGCAGGATATCGATTATGATTAAATATAGATTTGAGTGTATTTAAGGAAGGTTATCTGAGAGAAGATTATTTGCATAAATATATATTTCTTTGATTAATGTTTTAAATCAATGTTATCTTGCCTGTTTAAACTATGTAAGTTCATTCCCGCATTAACTTCAAAGCAAGAGTTATATTTATTTTTAAATTGTTTAATCAACTTCTTTGTGGGTCTAAAATAATATCCTCACATAGGGTGAAGACATATTATCACCGAGGCGACCGCTCACGAAAGCAGATTAAAACAACGATCAACCTACATAATGTAAGGATGAAACAATACAAGCAAGTGTGAATAAAAATTTATTATACCCTACAACAAAATGCGATAGTGACAAGTGTGGTAGGAGATGAACACGGGGAGAATGAGGGATAGACAACAAAAATTGACTAAAAAAAACAATAAATGTTTTTGGGTTTTTAGAGATTTTTCTATTTTTCTTGGTTTTCCATTTATCTTTTTTGAATTTATATTTTTATAATTTTTTTTAGAATTTTAATTCGATAATTTTTATTTTCTTTTTAAATTTTTAGATTTTCAATTTATATATATAGATATATATAGCTTTTATATTTATAAATATAGCTACAAGTACTCAAAATCATAAAATAAAATGATGTTGGATTGTTATATTTTTCACTATTTTTGATAATTTTCTTATAATTTATACAATTTTTTGTATTTTTAATTGATCTAATCAGTTAAAACAAAGCTTGGAATAAATAGGCTGGATTATTTTGGAAATTAAAAATGGCTAAAAGCATTAAAAGTTTCCAAAAATATGTTAAATATATCATAAATATAGTATATAATTCGGAAACACAAAATAAATGTTTTTGTGTTTTCAATTTTTTATAATTTTTATGAGGATTTTGGAGCTTTCTATTTTTTAGTGTTTTTTCTATTTTTAAATATTTTTGGTTTATAGTTACAAAGTAGGCTAATAAACAAAGTATAAATTTTTGGGAATTTTTAAAACATTTACATTTTTTGTATTTTTCAAATCAAGACATGGAAAAATAACTCTTCTTTTATTTTTAATAAACAAAAATATAACATAAAATACTTAATAAAGTTATATGTGAAAGAATAATATATAAGGTATTTATCCTATTTTCTTCATTTTTTGGGCACATGAACCATTTTTAATAAAGTAAAATCTATAAAAAGAAAATACAATATGGTAGAGGCATTTATGTAAATGATTTTAAGTTTCGGGACTAATCTCAAACATCACAAATAAGATTATGGTCGAAAATGCAATTTTTCCAATAATATTTCCAATAATTAATAATCGAAGGGGTATTTATACAATTAATACAAAGTTGGGGCATAGATGCAAAATTTCAAAAAATATCACACTAATAATTCACAAATATGGACTGAAATGAAATAGGCAAACATACAGGGGCCTATAAATATTACAAAACTTTTTATGATACACTTCCCAAGCACATGCATGTGAGGTGACGTGGCGAGGGACTAAATGAAAATAAGGAAAGTATATGAGGTAAACTGCAAATATTACAAAACTTTTATGCTACAAACTAAAATTTAAATACTTAAATGAAATCACAAGAAACAGAGGGTGGAATATGCAGAATACCCTCCGTTGCATAATCCAATAGCTAGGATGAATGTGTGGCGTGCCCTTCTTGCACGATGATGGTTCGATGACCAAGCGCTGAGATTAGATCTCAGCTAAAGATTTGATGGCTCTGGCTCTCGCTTGATCATATGGCTACTATACGAAGTGGGCAAAAGGCACGATCAGACGACGTAGAGATAGCTTGGAAGAATAGGGAAAAACCCCGGTTCTTCGAAGCTTTGATCTGATGTATCTTCATCCCTCAGCCTTCTTCTTCACTACCAAGATGCTCTGGAGCTTCCTCCAACTTGTCCACAGCTTCTGGAAGCTTCAAAAGTGGTCGGGACCCATCGGTGGGGTCTTGGCTACTCGGGGAAGAACATGACTACAAGTATACTCTTTTGTGACAAAACTCGACCTAGACGGGTCTTAACCCTCTAGTAGCTAGAAAGCAAAAAAAAGAGGCTCGAAGCTGCCCGGAGGAGGAGGAATTGAACCTTGTGGCGGTGAAGCTCATTGGAGGTGGATTAACCCCAAAATCAACGCCTTCTTCACCATAGAACCGTTAGGGAAGCTCAAGTTGTCACCATGAACTCGATCATGGTGGAGGTTTAGGGTTTAATTGGTGGACGAGAGAACAAAAAGTGAAGGAAGGACAGATGAGAATATTTGTACATGCGATGTTAGCTGGAGAATAATGCTCGACTCGGTGATCCTCGGAACAAAAAATCAACGGTGTGTGAAAGTGTATTGATTGAGGCACAAAAGACAAAGAGTCATCGAGCATATTGTGAAAGGATCATCCCCAAAAGTGCTCGAAACGAGGTCAAGACCTCGGACATATGCCGGGCCAATGAGGAGCAAGGAGTTGACCTGGGTCAATCGAGACCGGGCTCCCATTTGTCCAGGTAGGCCACTAAGGGACAAAACAAACTAAAAAATGGTAAGTAGTTAAAAATAATAAATGAATTAATTAAATAAAAGTTATAACATGATATATGTTTATATTTTCTGTAGTATTTTAATATGATTTTTATTTATTTTTATGAGTTAATTTATTAGGGTTTACTTTGAGAGGTTCATTTATAGGTATATTTTTAATTTTATTATTTTATATAACTATTTTATATATTTATAACTTATTTAGGTATACATAAATATATTTTTCATTATATTTTTCTGATACTATTTGTATACTTCAATTAATAAATGTTTTAATTATATAGGTAAATGTATAGTGTATTCATCTATGTATTTAAATAGATTTATTTATTTGAGTATCTTTTTAATGGTTTTATTTTATTTTAATTACATACACATATTTTAAAGAATATTTCTAAAATATAAAATAATGAGAAATTAAAGAATAAATAAAATGTATATTTTATTCAAGTATAATGTATATTAAGGGTCCAAAACCTAACTTTTGCATCTTAACTCCAAATTAAATGAAACTACCTTCATTAAATAGCTAATAAAAAGTTATATACAATTAAAGTGATTTGAATGAATTTTAAGTTCATATGGAGAAAATATGGGCTTGGGAAGTTTGGATTTTGGATTTTTATTCTGAGTGTAGAATGCATAATATGCATTATTTTTGTGTGAAATAAATTTTGTATTTTTCTATATATTTTTAACTTTCATGTAGAAGTTTATTGATTTGAGGTAGAAATAATAATGAATAAAATAGGTCTAAAACATAATTATTTGGTAAAATAAATTGGGATTTTTATTATATTATTGACCCTTATCCCCCCTACTCTATTCCTTGTCAACCCAATCATCATGATGCTTAGCCCTCGGGGTTTAGGATCATAAAATAACTTTGGTATTTTATATTTTTTTATTTTCTCCTTTATTCTTTTATTTTGGCATAATTACAACATTTTATACATTATTTATATAATAAATAACGAATGTTTTTTTGTATAAATTAATGCTATATACATGCATTAAACTTGGGAATTAGGGCCAAAATAAAAGAATAAAGATGATGAAATGGAGATTCATCACCCCCTATATTTGCCTTTGCTAGTCCCTTGCAAACACTTATGCCTAAAAGTGAAAAAATAAAATAAACAAAAGAAAAAGAAAGATCTTAGATTGATTTTAACTTTCAAACTTATCTTCACAAAATCAATGTTTGGAGCTCAGTCAGACCTTTGGAAGATTAAGTTTGGTCGGAAAATTATTGGAAAACAGATTTAGAACACAACAACCTCTTAGACTCCACAAGACTCTACCCAAGTCTCCTCATAAGCCAGGTCAGAATAGGTCGATGTCATACACAGTCCCTTATGGCTATGAGTCTATCTTGTACAGCGTCAGTGTTATGTAGCTCCTCTCGGCTGAAGTTGTAAAAGTCAGTTTTCTCCAACATGGTGACCCTATTTCCCCAAGACAACAACTCTTTCCTCGAGAAGTGGGGTATTCCCTTTTAAGTTCAAGTACAACCGGATCAAGAAGAGGAGGGGGAGAAGAAAATGGACGGTAGCTGGTGTAGCTACCTATTCTAAGATACTTGACCAGTGCAACCAAGTCATCCAGTTGTAAGCTCACAAATATTTATCTTTGAAGCTCGAGCTTGCTTATTGACTATACAAATATACGCACTCCAATGGGGATTGATTTTTCTTGGATTTTTACCCATCTTTTCTTTTTAGAGTTTTTTATTTTGTATTTTTTTAATATTATATACATATCAGCATTTACATATGGACTTTTTTCCTCTTGAGCCAATGGACTATCCCTCTTTTGAAGCATTATTGCAACCCACATCCTTTGTCATTAGACCTCATGGCTACTTGATAGGGTTGGGGTACAATAGCCATAAATGTGGGACTTCTGATGTTTCCATTGGCTTGTGTCTCATGCCGGCAAATCCAGCCATCTACCACTTCAACTGAGGTGAGTGAAGTGCATGGTGCATGTGTGCAATCTAGGTCATTATCAACAAGAGTCGTGCATAAGTTCCAAAATATTCTACATAGGCAGTCAAGACGACATTAAATCAAGTCTCGTGGTCTCAAAGAATTAAGTCTAGCAGACTTGAAGTGTTTAAATTCCCGTTCCTAAAAGGCTAATGTGAATAAATAGGTTAAGGTCCAAAAAAGTTCCAATCTTCAAATTTTAGTTAGACTAGTTCAACTATCAACATCAATCCGAAAAATGCAAATGCTATGTACAATGCAAGGGGAAATATTTTTTGATGCATTTTTCTAATTTGAACTTTATTTTGGTTTTTTGAAAAGTTTTGCAAATTTTTATGCAGATTTTGAAAACATGTTGCAAATTTTTATGGATTTTTAATTTTTTAATTGTTAGGGATTTTTCAAAAACAAAAGAGTTGGCAAATAATTAAATGTAGCTATTTACACGAGAGTGCATCTTGTATTTAGAAGAATTAGGGTGAAGGATTTACAAAAGGTATTTACAACATTATAAAGAATTTTATTTGTTTGGATTATTGACAAACCCGAAAATTACCCTTGTTAATAGTGTCGAATTGTTGTAGTATTTGGGCAATCAAGATTAATAAGAAAACAACCACTTAATTAATCTGTTTATTATTGTGAACGATCAATTAATATTTTACTTGGGCAAGCCAAAGGTCGAACTCAGGGAGGCGACTTCTCCTTAGGTCAATTTCTAGATGATTCAGAACTTAGGTGTTCAGAGGAATATTATTTCGGTATTTTTAAATTCAGTTAATGGATGGAATGCAATTTTGGCAAAGTTTGTTAACTAAAATACAATTTCATTCATGTCCAAAAATTATGAAACTTAGCCATAATGTTAAACGTGATGAAATTAAGCTACCGGATTTTTTGGATATTTTGGAAACACAATAAATTAATTATGAATTAAAAATGCACGCAGGGTGATTTTTTGTAAATTAATTTTAATAAATAGCAATCCAATTTACGACCTTGATATGACCTATTAAAAATAATGGGTGTATGACCTAGTAAAATTAATTACTAAAATCATCGTTTAATTTATTGCGATCTTGATATGCATGCAAATGTCATGAAATTTGGGCATAATGTAAAACAAACTATAATATACCTACTACAATTTTTTGGCAATTTTTAGAGAAACAATTAATTTAGTATCAATTGAAGAGCACGCAGTGGGAAAAATATATATTTTTCCATCAAAATAATCATATTAAACCATCCACATCTCATAAAAATCCAACCAAGCAACCACAATGTTAAGCATAAGCAGTTCTATAACGAGCAATTTTTAAAATAAGAAAATGACAACAAAGGACCATTAAAAGAAACACGCAATTGCAGGGTCCTCTATGCAAATACAGAAAGTAAAATAAATAAAGTGATTACCAAATCCATGTGGGTTTATTCTTCAAATTTCACATGTACACATGTACCTTGCATGTGTGGTTGGTCCGCCGGGCACTAACGTGATTCTCTAAAAGCTCAGGGATAAGGGAAAATTTTTTACCTTTTCCACATGCAAGGCATGTGAAAGGGCCTTGATGCAATATATGGTTCTACCTTCTCGTGCAAATGTTAGCCTCGCACACATGCTCGCACGTGAGCAGAGCTCTAGGGCGGCAGACGTAAAATGTAGAACTAGAGGGGGTTGTGCTGCAAGTTACCCCTAAATCATGTGTTGTGCATGTGAAGGGGATATAAGGGTTGGTGAAATGGTGGCACACGACCCGAGGGGCATGCAAGGAAGAGTAGGCTAGAGGGGGCCACGTGGCCGGACTTGCTGACGAGATGAGTCTCCAGGAGTCGATGCTAGATGGCGGGCCGAGGTAGTGGAGCATGATGAATCTACGTTTTATCATCTTTATTCTATCATTTTGGCCTCAAAAACCTTTGCAAATGCATACAAATACCATTAATTCCAGCATCTTAGTATTCATGCATGTGCATGTAAATAGTGTATAAAATACTGTATTTAAAGCCAAAATTATAGAGTAAATAAAAGAACAGAAAAAGAATAAAATATTGTAAATAATTTATGACCTAAAATCCCGTGACCTAGGCATCTCGATGAATAGGTTGACTAGGAATAAAGTAGGGGGAGATAAGGGCCAAAGTACAATACAAATACCTATTCTTTTTATTCATTCTTTATTCATTTTGGGACCTATTTTTGGTTCCACTTTTTATAATCCAAATAAAGAAACTTTGTACATGAAAGTTGTAGATAATTAAATAAATAAAAATACAAAATTGATTTCATTCAAAAATAATGTATAGATAAAAAGTTATGGTCTGAATAAGAATCTAGAATCCCAACTTCCCAGACCTGTATCTCCCAAATAAAAACTCGAAATGCATCAAAATCACCTTTAATTGTATATAATTAAAAATAAGCTATTTAATGGCGGTGGTTTAGCATTTGGCGGAGGTACGGTTTGAAAGTTGAGTTTTGGACGCCACTTGTATAATTGTATAGATTAAAATATTCATTTTATTATTTATTCATTATTTTTATAATTTTATATTTTTATAATTTTGTAAATATTATTTATAATATATTTTCACATTAAAATCAGAATAAAAACTCAATGAAAAATCCAAAATAAATTAGTTGTATATAATACCTAGGTATAATACATATACATATACTTATATAATTTGTACTTATATTTTATTAAGTGTATAAAATCCATTAGAAAATTAAAATAAAAATATATTTAAGTATATAAAAATATTTTATAAATTTATAAAATAATAAAAAAATAAATAAATTAAGAACATAAAAATAAAAATAAAATATTAAAATATATAGATGTATATACATCTATATAGCCTATAAAAGGTAACTCACATTTTTATACCTCATAAAAATAATTAAAAATTACCATAAAATAATTTAGAAAGTAACAAACATTTTTTATTTTATAATCAAAAATTAATAAATTCATTAACTAATTTTAATCTAATTTACAATATATTTTTTTAGAGGTTTTTCCTGGTTGGTCCACGTGGACCAACCAGGTGAGTCTGACAGTTGACCGCAGGTCAACTGTCTGACTCTTCCTCTGTCTGCAGTATCAGAGATGGTTTTGACCCATCTTCAAGATTTTTTGGTGCTCGCGTCTTTCCTCCTTGGGCGTCGAGGCCTTCTTGGATTTTTCTCCATGTTTGTCCATGATCCACACCGGCCACTTGGATCTTCCAAGATCGTCTTCATTTGCCCGCTACACCTCGTTCTTCACGCCCTGTTCACCATCTTTCAAAACCGCCCCAATCTTCCCTTCGACCCGTGAACCCTTTTTGCTCCTGCCAAACTCTCTTCTCTGGATGCCCTGGATCGAGGAGGTGACAGGTCCTCTCCAGCCTCCTTGCGGAGGCGTTTGGCGGCGTAAATCGGTCGTTCCACTACCCATCTACGGCTTCGACCGTGTGGTTTATCTCGTTGGTTTTCCGTCCAATTTGAGGTGTCCTTGTTCCATTTTCCCATTTATCTTAGTCGCTACTTTTGTTTTAGGTATTTTCTCGTCGATTTGACCGTGTTTTGGCTTCACTTTCGCCCATCTAAGCTCGTCGGAGCCTCACTCCGGCGACCCTTCCGCCCGAAGCCCCTTATCCATACCACCTTCGCAAATAAGCCCCAGGCTCTCTGTCTCTGATTGTTCTAACATTTCTGCAGGTCCTGGTGGTCGTAGACCCCAGA
The DNA here is from genome assembly GCA_037367405.1 of Ottelia alismoides. Classification (NCBI taxonomy): domain Eukaryota; kingdom Viridiplantae; phylum Streptophyta; class Magnoliopsida; order Alismatales; family Hydrocharitaceae; genus Ottelia; species Ottelia alismoides. Next base: position 77,089 of record JAZKJV010002739.1, read on the forward strand.
AGGGGTCAAGTTTTCATCCCAACCGGAAGCACCTGGAGCTAGGCTCTGCTCCGTGCTCGTCGGACGTCGCCGCTACTCCGTCGCACTAGCTAAAGACACCATTTGCCGAGGAGCGGTTGTGGGGATCTTCCGGTGGTGTCGGAGAAGTCGCAGGCGCGGGGAGGCTTGAGCTCTGGCCGATCGAAACTCGCCAAGCTCGAGTTCTTCCCTGTTCTTGTCGGCCACTCCGCGACCGTTGGATCGGCCCCCAGCCCAGTTTTTTTCCTAGTCATCCAATTGTTCGAGTCCAGCAGCCATTGATCAACTTCGTTGATTCAATCCTGACCGACGACTTGCGAACCGTCATCACGTGCCTGCAAGCCGCCACGTGGCAAGTGGGCGAAGGAGGACCGTCCGATCGCTTGTGCGGGGTATTTTGCATATTTAACCTCGCGTAATTTTGTAATTTATATTCATGACATAATCATTCATATGCAGTGCTAGAGTTTTTGTAATATTTATCAAAAGACCCCTGCCCTTCTGGTTAATGCACTTGGGCCCCAGGCCACGTCACCTCACGTGACTTGCGCACGTGAGGCGGCGGGGTATTTTGTGTGGGACCCTAGTTACTTGCGCTATTTACAATTAGTCCAGGAACTTACAAAGGTAGTGTAATATGTTTTGAAAATTTGCCAAACAGTCCTCAGAGGTTTTGTATTTACGCATAGGTCACTGCCTGTCACTTGTTCTTGCACGTGTGCCTTAGCCTTTTTGTAAGATTACGCCTGGGTTTTTGGTGATTAATTTCTAGTCCAAAAAGTTTGTAATTAGTTATAGAATTCGTGGACAATTTACGTGTAGCCCCCTGGACGTTTGCGTATTTACATTTATACCCCTACCAGTATGCTTTTTCTTTTTGCTATACTTATTTATTTCATGCATCTCTAAGTCTCTAAAAATCCACAAAAATCATTTTATGTTCCTGTTGCAAAGTAGGTTCAAGTCATATTTTTATTTTGCATATTTATTGCATTTTAATGTTTATAAAAAATAAAAAACACTTATTTTCAGTACTGTTTGCATCATAAAATCCCTAAAATTATAAAAACATCTCAGAAAATTCCCAAAAAATATATTTGGTCTATTTTAGTGTGTTTTAACTTCAATACAAAAATCATTAAAAATACAAAACAAAACTCCTAAAACTATAAAACTCTAAAAACCTTCATAAAAATTTATAACATTCATAACAAATCTAAAAATTGCGTTTTCGTTTCTTGAATTTTCTTTATTTTGTTATCTTTAAATAATAATTAATTTGGGAAATTTTTGTCACTGTTTACTATCTTTCATTCCCATTTTAATTCCAACCAGCAATTTTATTCACTATTTTCTAGTATTTTGGCTCTTAAAAATACCAAAAAATTCAGAAAATTCTATAAAAATCACAAAAACATCTAAAAATTATAAAAAGACTAAAGACAATTTATTTTCTGAAATTTGTCTATTTTCCTTATTTTTATAAATACTCTATTACTCTCATTTCTTATATTTTGTGTTTATCCTATTTATAAAAAAATATAAAACATAAAAAGAAAATATAAAATCAGTAAATTGAAAATCAAAATATAAAAATATAAAACTAAAAATAAAATAAAAAAAATTAAAAATTAAAAACCCACAAAAAAATAGCATAGATAGACACTTGATCACATTCACAACTTTTTGTGCATCATTTTCCCCGTTCTACCTGTCTGCTCCCTGTGTTTGACCTCTACACATACTTGCACCTATACACATCTTTGTTGTAGAGTTATAATAAATTTTAACTCCGCACATTCACATCATTTCCTTATTTGGTTGTTGTGGGTTAATTGTTGATTAATTGTGGTTTCGTGAGCGGTCGCTCAGCAACACAGTGGTCCCGCCTTATGTGGACTACTTTAGACCCTTGCCATACCCCGATTATCAAATTGCACCATTGCCGGGGAGCAACAGTGCTTATTCTGGTTTTTGCTTGTGTTTGTGAGTATTTATCTGTTTTCACGGTTTTTATTTTCGCTCATTTTATTTTCCTTATTTTTTGATATATCTATTGAGTTGTCTAACTCCCCTCTCTTGTTGACTTTGTGCGAGGAACCGCGGATCGAGGGAGGCGCCCCACACTAGAAGCATGTGCACTCACGAGAAGTCGGCTCTAGCCAGCCTAGCACCGAGGAGACAAGGAGAGGAATTTTGTTGACTGAGCTCCATCTTTAGTTGCATTTTCTTTTCTTGTAATTTTTTTTGTAATTTTAAGTAAGTGAGAGACTCTGTTATTGTATAAATACAGGTACTCAGACTTTGGACATTCGGGCCTAATTTCTAAGTGTTTATATACTCGGGGGCTTACCGCAGCTTTCTCGTGTTTTCTTCGCATTTTTTATTTTGTTTTCCGATTTTTTTTACTTTCTTTTGTGTGATTGAGCCCTTAGCTGTTGGATCTGCTTGACGATAGTACTAGGTTCAAACACATTAATAACCATCGCATGCTCCTATAGAGAACGTTGGACTTAGTTAAATTTTGAAAAAGAGCTTCACGCTAATAGCAGCTTCTCGCACTTTGGGCGATTTAATCAACTTTGCATTTGTATATAGAATAGGTTTCAATTCTGTTGAGCATCTTCGCATGTAGAGTGCTGGAGGCAAGTTGAGCTTTTACGCTTTAGCATCCATCATCGTTTGCCGTTTGCATTGCTTTTTTGCTTCACCCTCTGATTTTGCCAACCTAGGTGCTTAAAAGAATTGAATCCCCATTAGGATCATGCATTCTCAATAAAAATCCAAAAAAAGTGATATCAAATAAAATTGGGACTGCTAACTTTACTCGACCCTTAAATCAACCAACAAGAAAATCTTGTATTGGGGCGAGTAATTGCCTCATTGTCTTCTCTTTTACTAGCCCACACACACACTAAAGATTAGTGCCAAAATCCTATTTTAGCCTCCTAAGTGTGTGTGTAAATCCTTGACTTCTCACCTAACTCTAAAACAGACAAGATAAAAAGACCGACTTTTCGGTCTCTACCGAGTTGAGTAGGTGAATTGAGGGTTTGTATTGTTTTCATTTTTGTTTGTGATTGTTTTGTATGCATACTAGATCGCCTCTACGCATTTGCACCTTTTTCTCACTTCTCTTGACTTGACCTTAGCGCTCTCCCAATCGTTTCCTTTTGTTTTCGAGATGGACCCCTGGAGCACTTTCTATCTGAACTTTGCAGACCCTCGTTTGCTCCAGCCGGTCCACCTCCCTTTTATCAGAAGCACCCACCTCCTACTTTTTCTGATTTTTGTACATACCCACCTCAGCCACAGTATCAGGACTTGGATTTCTTCCAACCCCCACCTCCACCTGTATTTTATCCCCCTCCACCTTCACATCCACCCGAGTCTTACCTGTTGGAGTCACCTCCCTCGATCTCCATGAGTTTTGTCTTGAACCGGATGATAGGGCACATTAATTCGATGAATAATGATTTTGTTATCTTGAGGAAAAATCAGATTAATGCTCCTTTCGTTGAGGATACGAATTTCCTAGTGGTTAATCATGGTAGCTTGCAATCGCCCAAAATACAAAAAATGAGAAAAAATTAAAAACACAAAAAGAGTTCAGGAGACAGTTGGTTGATTCATACCGTGAGGAGAGGGTCCATCTGCCCGATCATTCACCCACACAACCTCTTACACCCTTTCTCACCTTTGACCCCGAGGGTGCCACTGTACAGACTGCTCTTGGCATTCCTCATGTAGATGCTGATTCCGACTTCCTCCCTTGTATGGAGGAGGTCCAAAAATTAAAAAAAATGTTGAATGAACCTGAAGTGGTGGCCACTATTCATGAGATCATTCGTGTCCCACTTCAACAGGCCATGACTGATTTATCTGTCCCTCTTCCCAAGAAGAGAAAGTGGAGGAGCAGATCTGAGCGTCATATTTTGACCATGGCCACTGCCCACGCCATCACACACCGTCCCATTCTTAGAAAGAAGAACACATATACCCCTTTCATCACTTGCACCATCTCTGACCATACATGTGATCATACTCTCCTAGACGGCGGTGCTTTGATTAGCATATTATCCTTCTCGCTGGTACAATCTCTTCACTTAGGGCCTCTAAACAAAACCAGGATGATCGTTCAGTTTGCTGATGGATCTATCAAGAGGTCGAAGGGTATCCTTGAAAATGCCATCATTTCGATTCATGGCATGAGCTACCATGTTGACTTTGTCGTCTTGCCCATGGAGACCTCCACTAGGGAGTCCTCTCCAGTCATCCTGGGACGACCATTCCTCATCTTTGCGAGGGTCGTTATTGACTATGGATCAGGAGAGATTCATTTCTGTCTTGTTGATGAAAGTGAAGCGTCGATCACCACACCCACAGTTGACCAAAGAGCTGCACCTGATGCACCTTCACCAATTCTAGCTGACTCCGAGGCCTGTGACCGATCTGATGATATTAGAGATGTTTGCTTAGTGATCGTTGATAAGACCCGAGGAATCCTCCGAAGGGGGGGGGGACTCGGAAAGAATAGACCTCGCAGTTCCTCCTTCTGGTGTGTGGAGATGTATTGATGAAATCCAAGGAATTTACATGATCCCATTGAGCGTAGGGCAGACACCAAGATTAGACAAGACAGACCTGGTTTGACTACTTCCACTGATAAGTCTGTTCTTGGTCACTCAAAAGTAATGATGATTGAGGTCGGTTTTGATGCTAACCATTATTTTCAGAAATTCGGGCCTCTTGATGAAAAAGATGATCCGGGTGAGATTCTTGAGGACGAGCAGAGTTCGACTACTTCCACTGATGACTTCATTCCTTTTGGTTTTGACCTGGACGAGACCTCGCAGGACGACTCTGGTTACACTTCTTCTGAGGATGATGAGTTTGTCCCATTCCACTTTGATATCAGCGAGACCCCCAAGACCAGACCTAGTTGTACTTCTTCCACTCACCCGTCTGCATCTTCACACCATAGAACCACCAAGGGTGAACCTAGCCATTCTACTTCCATTGACCGGTTCGTGCCTTTTCGATTTGACTCCACTGAGGGCCTTCACTCTGTCGACCCTGATTGGCTTCCATCCACCGAGAACCCCGATGTCGACTTGCACCACACCAGATATATCCCTCAGCGGTCCCGCAAGAAGTTTTCTTTCCACCTTCTTGATCATATGTACATCCATCTCTGTTGTATATTCTCTCTCATGTATCTCTGTCTATCTTCCGTATTGCTCATCCACCTATTCTCGTTTTTGCCTTACTTAGGATGTACTTTGTCCTAAGAATAGGGGGGAGTGCACCCCAAGTTATTCTATTCTTCGATCCTCTCCATTGTCTCCTCTTCTTATCTTTACTTAGGGATATCTAACCCTAAGTATAGGGGGAGACAATCTGAGTACTATCTTTTCATTCCCACCCTTGACCCTCCCTGCCTTGTGTACAGTCTGCTATACTTAGGATTATTTGATCCTAAGTATAGGGAGGACGGTCAACTTCTCATTTGTTCATTCATTCCTTCATTCATTCTTTATTCTTTAGATTTTCCTATACTCAGTACGAGTTATGTCTTCTCTTTTCTCTCCGATCTATGAGGACATAGCTCAAGCTAAGTATAGGGGGGTCGTATATACTACGTATATACTTTAGCCATAACTCGTACTTTTATATTTTCTTAATAAATATGGCTAATAATTCTTTAAAATTCATTAAAAACTGTAATAAAAAGATGTTTTATTCCTCAAATTCTTTTTGTATTTACTGATTAATAAATCAGGTGAAAATGATTTTTTTTTGCAAAATGTTTGAAAAATAGTTTGAAAATCTTTGTGAAAAATCTTTTGAAAACTATTTTGAAAATGTTTTGTTACATGTTTTCAACCTTTGTAAAAATATTTTCTTTGTAAAGTTCATTTTCTTTGTGTGAAATAAAATGTTTGAAAAGTGATTTGCAAATTGTGGGAAAATAGGTTGTAAAATTATTTTGAAAAATCTATCCATACTGTTTGGAAAACCGTTGCAAAATGATTTTCAAATGTGTGTACATGTTTGTAAAATTGTTTGTAAAATTTTTTTTGGACTATAGATTTCGAAAATTGTTTGTAAAATGATTTTCAAATAAGTTTGAGGAATACATACATCACACCTAAAATCCATTACATATACTTATAAAATTGATCACTTACCCTGTAATTTCTTAAAATCCACTTCTTGTAAATATAAGAAGCATCCCCGTGTAAATATTTTTAACCTAGTTTGTATCCAAAATCTTTTTGTTTTCAAAAATCCCATATAAATTTGCAAAATTAAAATACCAAAAAAATTTTAAAAATCTTTTTGAAAAATACAAAAAAGCATATGCATCATCTCAAAAATCCATAAAAAGTTAAAAATCTTTGAAAATTGCATCACATAAATATTTTCTGCATTCTGCATATCATTTGCAAAGCATGAGAATTTTTCGGATTGAGTTTAAGAGTTGAACGAGTCTAAGTAAAATCTGGAGCTTAGAGTTTGATTGGACCTTAAAATCGACCTAATAATAGGAACCTTATAGGAACTGGGTTTGAGGTACTTCAGGTCTAGTTGACTTAATTCTTTGAGGATCACGAGACTTGGTTCAATGGATTCTTGACTGCCTAAGTAGAGTATTTCGGAGCACACATACGACTATTGTTGATAATGACCTAACTTGGACACCTGCACCTTTCACATGGCTCAACTCAGTTGGGGTGGTGAGGGGATTGGATTTGCCGGTATGAGATGCACACAAGTCGAAACACTTGTCTTCCTCTAGGGAGGGAAGTGCACCCCAAACTGTCCAGTGATGAGGAATTCTAAAGACAGGAGAGTGTGGGTTGCGATAAAGCTTCAAAAGAGGGATAGTCTACTGGCTCAAGAGGAAAAACTCCTTATGTAAATGTTGTTGTATATAGTATTTCAAAAAAAAAGAAAAAAAGATAAGAAAAGGCAGGCCTGTACAAAAATAAAATGCCTGCAAAGTATGTACAAATGTTGTAAAGTCAATAAGCAAGCTTGAGTTCCAAAGTCATATCATGTGAGCCTGCAGCTGGATGACTTGACTACATTGGTCTTGCATCCTAGGATATGTAGCTACACTGGCTACCGTCCATTCTTCTCTTCACCCCCTCCTCTTATGCTAGTTGCCACTTGAACTTAGAAGGGAATACCCCGCTCCTCAAGGAAGGAGTTATTGGATTGGGGAATCATTGGGTTGTCATACTGGAGAAGTCAGTCTCTTTGTCATTTCAATTGGGGAGAGCCACTATCGCTTACACTGTACGAGTCAGATTCATAGTCGTAAGTGTTTGCATATGAGTTGAGATATTTCTGACATGGCTATTGAGGAGACTTGAGCAGAGTTTTGGGATTCTCAAAGACTGTTGGATTTCAAATACGGTTCTCATTAAGGTTCCGCCCGCACTAAAATTCCAAAGGTCTAACTTAAGCTCCAAACTTTGATTTTGTGAAGACAAGTTTGATAATTAAACTTCATCCATCTTTCTTCCTTTTCTTTTCTTTTTTTTTCTTTTTCTCCACTTATTGCAAATATGTTTGCTAGGGACTAGCAAAGGCAAGTATAGGGGGATGATGAATCTACGTTTCATCATCTTTATTCTATCATTTTGGCCTCAAAAACCCTGGCAAATGCGTACAAATACCATTAATTCCAGCATCTTAGCATTCATGCATGTGCATGTAAATAGTGTATAAAAAATGTATTTAAAGCCAACATTATAGAATAAATAAAAGAAAAAGAATAAAATATTGTAAATATTTTATGACCCGAAACCCCGAGACCTAGGCATCTCGATGAATAGGTCGACCAGGAATAAAGTAGGGGGAGATAAGGGCCAAAGTACAATACAAATACCTATTCTTTTTATTCATTCTTTATTCATTTTGGGACCTCTTTTTGGTTTCGCTTTTTATACTCCAAATAAAGAAACTTTATACATGAAAGTTGTAAATAATTAAATAAATAAAATTGATTTCATTCAAAATAATGTAAAGATAAAAAGTTGTGGTCTGAATAAGAATCCATAATCCCAACTTCCCTGACCTGTATCTCCCAAATAAAAACTCGAAATGCAACAAATCACCTTTAATTGTATATAATTAAAAATAAGCTAGTTAATGGTGGCGGTTTCGCATTTGGCGGAGGTACGGTTTTAAAGTTGAGTTTCGGACCCCACTTGTATACTTATACAGATTAAAATATTCATTTTATTATTTATTCATTATTTTTATAATTTTATATTTTTATAATTTTATAAATAATATTTATAATATATTTGCACATTAAAATCAGAATAAAAACTCAATGAAAATCCAAACTAAAATACTTGTATATAATACCTAGGTATAATACCTATACATATACTTATGTAATTCATACTTATATTTTATTAAGTGTATAAAATAAATCAAAAAAATATTTTTAAGTGTTTAAAAATATTTTGTAAATTTATAAAATATTAAACGAAAATAAATAAATTAAAAATATCAAATAAAAATAAAATAATAAAATATATAGATGTATATACTTATATAGCCTATAAAAGGTAACTCGCATTTTTATACCTCATAAAAATATTTAAGAATCACCATAAAATAATTTAGAAAATAACAAACATTTTTATTTTATAATAAAAAATTAATAAATTCATTAACTATTTTTAATCTAATTTACAATATATTTTTTAGAGGTTTTTCCTGGTTGGTCCACATGGACCAACCAGGTGAGTCTGACAGTTGACCGCGGGTCAACTGTCTGACTCTTTCTCTGTCTGCAGTGTCAGAGATGGTTTTGACCCATCTTCAAGATTTTTTGGGGCTCACGTCTTTCCTCCTTGGGCGTCGAGGCCTTCTTGGATTTTTCTCCTTGTTTTCCGTGATCCACACCGACCACTTGGATCTTCTAAGATCGTCTTCATTTGCCCGCTACACCTCATTCTTCACACCCTGTTCACCATCTTTCAAAACCTCCCCCAATCTTCCCTTCGACCCATGAACCCTTTTTGCTCCTGCCAAGCTCTCTTCTCTGGAGGCCCTGGATCGAGGAGGTGACAGGTCCTCTCCGGCCTCCTTGTGGAGGCGGTTGGCGACGTAAATCGGTCGTTCCACCCCCCCATCTCCGGCTTCGGCCATGAGGTTTATCTCGTTGGTTTGCCGGCCAATTCGAGGTGTCCTTGTTCCATTTTCCCTTTTAGCTTAGTCGCTACTTTTGTTTTTGGTATTTTCTCGTCGATTTGACCGTTTTTGGCTTCACTTTCGCCCATCTAAGCTCGCTGGAGCCTCGCTCCGGTGACCCTTCCACCCGACGCCCCTTATCCATACCACCTTCGCAAATAAGCCCCAAGCTCTCTGTCTCTGATTGTTCTAACATTTCTGCAGGTCCTGGTGGCCGTAGACCCCAGAAGGGGTCAAGTTTTCATCCCAACCGAAAGCACCTGGAGCTTGGATATGCTCCGTGCTCGCCGGACGTTGTCGCTGCTCCGCCGCAATAGCTAAAGACACCATTCACCAGGGAGCGGTAGTGGGGATCTTCCGGTGGTGTCGGAGAAGTCGCACGCGCGGGGAGGCTCGAGCTTTGGACGATCGAAACTTGCCAAGCTCGAGTTCTTCCCTGTTCTTGCCGCCCTCTCCGCGGCCGTTGGATCGGCCCCCAGCCCAGTTTTTTTCCTAGCTGTCCGATTGTTTGAGTCCAGCAGCCGTTGATCAACTTCGATGATTCAATCCTGACCGACGGCATGCGAACCGTCAACGCGTGCCTACAAGCCGCCACGAGGCAAGTGGGAGAAGGAGGACCGTCCAATCGCTTACGCGGGGTATTTTGCATATTTAACCTCGTGCAATTTTGTAATTTATATTTAGGACATAATCACTCATACGCAGTGCTAGAGTTTTTGTAATATTTATCAAAAGACCCCTGCCCTTCTGGTTAATGCACATGGGCCCCAGGCCACGTCACCTCACGTGACTTGCGCACGTGAGGCGACGGGGTATTTTATGTGGGACCCTCGTTACTTGCGATATTTACAATTAGTCCAAGAACTTACAAAGGTAGTGTAATATGTTTTGAAAATTTGCCAAACTGTCCTCAGAGGTTTTGTATTTATGCATAGGTCCCTGCCTGTCACGTGTTCTTGTACGTGTGTCTTGGCCTTTTTGTAAGATTACACATGGGATTTTGGTGATTAATTTCTAGTCCAAAAAGATTGTAATTAGTTATAGATTTCGTGGACAATTTACGCGTAGCTCCCTAGACATTTGTGTATTTAAATTTATATCCCTCCCATCATGCTTTTTCTTTTTGCTATCCTTATTTTTTTCATGCATATCTAAGTCTCTAAAAAATCCACAAAAATCACTTTAAGTTTCTGCTGCATAGTAGGTTTGCGTCATATTTTTATTTTGCATATTTATTGCATTTTAATATTTATAAAAAATCAAAAACACTCATTTTCAGTATTGTTTGCGTTATAAAATCCCTAAAAATTACAAAACATCTCAAAAAATTCCCTAAAAAATATATTTTTTCTATTTTAGTGTGTTTTAACTTTTTTCAAAAAATCCTTAAAAAATACAAAACAAAACTCCTATAAAATATAAAACTCTTAAAACCTTCATAAAAACTTATAAAATTCATAAAAATCTAAAAATTTTGTTTTCTTTTCCTGAATTTTCTTTATTTTATAATATTTAATTTAAAATTAATTTGGGAAATTTTTATCACTGTTACTATTTTTCATTCCCATTTTATTTTCGGCCAATAATTTTATTCACTATTTTCTAGTATTTTGACTCTTTAAAATATCGAAAAAATTCAGAAAAATCTATAAAATCACAAAAACATCTAAAAATTATAAAAAGAAAGACAATTTATTTTTCGAATTTTGGCTATTTTCCCTTATTTTTATAAATACTCTATTATTCTCTTTTCTTATATTTTGTATATATCGTATTTATAAAAAAATATAAAACATAAAAAGAAAATATAAAATCAGTAAATTGAAAATCAAAATATAAAAATATAAAATTATAAATAAAAAATATAAAATTAAAAATTCACAAAAAATAGCATAGATAGACACTTGATCACATTCACAACTTTTTGTGCATTCATTTGCCCCGTTCTACCTGTCTGCTCCATGTGTTCGACCTCTACAGATACTTGCACCTATACACATCTTTATTGTAGAGTTATAATAAATTTTAACTCCGCACATTCACCTCATTTCCTTATTTGATTGTTGTGGGTTAATTGTTGATTAATTGAGGTTTCGTGAGCGGTCGCTCAGCGACACTGTTGTCCTGCCTTGTGTGGACTACTTTAGACGCTCGCCAAACCCCGATTATCAGAGCCCAAGCTGATCTGTTCTATGGGGTGGTGCTTACGCAAATAACCTCTAGGTGTTGACTTGGTCGACACACGATCGAGTCTCGACAGGTTAGGGAGATCGGTGGAGCCGGAGTCAGGCTTACTTGCAGAGGCTCTTGGAGTGGCCAGTGGCATGATGTTGTAGTGGTTGCTCATGGATGAACGGGGGCAGCACATGGGGATAGCTGAATCGAGATGGCATGATGATGGCATGGCTGGGTGAGGGCCTCAGCTGATGAGGCTGCTACTGCGAGGCACTGGAAGAGGCACAAAGCATATTGGGAAAAATGCTTTGCCTGAAGGTTCACCACCGTCGATGGTGTGAAGGTAGAGCAGGTGGAAGGTGGAGAGGTGGTCGGCGTTGTCGGTGGTTCTCACCGAGGGATTTGGATGGCGAACGAAGATTGTGAAGGGGAAGGGGTGTAATGGCTAGATCGTGAAAATAAAGGATGGGGAGGTGCCCGATGGAGATGGAGGTAGAGCAACGGTACGTGAAGAAGCAGAGAAATAGAGGAAGAAGGATGGAAGGAAAAGAAAGAAGAGGAAGAAGAACGGGAGAAGGAGAGAAATAGGTATTACCTGGGGTTGCGGAGCGTGGAGGAGCTCTACGATTCTCGCTCAATGCTACAATGATACAGAGATCAGCAAGCTTTGTTTAAAGCTCGCGACGATGGAGGTAGTTGTATTATCGGATCTTTCCCGTAACAGGGGGTCTTTGCATGACCTCACAAGCCTCCCAATTGTCACATGAGAAGGTCCAAGGGACTCTCCCTCTCTCATAATCAGCGATGGATAGGGAATGATGTGGCCGACGGTCGTGCGTTTAAGGGCAGTTGAGTATCGATGATCAAGGAGTTGGTAGTCGGCGAGTGGCACTGTCACAAGGAGATCACGGAGGAAGTTGAGGCCCGTACAGGGGGAGGGTTGTGGGTCACATGAGGTGCGAGGGTGCAGGCCATGCGGTTTGCGAAGGGGCTGGCTGTTTGTAGAATGGGTGGTTGGCATACGACGAGGAGGACAAGGTCATGGGAAGAGGGGGAGAAGGCTGGGGTGCCACCGCGAGATGTGGCCATAAGGTACGGGGCTTAGCTGCCCCATATGGGTGGTTGCACCGCATGAAGCATGCTGAGGAGGAAGCTGTGGGGGATGCCTCGTGTCACGTACGGGTGTGGCCACGTGGTGGAAAAAACAAAATTAAAAGATAAAAATTATAATAAATAAATAATAGTAATTATAATTAAAATAGTAATAATAAATAAATTAATTAAAAAATGGATAAAATAAGTAAATAAAATGAATAAGTAAATAAATAATAAAATAAGTAAATAAATAAGACAAATAAGATAACAATTAATAATTAAAGTAAATATAACTAAATAAATATAAAGAAAAAGATAAAATAATAATAACTAAATAAAATAAAATTAAAGAAAACAAAATAAAAGGGGATGACACGTGGCGGCTCCTTGAGCTACCACATGTCGCTCCTAGAAAAATTTAAAATAAATCAAAATAATAATAAAAAAGAAATAACAAAAAGGATCAAATAAAAAAGTGGTCAACATGAAAGTTTCTCGTCTCGATGAGATCCACAACTTTTGTGAAGGATCCAAAATCTAAAGAAATCATCTGTATAAAAAATATATTTGGTGGTATCTTTAGATATAAAATACCACAATTTTGTGTTATGCAATTTTTTATCATTTTTTATAATATAAAAATCAAAATAAAATTATAGAAAATATAAAACAAATATTTACAACTTAATCTATTTTTTATAGTATTTTGAGGTATTTTTTATTTATTAGTGTTAGTAATATTCACACTATAGAGTTGATTTTATTAAATTCTGAGTTAGTGAGAAATAAATAAGATTAGGGCAAATATGGTGTGTATACAGGAAGGAAATTTGTCTTCTTAATTAATTCAAATATGCATGCTAAAATACATATATTAATTCTAAATGCATGAATGAAATTAATGCAAATAAGTTATGAAATGCAACTAATTACTCAAGAACAAAGCACCATTTTAAACTTTTAGAGTGATGAATAACAGAGTCATCAACCTCCTATACATAAATCTTTCTCATTAATGACTCACCAAGCGATTAAGGTTAAGTAAGAAATAAATCAAAGGTTGTTGTGATCCAAATCACTCAACGGAGTCAATGAGAAAAATAAACCACTCAAAAAATCAATCAATAATGTAAGCGGTCTCGCTATTTTTTTTACTTAGTATAGAGACCAGGGTCGAACACAACGAGCATGATTTCAAAACTAAGTAGTCAAATCTCTAAAAGAAAAGCATTATTAGTGGTTTTTTATTTTGCAAGCTTTTAATTTTCAATGAAACAAAAACATGGAAACAAATACATACACAACACTCTTTTTAGATTTTTTAAAATGAAAAAAATGCTCTGAAAATTAAAATATAAATATTTTAGGGTTTTATATGTTATGAGATTTTTTTGGTAATGTTTGTAGGATTTTTAAATGTATTTGTGATTTTTTTAAAAATCATATAGTACTAAAAAGACAAAATAGTCCACAACCAAGAATAATTTGCAAATTAAAAATATTAAAGTGCCCAAAATTTCTAGATGATAATTTAATGATGAAATAGAAATGAAAACCTAAAAATAAAAAATGGAAAAAATATTTTTTGGGTTTTTTTGATTTCATACATTTTTTATAAGATTTTGAATGTTTTGTAGTTTTTAGGGCTTTTAAGGGGTATTTTAAATCAAATTAATATTGAATGTAAAACACAATGAAACCCACCTATAAAAATTTTTATGGAATTTTTAAAACATTTTTGAATTGTTGTGATCTTTATAATTCGAACGTGACCATTTTTTAATGGTTTTTGATTTTTTAAATAGAGAATGCAAGTAAATTAACTCACGAAAATTAACATAAATACTACATACTAGCAAGAGCTAACTGCAATTTTTAGAAAATTTTTAAAGTCAATTTAATACTTATTACACCAATAAAGACAGAGAGTTGAATACAGTATACAATGACCAAAACGTAAATAAGTTAGGTTTCAGGGCCAAATCATAACTTAATATAAAAGCTCGAGGGCCAATGATGCAATTTGTCCGGTCAAAACATGTGCAGCACGTGATCTAGATTCAAAGAGGCATAAATGTAAATTTTAAAACATTTCATTCATTCCATAACATCATAAAAGTTCAGAATAAAAGTTACAATTAACCCAATAAGCATGTGGGGACACACGTGACTCAGACTCAGAGGGACTGAAATGCAAATATAAAAAGTGGAGGGTTCAAACTGCAAATATCTTTAACTACGCATTTTATTTACTGGACTAAGGCGAAATGGAAAGCTACAAGGTAAATGTGAAATATACCCAAGTAGACATGTGGCGCACACACCAGGAGGCGGAGGTGGTTGGCTCTGATATTCCCCTGCAAAGGATCTGACGGCTCTGCTCTTGCCAGGGATGTATGTGTCAGATACGTCAGGGATCTAATCTAACGACTCGAAAGTTGCATTGTTGGGCGACTCAGATGAGGGACCCAAAAGTGATCCAAGCATCAGAATGAGACGCAAACAGAGGGCTCGGATCAGTTCTGGGACAAGGCTCTAGATCGGACAACGGAGATGATGGCTGGATGAACAGGCGTAAGGCCAGCTTCGTCTAAGTGTGGAGGATGATCCACGGCTCCAATGAGGCTATTGAGAGGTCCGGTGCGGTCATTTGCTCACTTCGCGTCGATTGGTTGTCTCTGATACGAGGGCGGAAGGTCAGATGAGCGGGACGGAGATCCACCACCTGGAGCAGCACCTTCAGAGCAGTAGGGGTACCAAATAGGTCTCCTGTCGAGCACCAGTACCTGCAAGGGAAGGAGTGACTCGGGGGCGTGGCTCTGACCAACTGGTTGGAGTAAGTAAACTGCGGCAACGACTGTAAAGATGGATCGAAATGGAAAATGCAGGCGATAAAGGTTATACATGACGCTTCTAAAGAGTTCAGTTATGTCAGACAGAGATGTTTGTAGGGCTATGGCCTCTACCTAGATGTAGAGGGCTGGGAGGCTTCACACGGCAGAGCTCTGACCGTGTTGTGAGCTGTGAACCTCCAAGCATCTCCAACGGATCCTAAGATGATCCCCATATTGTTGTCACTCCACTGAAGGTAGCTAAGAGGGAATGGTGGCACGAGGGATGAGCTATAGAGCACAGGAGGCGGAGAGAAGAATTTATAGGATGCCTTAGGGTCTAGAAAGATAGGAGCGTGGAGCGGAACCCTTGGAAGATCTGATCCTCCCAAGGGATAC
Organism: Ottelia alismoides; assembly: GCA_037367405.1. Classification (NCBI taxonomy): domain Eukaryota; kingdom Viridiplantae; phylum Streptophyta; class Magnoliopsida; order Alismatales; family Hydrocharitaceae; genus Ottelia; species Ottelia alismoides. Next base: position 92,826 of record JAZKJV010002739.1, read on the forward strand.
ACGAGGATTACAGATCCTAGGAGAGGAATCGAGTGGTGTAATTGAGGCAAAGGGCGATTGGAGTAGGACGTTAAAAATTGGAGAAGAAGCTCCCGTGAACCAATTCCAGACCCGACCTCACTGGAAGTAGACGTTGACCGGAGTCAACGTTCCTACGTGGACCAATAGGAATTCAGAATGTACAAAAATAAAAGGAAATTTATTAAAAAACAGAATTAAAAAGTGTATAAATTAAGAAATGTTTATTATTTTATAAACTATTTTTCTGTTATTTTAAATATTTTTATTAAAAAATAAGCTATATACAATATATAGTATTATATATAGGTATAATAAACCTATGTATTATGTACAAATATATTTATTTTATTATTTTTACAAAAATCCTTTATATTTTATATTTTATTTATTTACACAATAAATTTAGGAATAAAAATATTTTTTTTGATTTTTATGAATAAATTAAGTCTATCAAATAAATAGGTATGGTATTATATACAAGTGTCTTTTGTAAATGAATTATTTATTTTTATTTTTATTTTATTTTTGTTTTTTCGGGTTTTTAGATTATTTTTGTATAATTTCTAGGGGTATATACAAGTGTGTAAAAAGAATAAAATATTTATATTTTGTCAAAATAAATAAATACTCATTTTATACAAGTACATGTAGCATGTGCAATGCATAGTGTACCCTCATCTCTCTCTACTTATTTTTTTGTGATCGGGTCAAGGATTGACTTTCTTTTGGGGTTTGGGTCACTTTGTATTTATTCTAAATACGTCCTTCTTTTTCTTTTCCCTTTATTCTTTTATTTTTGAAAAATAGGTGTTAATTACGAGATATTAACAATGACATGCACAATGCTAAGTTATTTTATATACGGTATTTATAGATGGTTTTGTTAAAAGAAAGAGCAAAAATAAAAGAATAAAGATTTAGAATCCTAGATTGATCATCCCCCTATACTTTACCTTTGCTAGTCCCTTAGCAAACACTTATTTGAAAAAGAAGTGAAAAAGAAGAAAAGAAAAGAAAAAGAACCAAAGTTGATTATTAAACTTATCTTCATTAAATTGGAGTTTGGAGCTCAGTCAAACCTTTGGATTATTAATTTGGTGGAACCTTATTGGGAAATAATTTTAAGACTCAACAGCCTTCAAGTTCCACAGTTCTATGGTCAGGACTCTTGAATAACCAGGTCAGAACAAGTTTACATACACAAACTCTAATAACTATGCATCTTTCCTTGTACTGTGTATGTGATATGTAGCTCCCCACTGAGAAATGGCAAAGAAATAACCTCCCTCAAGAAGGTAACTCTAATATCCCAATCTAGCAACTCTTTCCTCATGGAGCGAGGTATTCCCTTCTAAATTCAAGTAGAACCAGCTCAAGAAGAGGAGGAATGAAAAGAATGAACTATGACTAGTTTAGCCAAGTATCCCTTAGAGCTTAACCAGTGTAGCTAAGTCTCCAACTACATGTTTCCACGAGATGAGAAGGTGGAATACATAAGCTTTGCTTATTCACTATATACACTCAGGTATGCATTTTATTTTCAATCAAATTTGTCCTCTTTTTTGGAGTTTTTCATATTTTTGCACATTTTTTGATGTGCATATATACAACATATTTACATGGTCGAACATGTACATAAGGAGTTTTTCCTCTTGAGCCAGTTGATTATCCCACTTTTGAAGCATTATTACAACCTACAGACTCCTGTCTTTAGACCTCAATGCCACTAGACTAGGTAAAGGCGCACATCCTTCCCTAGAGTAAGACGAGAGGTTCCGGCTAGCAGTACTACCCTCATATGCAACCCTGAGCCAAAGGATTTTTCCTCCTCACCACCTCATCCATGTTGTGCTACGTGCAACGTGCATGTCCAAGTCAAGCTATTGTCTCTAAGAGTCATGCACGCATTGTTAAGTGATCTACTTTAGCTCATCAAGACGACATGTGAACATAGCCTAGTGGACTCAAAGAATTAAGTCACTATGGACCTAAAAAGTCTTAACCGCAAATCCTATAAGGTTCCTCTGAATTTAATTGGATTAAGGTCTTATCCAAGCTCCATTTTTCAATTTAATTTCAGACTAGTTTAAATGCCACCATTGTTCAGAAGAATATACATGCAAGTATTTATAAAACTCTTTTTGCAGAAAGTTTTTCAAAATATGCAAATTTTATGGAATTTTTGAATGCAAGAAAAAGGAAAAGGTTTTGAAAAAAAATTTTACAAGCATTTACAAACAAAATTTTTCAAACTTTTAAATTTTAATTATTTACACAATGAATTTAGGAATACAAAATGATTTTTGTTTGATTTTTATGAATAAGTTAAGGCTGTCAAATAAATAGGTATGGTATTATATACAAGTGTCTTTTGTACAGGAATTATTTATTTTTATTTTTATTTTGTTTTCATGAATTTTAATTTATTTTAGTATTATTTCGATGGTTATATACAAGTGTTAAAAAGAATAAAATATTTAGATTTTGTCAAAATAAATAAATACATATTTTATACAAGTATATGTAGTATGTGCAATGCATAGTGTATCCTTATCTCTCTCTACTTATTTTTTGTGATCAGGTCAAGGATGGACTTTCTTTTGGTGTTTGAGTCAGTTTGTATTTATTCTAAATACATCCTTATTTTCCTTTTCCCTTTATTCTTTTATTTCTGTTAATTAGTTGTTAATTATAAGATATTAACAATGACCTGCACAATGCTATGTTATTGTATTTACGGTATTTATAGATGGTTTTGCTAAAAGAAAGAGCTAAAATAAAAGAATAAAGAATGAGAATCTTAGATTCACCAACCCCTATACTTTACCTTTGTTAGTCCCTTAGCAAACACTTCTTTGAAAAGGAAGGGAAAAAGAAGAGAAGAAAAGAAAAAGAACCAAAGTTGATAATTACACTTATCTTCATTAAATTGGTGTATAGAACTCAGTCAGACCTTTGGATTATTGATTTGGCAGAACCTTATTGGGAAATAATTTTAAGACTCAACAACCTTCAAGTTCCACAGTTCTATGGTTAGGACTCCTTAATAACCAGGTCAAAACAAGTCTACATACACAAACTCTAATGACTATGCATCTTTCCTTGTACTGTGTAAGTGATATGTAGCTCCCCACCTGAGAAATGGCAAAGAAACAACCTCCCTCAAAAAGGTAACTCTAATACCCCAATCTAGCTAGTATTTTCTCGAGGAGCGAGGTATTCTCATCTAAGTTCAAGTAGAACCAGCTCAAGAAGAGGGGGAAAGAAAAGAATGGATTATGACCAGTTTAGACACGTATCCCTTAGAGCACAACCCGTGTAGCTAGGTCTCCGACTGCAAGTTTCCATGATTGAGAAGGTGGAATACATAAGCTTTTCTTATTCACTATATACACTCCGGCATGCATTTTTTCAATCAGGTTTGTCGTCCTTTTTGGACTTTTTCATATTTTTGCACATTTTTTTGATGTGGATATATAAAACATATTTACATGGTGTAACATGTACATCAAGAGTTTTTCCTCTTGAGCTAGTAGACTATCACTCTTTTGAAGCATTATTGCAACCCACAGACTCCTGTCTTTAGATCTTAATGCCACTAGACCGGGTTAAGGCGCACATCCTTCCCTAGAGTAAGACGAGAGGTTCCGGCCAGCAGTACTACCCTCGTATGCTACCCTAAGCCAAAGGATTCTGCTTCCTCTCCACCTCATTCATGTTGAGCTACGTGTAACGTGCATGTCCAAGTCAAGCTATTGTCTCTGAGAGTCATGCGTGCATTGTTAAGTTATCTACTTTAGCTATTCAAGACGGCATGTGAACATAGCCTAGTGGACTCAAAGAATTAAGTCACTATGGACTTTAAAAGTCTTAACTGCAAATCCTATAAGGTTCCTCTGAATTTAATTGGACTAAGGTCTTATCCAAGCTCCATTTTTCAATTTATTTCCAGACTAGTTTAAATGCCATCATGATTTAGAAGAATATAAATGCAAGTATTTATAAAACTCTTTTTGTAGAAAGTTTTTCAAAATATACAAATTTTATGGAATTTTTTGAATGCAAGAAAGAAGGAAAAGGTTTTGAAAAATATTTTTACAAGCATTTACAAACAATTTTTTGCAAATTTTTATATTTTATTTATTTACATAATAAATTTAGGAATACAGAATGATTTTTTTTATTTTTATGAATAAGTTAAGGTTGTCAAAAAATATGTATGGTATTATATACAAATATCTTTTGTACAGGAATTATTTATTTTTATTTTTTTTGTTTTTATGATTTTTAATTTATTTTTATATTATTTATAGGGTAATATACAAGTGTGTAATAATAATAAAATATTTATATTTTGTCCAAATAAATAAATACATTATTTATACAAGTACAGCTAGTATGTGCAATGCATAGTGTATCTAGATCAATCGCTAATTTTTTTGTGATCAGGTCAAGGATTGACTTTCTATTGGGGTTTGGGTCAGTTTGTATTTATTCTAAATACATCCTTATTTTTCTATTCCCATTATTCTTTTATTTTTGCAAATTAGGTGTTAATTATGAGATATTAACAATGAAATGCACAATGCTAAGTTATTGTATTTACGGTATTTATAGATGATTTTGCAAAAAGAAAGAGATAAAATAAAAGAATAAAGAATGAGAATCCGAGATTAATCTTCCCCCTATACTTTACCTTTTCTAGTCCCTTGAAAAACACTTCTTTGAAAAAGAAGTGAAAAAGAAGAGAAGAAAAGAAATAGTACCAAAGTTGATTATTAAACTTATCTTCATTAAATTGGAGTATGGAGCTCCGTCAGACCTTTGGATTATTAATTTGGAGGAACCTTTAAATAATTTTAAGACTCAACAGCCTTCAAGTTCCACAGTTCTATGGTCAGGACTCCTTAATAACCTGGTCAGAACAAGTCTACATACAAAAAATCTAATGACTATGCATCTCTCCTTGTTCTGTGTAAGTGATATGTAGCTCCCCACCTGAGAAATGGCAAAGAAACAACCTCCCTCAACAAGGTAACTCCAGTACCCCAGTCTAGCAACTCTTTTATCGAGGAGCAAGGTATTCCCTTCTAAGTTCAAGTAGAACCATCTTAAGAAGAGGGGGAAAGAAAAGAATGTAATATGACAAGTTTAGACACGTATCCCTTAAAGCTTAACCAGTGCAGCTAAGACTCCGACTGCAAGTTTCCATGAAATGAGAAGGTGGAATACATAAGCTTTGCTTATTCACTATATACACTGCGACAGGCATTTTATTTTCAATCAGGTTTGTCCCCTTTTTGGGAGTTGTTCATATTTTTGCACATCTTTTTGATGTGCATATATACAACACATTTACATGGTCCAACATGTACATAAGGAGCTTTCCCTCTTGAGCCAGTAGACTATCCCTATTTTGAAGCATTATTGCAACCCATAGACTCTTGTCTTTAGACCTTAATGCCACTAGACTGGGTTAAGGCGGACATCCTTCCCTATAGTAAGACGAGAGGTTCCATCTAGCAGTACTACCCTCGTATGCTACCCCAAGACAAATGATTCTGCCTCCTCACCACCTCATCTATGTTGGGCCACATGTACCGTGTGTGTCCAAGTCAAGCTATTGTCTCTGAGAGTCATGCGTGTGTTGTTAAGTGACCTACTTTAGCTCATCAAGAGGACATGTGATCGTAGCCTAGTGGACTCAAGGAATTAAGTCACTATGGACCTGAAAATTCTTAACCCCAAATCTTATAAGGTTCCTCTGAATTTAATTTGATTAAGGTCTTAACAAAGCTCTATTTTTCAATTTAATTCCAGACTAGTTTAAATGCCATCATGATTCAGAAGAATGTACACGCAAGTATTTATAAAACTCTTTTTGTAGCAAGTTTTTCAAAATATGCAAATTTTTACGGAAATTTTTTATTGCAAGAAAGAAGGAAATTTTTTTGAAAAATGTTTTTACAAGCAATTACAATCAAAATTTTGCAAACTTTTATATTTTATTTACACAATAAATTTAGGAATACAAAATGATTTTTTTTGTATTTTTATGAATAAGTTAAGGCGGTCAAATAAATAGGTATGATATGATATACACGTATATTTTGTATAGGAATTATTTATTTTTATTTTTATTTTTGTTGTTTTTCTAATTTTTAGTTTATTTTTGTATTATTTCTAGGGATATATAGAAGCATGCAAAAAGAATAAAATATTTATATTTTGTCAAAATAAATAAATACATATTTTATGCAAGTATAGTAGTATGTGCAATGCATAGTGTACCCTTATCTCTCTCTACTTATTTTTTTGTGATCAGGTCAAGGATTGACTTTCTTTTATGGTTTAGGTCACTTTGTATTTATTCTAAATACATCCCTATTTTTCTTTTCCCTTTATTCTTATAATTTTGCAAATTAGGTGTTAATTATGATATATTAACAATGACATGCACAATGTAAAGTTATTGTATTTACGGTATTTATAGATGGTTTTTCTAAAAAAAGAGTTAAAAATAAAAGAATAAAGAATGAGAATCCTAGGTTCATCACCCCCTATACTTTACCTTTGGTAGTCCCTGAGCAAAGACTTATTTGAAAAAGAAGTAAAAAAGAAGAGAAGAAAAGAAAAAGAACCAAAGTTAATTATTAAACCTATCTTCATTAAATTGGAGTATGGAGCTCAGTCAGACCTTTGGATTATTAGTTTGGTTGAACCTTATTGGGAAATAATTTTAAGACTCAACAGCCTTCAAGTTTCACAGTTCTATGGTTAGGACTCCTTAATAACGAGGTCAAAACAAATCTACATACACAAACTCTAATGACTATGCATCTTTCCTTGTACTATGTAAGTGATATGTAGCTCCCCACCAGAGAAATGGCAAAGAAACAACCTCCCTCAACAAGGTAACTCTAATCCCCCAGACAAGCAACTCTTTCCTCGAGGAGCGAGGTATTCCCTTCTAAGTTCAAGTAGAACCAGCTCAAGAAGAGGGGGAAAGAAAAGAATGGACAATAACCAGTATAGACATGTATCCCTTAGAACTTAACCAGTGTAGAAGTCTCCAACTGCAAGTTTCCATGAGATAAGAAGGTGGAATACATAAGCTTTGCAAATACACTATATGCATTCCGGTAAGCATTTTATTTTCAATCAGGTTTGTCCCATTTTTTGGAGTTTTTCAAATTTTTACACATTTTTTGATGTGCATATATACAACATATTTACATGGTGCAACATATACATAAGGAGTTTTTCCTCTTGAGACAGTAGACTATCCCTCTTTTGAAGCATCATTGCAACCCGCAGACTCCTATCTTTAGACCTCAATGCCACTAGACCGGGTTAAGGTGCACATCCTTCCCTAGAGTAAGATGAGAGGTTCCGGCTAGCAGTATTACCCTCGTATGCTACTCCAAGACAAAGGATTCTACCTCCTCACCACCTCATCCATATTGAGCTACGTGTAACGTGTGTGTCCAAGTCAAGCTATTGTCTCTGAGAGTCATGCGTGCGTTGTTAAGTGACCAACTTTAGATCATAAAGACAACATGTGAACATAGCCTAGTGGACTCAAGGAATTAAGTCACTATGGACCTGAAAAGACTTAACCCCAAATCCTAAAAGGTTCCTCTAAATTTAATTGGATTAAGGTCTTAACCAAGCTCCATTTTTCAATTTAATTCCAGACTAGTTTAAATGCAACCATAATTGAGAAGAATGTACAAGCAAGTATTTGTAAAGCTCTTTTTGTAGAAAGTTTTTCATAATATGCAAAATTTTATGGAAATTTTTGAATGCAAGAAAGATGGAAAAGGTTTTAAAAGATATTTTTACAAGCATTTACAAACAAATTTTTGCAGTCTTTTATATTTTATTTAATTACATAATAAATTTAGGTTTATAAAATGATTTTTCTTTGATTTTTATGAATAAGTTAAGGCTGTCAAATAAATGGGTATGGTATTATATACAAGTGTCTTTTATACAGGAATAATTTATTTTTATTTTGTTTTCTGATTTTTAGTTTATTTTGTATTATTTCTAGGGCTATATACAAGTGTGTAAAAAGAATAAAATATTTGTATTTTGTCAAAATAAATACATACATATTTTATACAAGTATAGGAAGTATGTGCAATGCATAGTGTACCCTTATCTCTCTCTACTTATTTTTTTGGTGATCAGGTCAAGGATTGACTTTCTATTTGGGTTTGGGTCACTTTCTATTTATTCTAAATACATCCTTTTTTTTCTTAACCCTTTTCTCTTTTATTTTTGCAAATTATGTGTTAATTATGAGATATTAATAGTGGCATTCACAATGCAAGGTTAATGTATTTACGGTATTTATAGATGATTTTGCATTAAAAAGAGCTAAAATAAAAGAGTAAAGAATGAGAATCCTAGATTCATCATCCCCCTATACTTTACCTTTGCTAGTCCCTTCGTAAACACTTATTTGAAAAAGAAGTGAAAAAGAAGAGAAGAAAAGAAAAAGAATCAAAGTTGATTATTAAACGTATCTTCACTAAATTGGTGTATGGAGCTAAGTCAGACCTTTCGATTATTAATTTGGCGGAACCTTTTTGGGAAATAATTTTAAGATTCAACATCATTCAAGTTCCACAGTTCTATGGTCAGGACTCCTTAATAACTAGGTCATAACAAGTCTACAGAAACAAACTCTAATGACTATGCAACTTTCCTTGTACTGTGTAAGTGATATGTAGCTCCCCACCTAAGAAATGGAAAAGAAACAACCTCTCTCAAAAAGGTAACTCTAATACCCCAGTCTAGAAACTCTTTCCTCGAGGAGCGAGGTATTCCCTTCTAAGCTCAAGTAGAACCATCTCAAGAAGAGGGGGAAAGAAAAGAATTGACTATGACCAGTTTGGACTCATATCCCTTAGAGCTTAACCAGTGTAGCTAAGTCTCCAACTGCATGTTTCCATGAGATGAGAAGGTGGAATACATAAGCTTTGCTTATTCACTATATACACTCCGACGAGCATTTTATTTTCAATCAGGTTTGTCCCCCTTTTGGGAGTTGTTCATATTTTTGCACATTTTTTTGATGTGCATATATACAACACATTTACATGGTGCAACATGTACATAAGTAGTTTTTCCTCTTGAGCCAGTAGGCTATCCCTCTTTTGAAGCATTATTGCAACCCACAGACTCTTCTGTTTAGACCTTAATGCCACTAGACTGGGTTAAGGCGCACATCCTTCCCTATAGTAAGACGAGAGGTTCCAGCTAGCAGTACTACCCGCGTATGCTACCCCAAGCCAAAGGATTCTGCCTCCTCATAACCTCATCCATGTTGAGCTACGTGTAACATGCGTGTCCAAGTCAAGCTATTTTCTCTAGGAGTCATGCGTGCATTGTTAAGTGATCTACTTTGGCTCATCAAGATAACATGTGAACATAGCCTTGTGGACTCAAAGAATTAAGTCACTATGGACCTGAAAAGTTTTAACCCCAAATCCTATAAGGTTCCTCTGAATTCAATTGGATTAAGGTCTTAACCAATCTCCTTTTTTCAATTTAATTCCAGACTAGTTTAAATGTCCACCATGATTAAGAAGAATATACATGCAAGTATATATAAAACTCTTTTTGTAGAAAGTTTTTAAAATATGCAAATTTTATGGAAAATTTTGAGTGCAAGAAATAAGGACAACGTTTTGAATAATATTTTTACAACCATTTGCAAACAAAATTTTTCAAAATTTTATATAGTTTAAAAATATTTTTACAAGCACTTACAAACAAATTTTGTACTATATACTTTTATATAATCTAAATATTTTAAAATTTTGTAATTTTTGCCATTTTATTAACACACACAAAGTACAAGTTATGGCTAAACTATATATACAATATATACGGCACCCCCCAATACTTAGCTCGAACGATTTCCTCATAGTGATCAAAGAGCGATGAAAAGAAGACATAACTTGTACTGAGTATGGGGAAGTGAAAAGAATGCAATACTACAACGACAAATGAAAGAATGCAATAAATAGAGGTCTGATGATTTTCCTATATGTAGGATCAAATAATCCTAAGTATAAAAGACTAAGGAATAGGATGTACATGTGTTACCTCCCATATACTTAGGGTAAAATATCTCTATGTATAGGCCGCAAAACAAAGGTAATTGAATCAAATGAATAATCACATGTTTGATACCCCCTATACTTAGGGAATAGTGTACCCTAAGTACAACATAGTCATAAGATGAAGATGGGGTGTCAGACAAAAAGAATAAATTATATGGACAATCTAGATCTATACAGCTGTAAAGGAGAAGTGGTAATCATATATGAGATGCAAATGATGTGAGTAAAAGACCACATCTCATACAAAACCAATAGGGGCAACATCAACAATCAATGAATCATGATCAAGATATGGCTTCAGGCGCTGACCGTTTACTCGAAAGGTGGAATCAGATCACAACTCAGATATATCAATGCTTCCTTGGAAATAATCTCCCTTCCATTTGCTTTGTAACTTCCTTGGAAATAATCTCAACCTAGCATCAAATAGACATACTCTCTGGTTTGGCTCAAACTATTTATGGCTGATGTGAGAATCATGTCATATCTTCACTCTATCCTTATATTGTAGGCTACGTGAGAATGTTTTATCTCTTAAATTCTCCAGGGCTGCCAATTCTGCTTTCCTTTGATCTCCTACACTCTTAGGATTCAATAGTAGCCCTTTAATGTCCCAAAGTGACTTATTCTTGATTTCCACTGGTAAGTTGCATGGCATGCCGTAAACGAGCCAAATGGGAGACATGCCCAAAGGTGTCTTGAAGGAAGTCCTATAGGCCAACAAGACCGAGTCCCAAAGCTGTGACCAATCCTTTTGGTCAGGGCGAACAACCTTCGGCAATATAGTCTTGATCTACATATTCGATACTTTGGCAAAACCATTAGTCTGAGGGTGATATGGAGTAGCAACTCGATGGTCAATGTTGAACTCATTAGCAAGGGACCTTACCTTGTCGTTTATAAAATGAGTCCCCCATCTTAATTCAAAACTCTAGGTACCCCGAACCATGAAATAATATTTTTCCTCAAAAATCTGTAAGCATTATTAGCATCTGCAGCTCGGGCAGGGTTGGCCTCAACCGAATGACTCACATAATCTACAACAAGAAGAATGTACCCAAATCCCTGACTCTTAGGGAATGGACACATGAAATCGATGCCACATTGATGTACCGCTAGAATGCCATAATTACATGCATCAAAATTGTTGTAGTCGGGCAATCAGGATCGATAAAAAATAACTGCAAGGCTCGATGAATCAACGAATTAATTAAAGTGAGGTCTTATGTATTTTTAACCTGGGCAAGCCCTAGGGTCGACTCAAGGAGGTAAAGGAACAACGTTGGATCAAGTCAGATAAATTAGATCACTATTTTCCAAGAGGGATTTTTTTTGTATATTTTACGTAATGTAAAATGCAAATGCAAAAATGCGGATGATTAGGTTATTAAGAAAACACAGAACTTAACCCAATTAATTTTAATGTGAAATAAATCCAAATTAGCCAAGTTATATTTTTCCTCAAAACCTAATCCAATGGTGAATTCAAAATGTATTTATTTGGAATTTTTGGATTTAAGATGCAATAACGAAAAATGCAAACTTTTTAGTGCTTTTGTGCAATTTTTCATGCACACAAAATACAAAAATATGGAAATTTTTATTCGAAGTGAAATATGATGAAATGAATTTACAATAATGTTTTTGGAATTTTTCGAGAATATACGATTTTTATATGAATTTTTAAATGAAAATAGAGTGATTGTGAGTATTTAATTCCTAATAAATCCAAGAAAATCTATTTATCCCGAAGCAAAATTATCCCAAATAGATATTTTAATTAACCATATAGGAGAGTTGAAATTTTGCAAAAATAGTATTTATGGATTTAATTAAAATCATTTACTAGAATCACTTATCAATTTATTTTAGGCAGAAGACACCTCCAATCTAGATGAAATTTGGAAAGTAATTAAAGCACACAGAAACACATCATCTCTGATTTTTACATAATTTTTGGAGCAATATTTAATAAAAATATAAATTCCAGACCATGAATTGGGTAAAATATGCGATTTTTCTCTAAAAAAATTTAATTAATTACCAAATGCTTACAAAATTCTAATTAAATATACAAAATGTGTAGAATTACTTTATCATCAAAATGTTATTTTCATATTAAAAAATTGATGCGTAATGGATGTCCAAAATGATGTGTAAATGCAAAGGTATCTGTGCAATACAGAATAGAAAAGCAACAAACTGAAATGTGCCTAATTGCAAATGAACAAACTTAGCGAAAAGAAATTGCAATTTTCATATAAAATATTAAAATAAAATAAAATAACCTTTGGAACTAGGGATCGAAGGAATCGTGGAGTGCGGTGTCCGCGCAGTTGGGAGGCACGGAGGGCAAGCGAGGTAGCGCACGGCTGATGCACAGTGAGGGGCCACGTGTGGGTGGCTCTGCTGGGCATGGTCGGGCATGCGCGGCTGGGAGCGGTCGCGTGGAGGGGGCAGCAGCAGCAGGGTAGGGGGCGCGCCCAGCCGCGGTGTGCGCGAACGATGGCGGGGTGGCGCATGTGTACGAGTAAGGTGGGCAATCACGACGATTGGTCGTGGTTGACAGCCACGGGAAGCTGGCGGTGAAGGCACATAGGTGAACTGCACCTGCGAAGGTGGCGCAGTTGTGCGGCTGGGCGGGGCGAGACGGTAACCGAGGGACTGGTGGGTTGCATGGGGGTCTGTCATTGGTGACACGGGGGTGCATAACAGGAACAGAAAAAGGACTCTGCGCGCGGGTGGATGGTGGCCTGTGGTGGTAAGAATAGTTGTCTAGGACGGCCACACACGTGGCTGCGCGGTGGTAAGGGAATGGACGTAGGCGCAACAGGAGGTGGTGCGGGTTGCACGCGTGCAGGACCTGGGCTGCAAAATTTCTTTATTTTTTTTTAATTTTGTTAATTTTTTTGTTTTCAAATAAGGAAATGGAAATATATGGTAGTGAATGGAGATGGTGAGACGATGGTGGTAATGGTGTGAGGTGATTAAAAAATATAGTTATAAAAAATGGTGATTAGGATGATTGGTGGTGATAGTGATGGTGTGATAATAATAGTTGTAATGATTGGTGGATATGGTGTAAAAAAAACAACAACAAAGTGTTAGATTTAAAAAATAGGAGAATGAGAAGGATAGAAAATTTACCTGTGAAAATTTCTGAATTGTGGAGCAGAATGCTGAAACTCCGGTCGTTGCCTCAAAGTGGTGCTCGACGACGAAACACCACGAAGCTCAGCTGCTTCGTCAAGTAGATGAGAAGCAACACAAGGGGACCTTGTGGATCTTTCATGAAAGGTTGTCATCGCTCAACTTGTCTCCTTCAGTTGTCACATGGAGATTAAAAGGGCTCGACATCTTTTCTCTCGAATCGGTAGACGATAAAAAATGGGGGAGGAGAATAGAATAAAAAGGAGGAGGAGGAAGTTAGAAAAGAGGTAGAGAAAGTGGAGGAATAATGGAGGAAGTAGAGGAATGGTGGAGACTTGGAGTGGGGAACAAGTAAAGGGAGAGAAAAAATTAAAAAATAATAACAATAAAAAAATAAATATAATAAGTAGGCTACTAAAAATAATGAAGCGAAAAGAAAATAAAATGTAAGAGAGAAAATATTAAATAAAAAAGAAGATAAAATATTATTAATTATAAAATAATAAATAATAAATAATAAATAATGAAAATAATAAAAAATGCGGTGACATGTGGTGGCTCAAAGAGCTGCCACATGTCGCTCCCAAAAAAATCACAACTTAAATGTAAATAAAAAATAAAAAAGAAATACCAAAAGGAGTCAAATCAAAAGTGATCAACATAAAAGTTTCTCGTCTCAATGAGATCTACAACTTTTGTGAAGGATCGAAAATCAAAATAAGTCATATGTACAAAGTGTTTTTTTGGGTGGTATCTTATAAGTATAAAATACCATATCTTTATGTTTTACAATTTTTTGTTATTTTTAAATAAGATAAAAGTCAAAACAGAATAGAGAAAATATTAAAGAAATATTTACAACTTAATCTATTTTTTTTATTTTTAATAATTAAGAAAATACAAAGAGAAAATAGAGGGTTAGTTTGGTCAATATGTACAATATACAATAGGGGCCCAAAACCCAAGTTTCACATACGATCTCTTATTAAACCCAAGTTTCACATATGATCTCTGATTTTTATGAATTTAGTCTTATTTTGAAGGTCTTTCAATGTATATTACTTTAAAAAGGAGTAGACCTAAATCAGAAACTGTATAAGAGAGATATTCACATTTTAAGGCTCTTAATTTCAAACTAGGGCTCGGGCTTTATTGGTCAATTTTAAAAGCTAGTATTTTTTTGATATTTTTTCTTTATTACTATTAGTAATATAAACACTATAAAGTTGACTTCATAAGATTTGGAGTTAGTATAAAATAGATACAAATATGATATTTACAGGTGACTTTTACAAGGAATTTCATGCTTCTTATTTATGCAAATATGAATGTTAAAATGCATAGTTTTTTACACTTGCATGAATGCTAATTATGCATAATAAATGAAGAAATACAACTAATTACTTAGGAACGAAGCTCTATTTTCAACTTTTAGAGCGATAAATCTAGATTCATCAACCCCCTATACTTAAACCTTGATCGTCCCCGAATAACTAAAACGAAATGCAAAAGTGAAATGAAATCGGGTTCCATACCAAGGTAATGAACACAAGGTGAAAATGGAGCTTGACTCCACCTTTAGATTAATAGTGTGGCGGAACCTTATTGGGAATTGAATTTAAGACCTAACAGCCTTTAAGTTCGACAAGTCTCTTATTAAAGTTCCCTCAACAGTCAGGTCAGAATAGATTCTCATACGCAAATTTTGATGACTATAACTCTTACTTGTACTGTGTAAGTGAAATATAGCCCTCCACATCAGAAATGGCAAAGAACCAACCTCCTTTAATAAGGTAACTCCAATTCCCCATTCTAGCAACTCTTTCCTCGAGGAGGGGGTATTCCCTTCTAAGTTCAAGTGCGACTAGCTCAAGAAGAGGGGGTGGAGAGAATGGTAGCCAGTTTAGCTACCTATCCTAGGATGCTTGACCAGTATAGCCAAGTCATCCAGCTGTAAGCTTTGAAGCTCTTCTTATTTTTCTAAACTTGTATATACACTCAGCAGGCATTTTAGTTTTCTATCAGGCCTGTCCAATTTTGGAGATTCTACAATTTTTTCTTCTTTTTTTCTTTTTTCTGACATATATAAAAGCAGCAACATGTACTAAGGAGTTTTTCTTCTTGAGCCAGTAGACTATCCCTCTTTCTAAGCATTATTAGGACCCACAACATCCCGTCGTTAGACGTCAACGCCACTAGACTAGGTTGAGATGCACTACCCTCCCTAGAGGAGGACGAATGTCTCCACCCATGTGCTACTCCAAGCCAAAGGATTCTACCTCCTCGTCATCTCATAATTAAAGAGCTACATGCATGGTTCTTGTCCAAGTTAGGTCACTGTCTAAAAGAATCGTGTGTGTGTGTGTATGAAATATTTTATTTTGACCAATCAAGATGACAAGTGAACATAGACTTGTAGACTCAAAGAATTAAGTCACTTGACCTGAAAAATCTTAATTCCAGTTCCTATAAAGTTCCACTGAAATTAGGTAGATTAAGATCAAATCCAATTTATGCTCGACATCTATTCATATATTGGTTAGGAACCCACTAACTTTTCGCTTTGCATATGCTAGATATGTAGATGACATGCAATGTAGATGAATGAAGGGTAAGACACATCTTTCTAATGCAAGGATGATTGCAAGAGTAAATAAGAAGCCTATTTTATTATTATTTTTGTTTTTTTAGTTATGTTTCTTTGGTATACCTTACAAGAATTTTATAAGTATTATAAAATTATACATGTAAAAAAATTCGATTTTTACCCACCACTTAAATATTGCATAATATATATAAAAATATGCGAAAGTATGATCTATGGGTAAAGTATATATGTAATATATACACGACCCCTATACTTAGTGTGTGTTATGTACTCGGAGCACGAGAAGCGAGGAAAAAGACATAGCTCGTGCTAAGCGTAGGAGAGCTGAAATAACTAAAAGTATAGAAGTTGCTTATCCCCCATATACTTAGGCTCTGGCAGTCTAGGTGTATAAGAATATCAAAAATGGGGTGGGCGAGGATAAGAGGAGAAATGGATGAGTATATACATGATGGCCATCGGTCTCCCCTATACTTAGGCGGTGGTCAACATAAGTCTAGGATGAGAGTGAGCGTGAGAACCGATGAGATCTGGAGAATACACATAGAATGATGAAGAGACACAGGTCACTCTCCCCCCTATACTTATAGGATCTGGTCATCCTAAGTATAGCCATATAATGAAATAATATGGAGCTGGGGCGAGTGATTTGATTCACTGGGGAGGGAGTGAAAGAAAATATATACAAGGAGTGAGAATATACAAGGATCAAGAAGGTTTGTGACGAACCTTATTGCGGGAGAGAGGATGTGGATAATATAAATATGTGTCGCTGTAGGAATTGTCCTCTAATGAATAATAGTGAGGTGTAGGGATCGTCCAATGAGGATCGACACACAACTGCTTGCTCAGATAAGGCTTAAGAACAGATGAACTGAGATCACTCATATAAATCACCTCATCCAAACCTGACGAAGATTCCTCCGAAAATTTCTTCTTCGGTATGTTGAAGAAAACATTCTTATTCGATTTTCTAGAACTTGAATCATTGAGAGAGAGAGGAGAGTGACACACCTTGAGGGGTTCGTGGGAACAACTCAAGGAATCAATTCTTGACTTCCTCTTACTAGATAACCGGCTAGAGGAGTGAGCAACCATGTTTTTGGGTGTGATCAATTGTCTTAGTTGTCTCCTTTGAAGGTATGGGATATGGTGCGGTGCTGATCATGGGTTCCTCATCAGACGAATTGCCATATAGATTATAATATTCCTAAAGAGTCAGCGCACATCTCGAGAAGGTTCTAGTGACCTCAGTTGGCTTGGTATTATTAGTCACTAATGTCGGATCATCGAAACGGTCAATACAATCAGAAAAATCATGTCCGACTCAATGACAGCTTCGGGTTGTGAGTCTTTTATTGAAGCTGACACAATGATGGTGATGCAAGTGATGGGGGTCATGGATGTGTGGGGAGTCTCTAAACCAACGATCGGCTCGATAGTCAGTATCTCAGGTGTAGCAGAGAGGTAGGACTCATCTACCTCTCGATGGTCATGACTGTCAGCAGCTTTGTAGATCACCATAGACTAGAGTGTGTCAAAGAATGGGTTAGCTTGAAGTGCTCCCAATACTATAAAATCGATTTCCCAAGTCTCGCAATCTATAGTTGCCTTAGCCAAGGTTAAGAACAACTTCCTGAGAATAATAGGATATTGGATAATCTCCTCGGTGCTCAATGTCAATGACTGTGAAGTCTACTTGGAGTAGAGCACCTTGTAAACTATTGATGACTGAAATGGTTCCTCTCGACCGTTTGATAGATTGATCAGCCAGCTGGACGATCTCTCTGATGAAACCAAATTTCATGATTTTAGTTCGCAAATATTAACCCCTAAGCTTGGACTAGTATTAATAAAAACCAGATAAAAATGTTGTATTTGTCTGAGTCATGGAATAAATTAAAAATACAAAAAACTAAAAAACTAAATTTTGTAATGTTTTTAAGCCCTTAGAAACGCACGTAAAAATATTTCTCCTTTTATTTGACCTCGTCTCCGTCTTTAGTCAACATGAAACTTGTTGATCTCATCGAGATGTACAACTTTCATGTTTTTAGTTTTTCTAAATACGGCTTTCTTCTCCCTCATATTTCATTATCTTTGTTTGAATAACCTAATTGTGCCACGCAATACTTTCTAGTTGCGCCACGTGGCCCGCTCACTATGCGCCTCCCTCCCTCCACTTCCCGCCGTTAGATCGCCCCATTCATCTCTAGATCTGCGTCTTCCATTCCCTCTTTGATTTCATCCCTTTGATCAAAGCCCAGAGCACATCAAGGTCGTCTGCCCGCGCCTCTCTTCCAGCTCACCATGTGGCTTCATTATAGCCACCTGATCGTGTCCTAGAGCTGCCATCAGCACCACATGCTATCACTCCTTCCCCGACCATCTGATCCAATCCCATCTCTTATCTCATCTATCCGCTCATGCTTTCCTTTCAGCTTGCCACATGGCGCTATCCTCTCCCTTGATCTCGTCTCTACGGATCTGATCCTAGTCTCACTTGAGTGTCCGCCTCGTAGCTGTTGGATAGCGAGATGCAACGGCCACGAGACCATCGTCTACCTCCGGAACCCCCTCGCCCACGTCGCCCATCTTGCACACAGTCTTCACCCTTTAAATTTCCCCCGCCTCTTCTGCCATCTTCTCCACTCGCGAAACACACCCACAACTTAGCATATTCTTACGTCGTCCTCGCGGGAACCCATGCTCACCACGTTTGTCTCCCACTCGCTCCATATTCTCCACGAAAGCCATGCCTCCCTCCATCGGAATCATGACTTCCACCTTCAAAAACATTGGTGTCGACCCACTTCCTCCTTGTACTCCTTTAGGTGGGGTTCCGCCCAGCATTCCTCCGCTCCTCGGTGACAGCGAGGAGGCGTCATGGAGCGCGAAGATGACGGCCACCCCTGGTGTTGACCCCTGGCCAACATTGGCCAGGTTTGTGGTGGTCCGTCACCGCCAAGATGCTCACCGTAGCCGGGGGAGTCCAGCGATGACCGGATGTTCGTGTTGAACCTCAAGCCCAGGCTCTTCCTCTGCCATTATCCTAGGTAAGTCCTTCGATACTTCTTTGCATTTTCTCCTTAATTTCTCTTAATTTATTAGACTCGATCCCACATCTTCACCCTCCATAGACCATCACCCTAGTTTCACCCTTCGACGACCATCTTTGCCACCTTCAATACGTTCCCCCCTTCCCTTCTCCGTGACTCGACCACCTTCGCCACCTTCACCTTCGCTTTGCCGGAGGAGAAGACAATCGGGCTCCATTCCTCATCACCTGAAGCGCCCCATTCCACTCACAACACTTCACATGCAAAGCTTTGTCTACTTTGGGACTAACATTGCAGGATACTCTTCAATTGTCCGAGCTTGATCGAAGCAGCCTTCGCGTGCCGCGTCTCTGGCGTCCAAGCATCACCCGAATCTTTCAGGTACCCCATTTGCTCCGTCGAGCATCCACAATTCTATTTGGATACTTTGGAGTGACCGGAGACCTTCACCGAGCGTGCTAGAAGGTGGCAAAACTGGGAGGACATCGCCAGAGCATAGCCATCTTTGCCAGAGGAGGTAGCAGAGACGAAGAGCTCAAACCATGGGCATCGTTAGATTGTCTTGATCGAAAGGGCTAAGAGGAGCCACATCGCCATCCCCGACTTTGTACAGCCACCGTCCGATCTCGATGATCGAGCGATCCTTACTCAGCCACGTATCACAGATGGGCAGGCCTCCATGTGTGGAGCATCTGAAGCACATCCGAAGCTCCCAAGCCTCCCGATCCATGATCCGATGCTGAGCCAATAACCGAAGCATATTTGTGCCTCCTCTGAGCCTTCATTGGTCCCGATCCTCGCCCTCACGTGCCTAGTCACATGTCTGGTCGGGAAATTTGCAGAAGGCCCCTTATGACTTTTAATAATTGCAAACAGGTCCTAAGAGCACATGATATCCACACACGTCTAGGGTAATTTGCACCCAAACCTGCCGAGTTTTAATAATTGTACCCCCGCACGTGTGGGTAATTTACAGGGAAGGCCCCGCTTTTATTTTTATTTGCATTTTGGTCCTTCCAGGGACCTGTTTGTAGCATTTTCTATATTTATTTTCATGTCTTCTTGCATTTATGCCCCTGGTTTCTTTCTTGTATCTTAAGCATCCGAGCTCTGTCTGAGTTGATTTTGGTTTCGATTTGAAGCTAGTTTAATTCTTTTTCTAATGACATGTTTAATATCTATTTTAGCATTCTGAAATTCTGATGTTTAATTTTAAATTAAATGTCCCTCATGTAATGCTTTCCATGCTTTGCATCATTTCATTAATTGGCCTAACTTCATGATTAAAACCCGAAATTGACTCCTGATTGAAAGGCTCGAATATTCTGGCCAACTAGGGCATATTCGTAGCATTGTAACATGGCATCTTGTCTCATGTTAAAAATCAAACAAAAAATTGCATATTTCATGTTTCTTTATGCATCGTGTCCATTTGTGCATTTTGACCTATGGATTTCTAATTTGACACTTGATTCAAGTAATAAGATCTAGATAATTACTTAAGAGGCTCGTGTCCCTGAGTTCGACCTTGGGCTTGTCCAAGTAAAATATAAATCGACCTCTTTATTTGATTGATAAAATTTAAATCAAGCGGTCTTTAACGCATCACTTTCGGCCGACTGCAATGACATTCGAAGAGTTAATTCTACAATTCTAAGAGGTCGAATTTTGGGTTAGTCAAATGGCGTCGTTGCCGGGGACACGGTTGATCCTTTGTATTTACATTTTTATTATTTAATTAAGTGAATGTTTTTAATTCGTAGGTCATGTTGTTTACATTATTGAAAATTCTTTGACGGATATCTAATGTTTGTTTTTGTGGCAGGGCCCTTGGTGTTCAAGAAGACTAGGACCAAGAGTTCCCATTATGAGGAGTCGTAAAAGCAACATTGGAGAAAATCGAATAAAGAAAAAAATTGTTGTCTTGCATTTTTATTTTTATTGAATAGTCGTCTTTACAGCAGTCTTTGATCGAAGACTCGCATGTGTAAATGAACGTAGTTCTCCGTGGTTGTGTGGGGATCACCCTGCTTGAGTGTCGACCAAGGATCAGGCACGCGGCTCTCTGAGCTATTTCATGCAATTTTTAGTTTACGTGTTTGATCGTAGGTAGGACACACAAGAATTCAAGATGCGCTTAGACATCGCTTCACTTAGCCAAATTAAAAGATGTTGTTCCCCGCTAATAGAAGCATGTTAGATGTGGTTTTTCATCGACTTGAATACATTTGGTTTTGGTTTTAATTCAATCCGAGTTTTCATGATTTTTACTCAAGGCACTGCGAGTTTATTTTAGCATAATTCATGATTTTATCAACTGCATTTCTTTTTCTCGACCTCCCTTCATGGATTGATCACCTAGGTTAATGGAAATTGGGAATGAACGGTAGACGATGATTTCTTGATTTATGTTCACATTTAATCAGTGATAACCATAGGCAAATAATTCAGACTGTTAAATGCAAGTTGACCTCAAATGGAGTAAAATTATGTTTTGGGAGAGCAACACCCTTGTTTATGTAGGATGATTTTTATTCGATATTTTTCTTGATCCTTACGTAAATTAGAATGTTTTAATCACCAATAAAACGACAAGATAATCAACCAACACTTGTTGGTTTCACGTGTGAGCTGGTGAAATTAAAAGGGGTATTGCATGCATGATTAAGCCTTTATTGCTCCGACACCCTCCCCTAGACCTTAGGTGCTCCATTCATCTCCGAATATTCATTCACTCTTGTGTACATCCATCCAACTTCTTCGTTCCCCTCAGGTCTCCCCATCATCAATTATCAATCTTTATACTTAGGCTACTCTTAGCCTAAGTATAGTGGGGACTTGAGTCCCCGTGATTTTTCTTACTCATCTTTCCTTTCCTTGATACTTAGGTTATTTCTAACCTAAGTATAGGGGGTGTCCTTCTCAGTTCTTGTATATTCATCTATACTTAGATGGATCTTTGGCTTTGTATCATGTAGTGCTATAAGGACATAGCAAAGTTTAAGTATGGGGGGTATACTATATATATAGTATATGTACTTTAGCGATATTTTGAAAAATTTTAAAAATTTTTGAAAATTTTTAAACTTTTTGGGCTAAAGTATATTCTTATGAACTAAGAGGATAAAATGTTTTCAAGGCTTTTCTATACTATGTTACACTATTTTTTAAGAAAAATATTTTTCAAAATGATTTCAAAAATGGGTTTCACTTATTTTGAAAAATAGTTTGAAAAATGTTTGTAAAAATCTATATGTGTGACATGGTTTGGAAAATATTTTCTTGATTTCGAAGGAAAGTGAGTTTAACTTGTGTTCTAACCTTAACTAAAAATCCATAAAAATGATAAAAACCAAAAATCCTTTAAATGTCAAATTGATTACTAAACACAAATATGTAGATGCTTTTCAATGAGGGTTTTTCCTTAGCAGAGTAGGTGGTTTAGAGGACATCGTGTATGGCCTCGTCCTCAAGCAACATGTTCCGTTCTACAGCCTGTACTTATACCTATACTGGCTGAAAGCAAATGCAACTACTCATTTGAGTTTACGCAGTAAGTAGACCTTTTAAAGTCTTCATAAAAATTAAAAAAAAAATCAAAACATGGATAAAGGAGTGGGATTAAAGCCCTACATTTTTCACTTCCACATAGGGTCTGTGATTTTCAAGAACACCTGATTTATGAGGTCTTGAGATTTTAGGTTAACTAGCCTTGACCATCAGGGTCTTAGACTTTATTATCCACATTTCCCTAGTTTGTTAGATTTGCATGCTATATTGCATGCTTAATCTCCAACCTTAAGAATATGATCAGCACTTCACATACACGAATGTGGTCTCGATGAGATGAGATGAAATTTCACTTGAGGAACTGGGATGAGGGATTTGAGTTTGGACTTGATCTAATGATGGTCAAGGATGGGATAAGATCATTGAAGGCTTCATGAAACCTGAGTGTCAGCATTTTAGCCAGTATGAGAACTTGGTTCTTGTACTAATCTCTTGACATCTTCCTAAGTGCCAGAGTGTGAATAAAACAAAAAAATGTTGATCAGTGTGTGCCAACTCTTCTTAAAAGCAGTGGAGCTAGCCAATAATACAAAGCAAAGAAATATCAATGTTGAATAAAAGATCTCATTCCACTAAATCAATTATCAACGAAGCTTCCACCAAAGGCGAGCGTTCCCAACCATTTCAAAGTGTCCACTTGGACAACCACTATTAGGGCCATGAGTCACGCTTGCACCAAAAAAATGGCTCTGCATCGTAAATGCTACAAGCCTGGGTGTAGAAGGTACGATAGGTACTCAAAAAAGGCACACTCCAGTTTACTCCCAGGAAAACAAGTGCAGACAGCTCCAACTTCTCTTGACGGACGCACTGATCAACACCAAAAAAACAAGCGTTGAGTAATAAGGAACTCGAGAGAATCCTTGTTCCAATGAGAGGGAGAGAAGAATTGACACAATCCTAGAGCCTCCATAAACTGGCATGCCACCTACACTTTTAAGTCTGACAACAAAAGTAACTGTGGATTGGATGCAAGATTTGATTTATTCCCTATTGTTGAGGACTGGGTCCTTTGGAGAATTTCTTGGACCGAGACCTTAGCTGACGTTACGACTCTACTCTCGTGACCGTAGTCGAACACTTAAATTCATATTCTTAGTTTATAGATATCAAAGAGAGATTCTGGAAAATTAGAG
The DNA here is from genome assembly GCA_037367405.1 of Ottelia alismoides. Lineage (NCBI taxonomy): Eukaryota > Viridiplantae > Streptophyta > Magnoliopsida > Alismatales > Hydrocharitaceae > Ottelia > Ottelia alismoides. The sequence continues at coordinate 116,509 of JAZKJV010002739.1, forward strand.
GAATGGGATACCTCTTGATTAAGTTTGGGTTGAGCTCTGAGATTTTGGATCTCTAAGATTGGGAATTCTTGAATGAATCCGATCATGTACGCACTTGCACAAGGGGGTTAATCCAGCTCATTCATTTTTTGAGATGCTCGGGGACGAGCATAGTTTAAGTATAGGGGTTGATGAAACCCAGTTTCATGGTTTTAATTCGCAGATATTAACCCTCTAGCTTGGACTAATGTCAAAAAAACCAGATAAAATGTTGTATTTGCCTGAGTCATGGAATAAATTAAAATACAAAAAAATAACAAAACTAAAATTCGTAATGTTTTCAAGCCCTTAAAAATGCTCGTAAACCTTTTCTTTGACCTCATCTCTATCTTTGGTCAACATGAAACTTGTAGAACTCATTGAGATCTACAACTTTCATGTTTTGAGTTTTTCCAAATTCGGCATCCTTCTCCCTTTTATTTCATATTCTTTGTCTGAATCACCTGATTGGGCCACGCGGTACTTTCTGGTAGCGCCATGTGGCCTGCTCACTGTGCGCCGCCCACCCTCCACTTCCTGCCGTTAGATCGCCCCATTCATGACTAGATATGCACCATACATTCCATCTTTGATTTCATCCCTTCGATCAATGCCCAGAGCACATCAACCCCGTCTTCCCGCGCCTCTCTTCCCGCTCGCCACGTGGCTTCATTATAGCCACCCGATTGTGTCCTAGAGCTGCCATCACCACAACATGCTATCTCCCTTTCCCCGACCGTCGGATCCACTCCCATCTCTCATCTCCTCCGTCCGCTCCCGCTTTCCTTTCAGCTCGCCATGTGGCGCTATCCTCACCCTTGATCTCATCTCTACGGATCTGATCCTAGCCGCACTTGAGCATCGACATCATAGCCATTGGATCGCAATATCCAACGTCCTCGAGGCCATCGTCTACCTCAGGAGCCCCCTCGCCCACGTCGCCCATCTAGCACATGGTCATCGTCCTTTCCATTTCCCCCGCCTCTTCCGCCATCTTCTCCACTCGTGAAACACCCCACGACTTAGCCTATTCTTCCGTCATCTTCGCGGGAACCCATGCTCACCATGTTCATCTCCCTCTCACTCCATATTCTCCACGAAAGCCACACCTCCCTCGATCGGAATCATGACTTCCACCTTCAAATACACCAGCATCGATCCACTTCCTCCTTGTCTGCCTTTACGTGGGGTTCCGCCCAGCATTCCTTCGCTCCTCGGTGACAGTGAGGAGGCATCATGGAGCGTGAAGACGATGATCACCCCCGATGGTGACCCCTGGCCAACGTCTGCCAGGTTTGTGGTGGTCCGTCACTACCAAGCTGCTCCTTGTGGTCGGGGGAGTCCAGCGATGATTGGAGGTTCACCTTGAACCTCAAGCCTAGGCTCTTCCTCTACCATTTTCCAATGTAAGCCCTTCGATCCTTCTTTGCATTTTCTCCTTAATTTCTCTTAATTTATTAGGCTCGATCCCACATCTTCAGCCTCCATAGACCATCACCCAAGCTTCACCCATCGACGACCATCTTTGCCACCTTCACTGCGTTCCCCCCTTCCCTTCTCCGTGACCTCGACCACCTTCGCCACCTTCACCTTCACTTCGTCAGAGGAAAAGACCACTGGGTTCCATTCCTCATCGCCCGCAGCCCCCCATTCCACTCACAACACTTCACAGGCAAAGCTTCATCTACTTTGGGACTAACATTGCAGGATGACTCTTCAATTGCCGAAGCTTGATCGGAGTAGCCTTCGCGAGCTGCGTCTCTGGCGTCCAAGCATCATCCAAGTCTTTCAAGTACCCTGTCTACTTCGCCAAGTATCCACGATTCTATCTGGATACTTCGGAGTGACCAGAGACCTTTACCGAGCATTTTAGAAGGTGGCGGAGCTGGGAGGACGTCGCCAGAGCACATACATCGCCGCGGTAGGGGGCGACGGAGACGAAGAACTCAAAGCATGGGCACCGTTAGATTATCTTGATCAAATGAGCCAAGAGAAGCCATGTCGCCATCCTGATGAATCCACGATTCATCATCTTAATATCTTGATCTTAGCAAAATCCCCAAGTAAAATCCCAAATAAATGTCCATAAAATCCATAAATTAACAAAACGACTCTTGTAAATAAAATACACTAATTATTGTATATAAGATTGTACAAAATAAAGTAACACTAAAAAGCCGCAAAAATAAAGGAGTTTTATACTTGTAAATAGCCAAAAAATTCATGTATTTTTAATAATTTCATTTCAACTCCTTCTTGCCTAATTCTTTCTCTAACTTGTTTATAAAAATATATATAAAAATACTAAATACAAAACATATTTCATCTCAAATAAATGCTCCTAGATCCCAAAGAGAAAAAGCCATAAAGTCCAACTTCCAAGATAAATTCGCGCTCCGTATGAACTCCAAATTCGCCAAACTCACTTTTAAAGTTCAAGTTAGAAAATTATCTATCCAACGGAAGTGGTTTCATTAAAATCGGAGCTCGTTTGCAAAAGTTGGGTTTTGGGACCTAGATGTACATTGTATACCATGTATATATTCTTTCTTTCTTTAATTTCTATTGTATCTTTCTTAATTATTAAATTTAAAAAAAAATCATACTTGTGTTGTATTTTAATTATACTATTTTATTGTATTTTTTTCATTGTAAATATCTCTTATTAAAAAGACAAAAAAATTACATATTAGAAAATTAAAAAAATGTGTACATGTTGTTTGTCTTCCCTTGTAAATTCTCCACTATCTATTTTATTCTTTTTTATTCAATTGTAATTAATGTAGCCAACTTTATTTTATTTATTTATTTATTTTATTTTACATTCTCTACAATAACCACCAATTCAACTCCATTACTCCACCATATTTTCTAACTTCTAATTCAACTCCACCATTTTATTAACCTCCATCCCACTCCATCTTAATTGTAACTTCCATTTTTTTTCTTTATATACATGCCATTCTCCTCATTTTTGCCTTTGATCCATCTTTATGTGAGGAGAGCCTAGTTCCCTGAGTTGAATCGGTGACAGCGACGCAGCCGTGGTCGAGCGACGACGGCCCTCTCTCCGGTGAGATCCGTTGGCTTTTTGGCCAACATCGCAGCCGCAACCGCGCGCTGCTCGAGCTCATCGCACGCATGCGATTTGAGCGAAGACCGTGCTCTCGTGAGCACATCATAGGCGACCGTCCATCTTAGGTAAGTTTATTTTCATCTTGTTGTCATTATTTTTATCTTTACATTTTTTTTGTCTATCACATCACCACCCCCTTCCATTTGTCTCAATTCATCTCTACCACCACAACAACATTTGTTTTCCCCATCATTTACATCTCCTGTTTAACCAAAAAAATAAAAAAATCGAAAACAAAAAAAATCAATGTACATCAACAAGGTAAAAAAATCAAAAAAATCAAAAAAAAATAAAAAAAAAATCACACACGCAGCAGCGGTGGGCAGCACCCACCGCCACCGCCGTCGACATTCTTCACCGCGCGGCTCTTGGCCGGTCGCCGCCGCCACCTCCGAGCCACCGCGAGGGTGGCTCCGCCGCCCTCTCCGCCTCCACAGCGCGCGGAGGCGCCGCCGCTCCGTCCAACCGCATCCCAGCGGCCCCCTTCCTCCGCCCCTGCGGCTGAAGCCGTGCCGCCTTCTACCGTACCCACCTCCAGGCCACGCGGCCGCAGGAGGCCGCCTCCTCCAGCCGCGGCCATCCGCGCGAACCCCCAACCGGCCGTCGTCCCCTCCGTTCTCCTCCACCCTCCGCGCCGCCGCCCCCTTTGGGTTCTCACCTGCGTACAAGGAAGAAGAAGGGGGTAGTTTCTTTTCCTTACTTTTTAAGTAAAAATTGCAGTAACTATATTTTATGTTCCTATAATTACAAAATAGTCCTTGTAGATATTTGTGTTGATTTATTTGATTTCTGTATTGCACAATGACCCCTATGTTTGCACTTTAATTTGGACCTCATTTATGCATCTTTATATTCAATGAAAAATGCTTTCATGTTGAGCAAATAATTCTCTACATTGTGGATATTTATTTATATTTTGTTGTATTTGGGTAATTAAATAAAATTGTTCAACTGAAATATTGCATATTTTACCCAATCAGTGCTCTTAAAATTATATCTCACACACGGTTGCTCTAAAAATTCCAAAAAAAATAGGAATTATGTCTTGATAAGTGCATAACTTACTTTTCAAATTTCATCTAATATGGAGTTGTCATGTGCCCAAAATAAATTGTAGAGTGTTTTTAGTATTTGATTTTTAATTAAATCTACATATAACATTTTTGCGAAATTTCAAATCTCCTGGATTGCTTATCTAAATATCTTTCTGAGATAATTCACACGCTTATTAATTTGACAATGTGGATTTATTAGAAATTATTTACTCACTATCACTCTATTTCCACTAAAAAATCCATAAAAAATTCATAACTTCTCAAAAAATTCCAAAAAAATAATGTAGCTCCCTTGCATCATGTTTTAGTTCCAGTATTTTTTTCATAATTTTTGCTTAATGTTTGTGTGATAAATTGCGAAAAAACCCATAAAAAGTGTACATTTTTCATTGTTGCATTTTAAACCTAAAAGATACAAAAAAATGTGTTATGTGTTCCCCACTGGATTATAACTTTAGAAAAAGTATAATTTAGCTGAATTGGATAAATTTGATATTAAAATTAATTTGGTTAAGTTGTGTGATTTCTTAGTACTTAATTCACTTGAATTTGCATTGTTTTTGCATTAAAAAAATCTAAAAAAATACCGATTGGAAATCTAGATCTAAGTTTTCAAATTAAAATCAAGTTGTTCCTTTGCCTCCCTGTGTTCGACCCCGGACTTGCCCGGGATATAAATTGAGCCGAGACACTCTTCACGGAGATCCTCCTCTCGGTTCTGACTGAATCGCTAAGTACACGTATTACAACGTGACCAAATTAAATATCGTATTTAGCGACTCGTCAGATGGCGCCGTTGCCGGGGAGGCAAACGGCTTAGGGATTAGTTTAAAAATTTTGATTTAGAATTTCATTTACTCGGGTAGTCTGATCCCCGAGCCACTTGTAATTAATCTGTTTTTCCTCTCAATTTTCCCTTCATATTTTTGTATATATCTTGTTGTTTATCTCTCTAATATAAATCTCATTTTCCTTGCGAGGGCCCGGTGGACTTGGAGTGCATCGGAGGTCGACGGACGCGACGCGAGTTGACTGCTAAAGTGCGAGGAGAACTATTTATTTTTGAGAGAACTTTTTATAATAATTGTTGTAATTATTTAGGTAGTTGCTCATTTATAGCGGCTTTTGTTTGAGAGCTCGCGAGTGTAAAAAAACTTGGACATTATTTGTGGTGTGTCGAGCCTGTTTCACTCTCCGGTGAGGGTGGGGCTCGACTTGAGTGGCGAACTTAAGGATTAGGCACACGGTAGTTTAGAATCAAATTTGTTTGTGTCCATCGTAAATTAGGCCACACATATATTAGAAGATTCACATATCTTATTAGATTCATAATGAGCCGCACATAGACACGTACTACTTAGCTCAAATTCAATCAATTCTTCCCCGCTAATAGTATATTGTTTAGGTACGGTTTTCTCGATCTGCATTCATTTAGTGTAATATTTACAAATTCAATTATGCATAACGCATGAAGAGTGCCGGGATTCACTGTAAGTATACCTTCTTCTGAGAATGCATCATAGTTTCTCGTTTGCATTCTGATTTCCGATTCCCCTCTTGTTTTACAACTTAAGGTCAAAAGGAAATTGGGACTGAACGGTAGACGTGCTTGTGTGTTCACATAAATTTCAAGTGATAACCTAACTCTAAAATTGGGACTGAATTGAGCAGGTCGATTAAAATAATTGGAATAAAAAGAACCCTTGTTCTCGGGTGCATAAAGCCCTCATTGTTTGTTTTAATTTCAAGTGAGAGAGAGAGACGACCCTAGGATAGAGCCAAGTTTGGATTTCTTACTTACTACTGGTTCTTTCTTTTTAGGCGATTAGCTACTTTTCAGTGAGGATTTACGGGTAGCCGGTAAACGATCCGGACTTCCTTAGCAGAGTGGGAGGTTTAGAGGACGCCTTAGTCCTCAAGGAATGGGTAGCCGTATTTATACGGTCCGTACTTACTCCTATACTGGCTGAAAGTAGGTCAAACTAGTCGTAAGAACCGGGCCAGTCTGTAGGAAAATACGGGCACCTAACAGCACATTAATCTTTCCAATATTGTATTCTCACAAACTAAAATTGACCAGATAATTTGGCCGAACCCTTACGGCCATCACGTATTGAGTTGGTGAAATTGAGGGTTTGAATTGCGTTTGTATTGTGTGAGTTCACTCCGCACATTTACGTGCACCGTAGAACTAGTGCCTCATTGACTATCGTGATCTAATCGGTTCTTTTGACACCGAAGATGACTGATTGGGGGGATATTTATTCGGACTTTGTGAATCTCTCATTGAACCCTTCAAAAAGTACGTCTTCAAAGGTCCAAGCGCAACTTGGACCAACCTGGACTCATGACCCTCTTGAGCCCAGGATCACTCACTCTCGGGATGGTTACTCTCAAACCATTCCATTTCTCTCTTCCCACCTCATCGAGGAAGACCATTGCCTCGGTGAGAATATCTTGATTCATAAATCCTCTTCTAATCCAGAACACCTTGCTGATTCAGGACATAAAGAAGATTCAAGTAAAATGCCAAAGAAGAAAGAAGAGGAAGAAGAAAACCATGAAGACCCGATGAGAATGATACTTGCCCGATTAGCTGCATCTGAGCAGCAACATGCATTAATAAGAGCTCAGTTAGGACAGTTAAATGTTGTGGTCGAACCACCAATGGATGCGGCATACAACCCCGGACAATATCAAATGCATAACTACTTGAGTCCGGCCGAACCCACTGTTGACTTTGAATTGAAGCCGCATTTTCTGAACTTGCTGCCACATTTTGATGGGAATGCTTCTGAGGAGCCATATGCATTCCTAAGGGACTTTGAGCTCATCTGTGCTAACCTCAGACATAATAATGTTAGCCAGGATTATATTAGGCTCAAAGCCCTTCCATTTGCCTTGGGTGGAAAAGCCGATTACTGTGTGAAGAATCTTGGAATCATCGTCACCACTTATGCCCAGTTCAAGGACCTATTTCTAAAGAAGTTCTACCCTTTGAGTAGAACTAATATGATGAGGACATGAAATACGAGTTTTTCCCAGTTACCCCATGAAGCCTTCTGTGATGCTTGGGAAAGATTCAAGGACATCCTGCAAAAGTGTCCCTATCACAATTTAGATGATAACATCTTGGTCCAATCATTCTTCACTGGTCTCAACCCTGAGATGCAGGGTTTAGTGAGCGCTGCCTATGGAGGCAGCTACACATCACGAGGAGCGGATACCGTCTGGATGGTATTCGAGCAGATGGCTGAAACTAGCCGCTCACAGATGGCCAGCAGGGCCTATACACCATCCCCTAGTTCACTCTCATTTGGAGAGGGAAAATCAGCTGTAGTCGATCTCTCTCTGGACGTGATCCCTAGAGTGGGACTTCTTGCTGACAAACTTACTGTAGTCGAGAAGATCGACAGGAGGATTGATGAGTTAGACCGGAGCGTCTCCAAACTTCCAAAACAGATGGAGGAGTTGACTGAGAAGGTATCTAAGATAAGGATACCCGCTGTGACTGTATCCTCTGCTCCCGTATACCGAGTTCACCATGTTTAGGAGCAGTTGGTGTCAGGGCAACCCCAACCGTGGGAGCAGGACCAATCCTACATCCATTCTTTCCAGCAGCCACCTCCAGTAGCAGAGACAGTCCAGGAGGAGCCTCCACCAGTTTGGGAGGTGAATGGGATATGGTATACTCAGGCCCCTGCTAGGCAGGGAAGTACGGGAAACCGACAGTCCTATCAGCATCCCCCGCACCACCTCCTTCACAGCAGAGCCCTGTATTCCAGCCACCCCAGCAGCAGAGGCAGAGTACCAGCAGTATGGCCATCAGGGCCATTACCAGACGGGCCAGTAAGGCCCGCAACCCCAGCAGTAGCAGCAGAGGCAGTACACTGGCCAGCAGGGCCAGTCTTCCCATTCTTCTTCCCAGTCTTATCCACTTCCTTCATCGTCTAGTCCTGTGGATATTCAGCAGCAGATACTCGACGAGCTACATTCCTACAGGAACGAGATTCAAGACTTACGGGTGGATGTCAACCGCTTGTCCAGATGGCGAGATGAGCAGACTGCACCCTCTACCTCTATCCCAGCCCAAGTTCAGGCTAACCCAAATAGCCTGAACCGTTCTAGTTCTCAGCAGCACTTTGGTCAGGTATACTATTCAGCATCTCCTAAATCTGAACATGATATTCTTTCGTGTGACGAGGCTAACCACATGTCACTCAGGAGCGGAAGGACCGTGGTCGTACCTGACCGGGCGAGGGACATGAGGAGGGGCATCTCTGAAGCTCTACCTGAGGAGTCTTCAAAGGATGAGGAGGAGAGGCATCATATTTCAGTGCCCCATCAGCACTATTCGAGGATTTCCACTCAGGGAGCCGAGAGGAGGAGGAGAGCACGTATGCAGCATCGTCAGCATGGATATTCTTCTGAGTCTACGGAGGACCTTGCATCTCCGGTTGTGGCGGATACCACTCTAGCTTCTATTCCACAACCTTTAGTAGATAGTCTAGATTTTGATTCCATGTTGCATCACAAAGATTCATGTATGAAGAACTCTGTTTCCGTTAATGCAAAGAATGATCTTTCAGTTCATGATTCAGACTCTTCATCCTCTGTTTCCTTAGCTTCAATCCCTTTCCCCCGTGCTCTTACGGCAGGAAAACGCATCAAAAAGATTCAGAAAGATGACCCCAATATGGCACGGTTTTGTAAAGAGAACATCACAGTTAAGGTGCCATTTGATGAATATGTGGCTAACCATCCTGCATTCCAAAAATACCTTAAGGTGAGATGCACACCTACAAGGGTTAGCAGGAAGAAAGATAACCGAAATATAAAGATACATGTCTTATCAGTAGCTACAACCTATTGTCTCAAGAATCAGACTTTGCCAAAGAAAAAGAGAGACATGGGTGCTCACTATGTGGAGAGTCGTATTGACGACATTGCGTTTGCACGCACACTCTTAGATAACGGTTCTTCGATCAACTTACTTCCCTTAGCATTATATCAGAAATTTGAGTTGGGACCACTTCGCAAATCTAGAGCTTTACTCCAATTCGCAGATCGTGATGTGAAGAGACCTAAGGGAGAAATGAAGAACATCGTTATCTCGATTGAGGGGTAGAACTATCAGGTGGACTTCACAGTCTTGGACATGGAGACCCCCAATCATTGGAGAAAATCTCAGATCATTCTCAGGCGACCCTTCCTTAGGACCACAGGCGCAGCTTTCGATTATGGTATGGGAATGATGAAGTTCCCTTCTCTAGGTGGAGAAGTGAACCTTGAGATGAAGCAAACCAATGTCAGCGACCTGATTCAGAGAGCAGTACAGAGTGCTCATCTTCAGAGGCAGATTGCAGTATGATTAGCACAGTTGGGATTTGGGGACAGATTCCTTCAGGACAGAGCGAGACCCTTTCATCTGGAGAGGATATAGTGCATGATGCAGTTTGCCATGTGTTGTCTGATCTTGCTAGAGATGCATCAACCTATTCTCATGATGACTTAGTGATCCATCCGGATCTGTCAGTTCCATCCTCTTCGGAACAATCATGGGACATAGATGACGAGTCGGACGTGGCTTTTGCCGATTGTTTGGATATTTTTGACGATCCGACTCCCAATACTTCTGATTTGGTGGAGAGTCCTACACAGTCGAGCCCACCTTCATGCAGCACGGAACCAGATTCAGATTCAGTTCAGCCAGATTTGATCGATGATACCACTTTGCCAGAATTGAAATCACTACCTCCTACACTCAAGTATGCCTTTCTTGTGGGACCCAAAGAGAGATATCCTGTCATCATTAGCTCAGACTTGACTTTAGAATAGGAGTCTAGGTTGTTAGAATTCTTAGAGAAGAATCGCAAAGCAATAGGCTGGACAGTGTTGGATCTCGTGGGGATCAACCCCGCTCTCTGCTCGCACCACATTTTTACCAAGGATAATGTGAGACCTTCCCGTGAGTTCCAGAGGAGACTTAACCCCAATCTGTGGGAAGTAGTGAAGAAAGAAATTGAGAAATGGTGCAAAGCAGGGTTTCTATTTCTGACTCCAAGTGGGTCGCCCCGCTTCATGTTGTCCTGAAGAAGTCGGGAATTCATATGGTCACCAACGAGGAGGGGGTAGAGATCGCGACACGAGTACCCACGTCGTGGCGCATCTGTGTTGACTACAGGCGCCTGAATGCTACGACCAAGAAAGACCACTTTCCCTTGCCTTTTATTGATCAGATCTTGGAGAGACTAGCAGGGAAAGAGTTCTTCTATTTTCTTGACGGGTACTCAGGCTACAACCAGGTGGCCATAGCCTCTGAGGACCAGGAAAAGACCACATTCACATGTCCATTCGGTACTTATGCTTTCAGGCGCATGCCATTCGGGCTCTGGAATGCCCCGGGCACATTTCAGCGGTGCATGATAGCCATATTTGCCGAGATGGTGGGAGATTTCCTAGAAGTATTCATGGATGACTTCTCGGTCCATGGTGATTCTTTTTATACATGTTTAGCGCACTTAGACCGAGTCCTCACGAGGTGTAGAGAGGTGAATCTGGTACTCTCCTGGGAGAAGAGTCACTTTATGGTGACGGAGGGTATCGTGTTGGGGCATGTCATCTCCAAAAGGGGAATGGAGGTTGATCCTGCCAAGGTGGAGGTGATCAAGAAACTCGATCCACCTACCAACGTGAAGTCAGTGCGGTCATTCTTAGGGCATGTTGGATTCTATAGGAGATTCATTCAAGATTTTTCAAAGATCGCCCGCCCACTGACTGAGCTCTTAGGGAAAGACACAGAGTTTGTTGTAGATCACAGGTGTCTGGAGGCCTTTGAGCTCTTGAAGAGGAAGATTTGTGCCTCGCCTATCCTACAAGCTCCTGACTGGTCTCTCCCCTTTGAGATCATGACCGATGCTTCAGATTTTACTATAGGAGCTGTGTTAGGACAACTAAGAGAGGGGATTCCATTTGCGATTCACTATGCGAGCAAAGTATTAGATCTTACACAGAAAAATTATATAGTGACTGAAAAGGAAATGCTCACAGTAGTATGGGCCCTCGAGAAGTTCAGATCATATATTTTTGGCTCTAAGGTGACAATTTATACTGATCACACAGCTATTCAATATTTAATGGAAAAGAAGGACGCGAAGGCACGTCTTCTTAGGTGGATATTACTCCTCCAGGAATTTGATTTGGAGATTAAAGATAAACCTGGAGTGAAGAATGTTGTGGCTGATCACCTTTCTCGGATTGAACTTAAGGATTCTCCTGATCATGAGCGAATTACAGAGACCTTCCCAGATGAGTCAATTTGTGTTATTGACTCACTCCCGTAGTATGCCAACATGGTGAACTATCTTGTCTTCAAGCAGGTTCCCCATGATTGGACTAGGAGCAACATTGATCGGCTGAAGTCGGATTCGAGGAGATACAACTGGGACGATCCTTTCCTTTTCTTTGAAGGACCGGATTGTGTTTGGAGAAGGTGTATTCCTCAGGAGGAATACCAGAGTGTCCTCACATATTGTCATTCACTTGAGGCTGGAGAACACCATTCGGGAAAGAGAACCGCTCACAAAGTACTTCAATGTGGATTGTATTGGCTGACCTTGTTTAGAGATGCCATTAATTTTGTACGGTCGTGCCCAATCTGTCAAAGGATGGGGGGACAGTTGGACAGAGAGATGAGATGCCCATGCAACCGATGATTATTTGTGATGTTTTTGATGCATGGGGCATAGATTTTATGGGTCCCTTTCCCAACAGCCAAGGACATGAGTACATATTATTGGCGGTTGATTATTTATCCAGGTGGGTGGAGGCTATCCCAACCCGAACCGCAGACAGCAAGACTGTCTGTAAGTTTGTGAGAGACCATATTATTGCTAGGTTCGGGATACCAAAAGTTTTGATATCTGATGGGGGTAGCCACTTCATGAACCGGGATATGAGATCTTTAGCTAAGGACTATGGATTTGAGCATAGAGTTACTAGTCCTTACCACCCACAGTCCAACGGCATGGCAGAGGTTTCGAACAGAGAGGTGAAGAGTATTTTGCAGAAATTGGTTCGTCCCGATAGGATGAACTGGTCTCAGCTCTTGGACCAAGTTCTGTGGGCCTATAGGACAGCCTACAAGACACCATTGGGTACTTGACCATTTAGAATGATCTATGGAAAGCCATGTCATTTGCCCGCAGAGTTGATTCATAAATCCGAATGGGCAATTAAGAAGATTAATTGGAGTTGTCACCTAGGGAAGCTTTGCCAAGACTTGAACTTGAACGAGCTCGTGGAAATCCAAAACAGGGCATATGACAACAGTTTGATTTATAAGGACAAAGTAAAGAGATGGCATGATCAGCACATTAGGTGCAAAGACTTTGTCCCTGGGCAAAAGGTATGGTTGTTCAATGCCAGGTTGAAAATGTTCCATGGGAAGCTCAAATCTAAATGGACGGATCCCTTTGTGGTTAAGAAAGTGCACGAGAATGGAAGTGTAGAGATAGCTGATCTCACAGATGGTGCACAATCTCATGTGGTGAATGGACAACTGTTGAAGAATTTTGTTGATTCGAAAGAGCAGTTAGTCCAAGTCGAGGTCATCAACTTCATACAGAGTGAGCACAGAGTAGATACATCTTATTACTCTTCATGAAGATGCAGCATCAAGATTCAACATCTTAGAAGATTCAATCACTCTTATACATTCTCCCTTCCTTGTATATTCTCCAGATCACATCGGTTCTTACACTTAGTCTTGTCCTATACTTAGGCTTATCAAAGCCTAAGTATAGGGGGGACCGATGCCCGCCATGTGTATATACTCATCATTTCTCCTCTTGACCTTGTCCGCCCCATTTTTGCTCTTCTTCTACACTTAGGCTGACCAGAGCCTAAGTATAGGGGGCGGATCGACTTCTATACTTTTTTATTATTTTAGCTTTCCTACGCTTAGTACGAGCTATGTCTTTTTGTCACCTAGTGCCATGAGGACATAGCACAAGCTAAGTATAGGGGGCGTGTATATATTACATAAATACTTACCCATACCTCGTACTTTCACGTATTTTTGTATATACTATACAATAATTATGGGTTGGATTAAAAAAACAAAAAAACAAAACAAAAAAAAAACTTTTTCCTAAAAAAACTCTTTTTCCTTTTTTGCTAAAAAACTTTTCAAAAAAAATCTTCTTAAAAAAACTTTTTCACAAAAAAAGTCCTTTCTTATCTACCTATCTTTTTCAAAAAAAAACTCTTGAAAAAAAATTTTTGCCTTTGTTTGTCAAAAAAAACTTTTTGAAAAAAAAACATTTTCTAAAACTTTAAAAAAATATCAAGCATAAAAAAAACTAACTAAAAAAACTAACTAATAAGTTGGTTTAATCCCTGATACCATTCACTTTCACACAAGACTAGTGATGTTCAAGAACACTTGGTTTATGAGGTCTTGAGATTTTGAGTTAACCAGCCTTAGTCATTAGGGTCCTTGACTTAATTATTCACATTTCCCTAGTTTGAAAGATGTGTGTGCTATATTGCATGCTTAGTCTCTACCTTAAGAATATGATCAGCACCTCACATACACGACTGCAGTTATGATGAGATGAGTTGAAATTTCACTTAAGGAACTGGGATGAGGGATTTGAGTTTGGACTTTATTTAATGATGCTCGAGGATGGGATAAAATCAATGAAGGCTTCATGAAATCTAAGTGTCAGCACATTTAGCCAGTATGAGAACATGGTTCTTGTACTATCTCTTGACATTTACCTATGTGCCAGGGTGTGATAAAATAAAAAAATGTTGATCAGTGTGCGCCAACTCTTGGTAAAAGCAGTGGAGCTAGCCAAAAATACTACAAAGCAATGAAATGTCAAAGAAAAGCTCTCATTCCACAAAGTCAATTATCAAAAGAGCGTCTACCAAAGGCGAGCGCTCCCAACCATTTCAAAGCGTCCACTTGGACCACCGCTATTAGGACCAGGAGTCGGGCTTGCACCAAAAAAGGGCTCTGCATCGTAAATGCTACAAGTCTGGGTGTAGAAAGTACGATGGGTACTCAAAAAAGGCACACCCCGGTGTACTCCCAGGAAAAGAAGTGCAGATGGCTCCAACTTCTCTTGACGGACGCACTGATCAACACCAAAAATATGCGTTGCGTAATAAGGCATTTGAGAGGATCCTTGTTCCAATGAGAGGGAGAGAAGAAATGACAGAATCCTATGCCCTCCATCAACTGACCTTCCATCTACACTTTTAAGTCTGACAACTAAAGAGACGGTGGATTGGTTGCAAGAAATGGTTTATTCCCTAGTGTTGAGGATCGGGTCCTTAGGAGAGTCTCTTGGACTGGAACCTTGTGTGACGTTGCGACTCTACTCTTGTAACTGCAGTCAACACTTAAAGTCATATCCCTACTATATGTGTATACAAAGAGAGCCTGATGATTAGGGAAATTGGATACCTTTTGACTAGAGCTTAGTTCAGCTTAGAATTTTAGGATCTCTAAAACCGAGAGTTCTTGAATGGATCAAGTCTTGTATTCACATGCAGAGTCAGGGGTTAACCCAATTTATTCATTCTTTATTTGCTCGAGGACTAGCAAAGTTTATGTATAGGGGGGTGATGAATCCACGATTCATCATCTTAATATCTTGATCTTAGCAAAATCCCCAAGTAAAATCCCAAATAAATGTCCATAAAATCCATAAATTAACAAAATGACTCTTGTAAATAAAATACACTAATTATTGTATATAGAATTGTACAAAATAAAGTAACACTAAAAATCCGCAAAAATAAAGGAGTTTTATACTTGTAAATAGCCCAAAACTTCATGTATTTTTAAAGATTTAAATTCACTCCTTTTTGCCTAATTCTTTCTCTAACTTATTTATAAAAAACTATGTAAAAATACAAAAATAAAAAAAATTTCCTCTCAAATAAATGCTCCTAGATCCCAAAGAGAAAAAGGCATAAAGTCCAACTTCCAAGCTAAATTCCCGCTCCGTATGAACTCCAAATTCACAAAACTCACTTTTAAAGTTCAAGTTAGAAAATTATCTATCCAACAGAAGTGGCTTCATTAAAATCGGAGCTCGTTTGCAAAAGTTGGGTTTTGGGACCTAGATGTACATTGTATACCATATATATATTCATTCTTTCTTTAATTTCTTTTGTATCTTTCTTAATTATTAAAAATAAAAAAAATCATATTTGTGTTGTATTTTAATTATACTATTTTATTGTATTTTTTTCGTTGTAAATATCTCTTATTAAAAAGACAAAAAAATTACATATTAGAAAAGTAAAAAAATGTGTACATGTTGTTTGTCTTCCCTTGTAAATTCTCCACTATCTATTTTATTCTTTTTTATTCTATTGTAATTAAAGTAGCCAACTTTATTTTATTTATTTATTTTATTTTACATTCTCTACAATAACCACCAATTCAACTCCATTACTCCACCATATTTTCTAACTTCTAATTCAACTCCACCATTTTATTAACCTCCATCCCACTCCATCTTAATTCTAACTTACATTTTTTTCTTCTTTATATACATGCCATTCTCCTCATTTTTGCCTTTGATCCATCTTTATGTGAGGAGAGCCTAGTTCCCTGAGTTGAATCGGTGACAGCGATGCAACTGCGGTCGAGCGACGACGACCCTCTCTCTGGTGAGATCCGTTGGCTTTTTGGCCAACATCGCAGCCGCAACCGCGCGCTGCTCGAGCTCATCGCATGCCTACGATTTGAGCGAAGACCGTGCTCTTGTTAGCAAATCATAGGCGACCGTCCATCTTAGGTAAGTTTATTTTCATCTTGTTGTCATTATTTTTATCTTTACATTTTTTTGTCCATCACATCACCACCCCCTTCCATTTGTCTTAATTCATCTCTACCACCACAACAACAGTTGTTTTCCCCATCATTTACATCTCCTGTTTAACCAAAAAAAATAAAAAATCGAAAACAAAAAAAAATCATTGTACATCAACAACAGTAAAAAAATCAAAAAAAATAAAAAAAATCAAAAATAATTTCACACACGCAGCAGCGGTGGGCAGCACCCACCGCCACCGTCGTCGGCATTCTTCACCGCGCAGCTCTTGGCCGGCCGCCGCTGCCACCTCCGAGCCACCGCGAGGGTGGCTCTGCCGCCCTCTCCACCTCCACAGCGCGCGGAGGCGTCGCCACTCCGTCCAACCGCATCCCAGCAGCCCCCTTCCTCCGCCCCTGCGGCTGAAGCCGTGCCGCCTTCTACCGTGCCCACCTCCAAGCCACGCGGCCGCAGGAGGCCGCCTCCTCCAGTCGCGGCCACCCGTGCGAACCCCCAACCGGTCGTCATCCCCTCCGTTCTCCTCCGCCCTCCCCGCCGCCGACCGCACCGCCGCCACCTTTGGGTTCTCACCTGCGTACAAGTAAGAAGAAGGGGGTAGTTTCTTTTCCTTATTTTTTTATGTAAAAATTACAGTAATTATATTTTATGTTCCTATAATTACAAAACAGTCCTTGTAGATATTTGTGTTGATTTATTTGATTTCTGTACTGCACAAACCCCTATGTTTGCACTTTAATTTGGACCTCGTTTATGCATCTTTATATTCAATGAAAAATGCTTTCATGTTGAGCAAATAATTCTCTACATTGTGGATATTTATTTATATTTTTGTTGTATTTGGGTAATTAAATAAAATTGTTCAACTGAAATATTGCATATTTTACCCAATCAGTGCTCTTAAAATTATATCTCACACACGGTTGCTCTAAAAATTCCACAAAAATTAGGAATGATGCCTTGATAAGTGCATAACTTATTGTTCAAATGTCATCTAAAATGAATTTGTCATGTGCCCAAAATAATTTTTTGAGTGTTTTTAGTATTTGATTTTTAATTAAATCTACATAAAACATGTTTGCGAAATTTCTCTCCTAGATTGCTTATCTAAATATCTTTCTGAGATAATTCGCACTCTGATTAATTTGACAATGTGGATTTATTAGAAATTATTTACTCACTGTCACTCTATTTCCACTAAAAAATCCATAAAAAATTCATAACTTCTTAAAAAATTCCAAAAAAATTATTGTAGCTCCGTTGCATCATGTTTTAGTCCCAGTAATTTTTTTCATAATTTTTGCTTACTGTTTGTGTGATAAATTGCGAAAAATCTCATAAAAAGTGTGCATTTTTCATTGTTGCATTTTAAACCTAAAAAATACAAAAAAATGTGTTTTGTGTTCCCCACTGGATTAGAACTTTAGAAAAAATATAATTTAGCGGAATTGGATAAATTTGATATTAAAATTAATTTGGCTAAGTTGTGTGATCTCTTAGTACTTAATTCACTTGCATTTGCATTGTTTTTGCATTAAAAAAATCTAAAAAAATACCGATTGGAAATCTAGATCTAAGTTTTGAAATTAAAATCAAGTTGTTCCTTTCCTTCCATGTGTTCAACACCGGACTTACCCGGGATATAAATTAAGCCGAGACACTCTTCACGGAGATCCTTCTCTCGGTTCTGACCGAATCACTAAGTACATGTATTACAACGTGACCAAATTAAATATCGTATTTAGAGACTCGTCACATCCCCAACTTCGTACAGCCACCGTCCGATCTCGATGATCGGTCAGTCCTTACTCAGTCACGTATCATAGATGGGCGGGCCTCCAGGTGTGGAGCATCCGAAGCACATCTGAAGCTCCCAAGCCTCCCGAGCCATGATCCGATGCTGAGCCAATAACCGAAGCATATTTGAGCCTCCTCTGAGCCTTCATTAATCCCGAACCTCGCCCTCACATGCCCAGTCACATGTCTGGCTAGGAAATTTGCAAAAGGCCCCTTGCGACTTTTAATAATTACAAATAGGTCCTGAGAGCACGTTATATTCACGCGCGTCAGGGGTAATTTGCACCCGAGCCCTGTTGGGTTTTAATAGTTGCAAATATACCCCCACGCGTGTGGGTAATTTACAGGGAAGGCCTCACTTTTATTTCTATTAGCATTTTGGTCCTTCTAGGGACCTGTTTGTAGCATTTTCTATATTTATTTTCATGTTTTCTTGCATTTATGCCCATAGTTTCTTTCTTGCATATCTTGAGCATCCGAGCTCCGTTTGAGTTGATTTTAGTCTCTTTTTGAAGCTAGTTTAATTCTCTTTCTAATGGCATGGTTTAACGTCTATTTTGACATTCTGAAATTCTAATATTAAATTTAAAATTAAATGTCCCTCATGTAATGCTTTCCATGCTTTACATCATTTCATTAATTGACCTAGCTTCATGATTTACACCCGAAATTGATTCCTGATTAAAAGGCACGAATATTCTGACTAACTAGGGCATATTCGCAGCATTATAACCTGGCATCTTGTCGCATGTTTAAAATCAAACAAAAAATTACATATCTTCATGTTTCTTTATGCATCGTGTCCATGTGTGCATTTTGACCTATGGATTTCTAATTCGACACTTAATTTAGGTGATAAGAGTCTAGATAATTACTTAGGAGGCTCATGTCCCTGAGTTCGACCTTGGTCTTGCCTAAGTAAAATATAAATCGATCGCTTTGTTTGATTGATAATTTTAAATCAAGCGGTCTTTGGCGCATCTGATTTGGTCTATTGCAATAACATTTGAATTGTTAATTCTACACTTTTAAGAGTCGGATTTTGGGTTCCTCACTCTCTCAACTTTCTAATTGGCCTAAGTTTGAGATTGTCAAACATAGTGGTCGGAGAGATATTTATTGGCGAGTCATCATCGATTCTTGTATGGGTAAAGATAGTATCTTTGATTTCACATTCAACCCTAAGCAACCGCTTCATTATGGTGCTCTTGGTCATTCTCCCCATCACCAATGAGGTGTCCATAGACACCATGTGTCTCTCAGTCCTTGTCTTCTTATTTCCCGACCTCTTAGGCATCAGTTTACTTCTCACAAATCGTTTGAGATCAGGGAAGTGATCCATGGCCTTTATTAAGGGAAGATTAAAAATCAATTCTTAATCAAGTGCTTCCCTTAGGACAGGATCCAAATTTTTAGGTCTTTTTTCATTTTCTATTTTTATGAGATTTTTTGGTTTTTCAATTTTTTTGGTCTTTTTGAGATTTTCAATTTTTTGGTGTTTTTGATGGGCAAATGGTTGAACTCTGGATAGGAGGGTAAGTGGTTAATAGAATAGGAAGGTAGAATAGACTCTAGTTGTACAGAGTGTGTGGGTTCCCTGTTCGCTCAGTTTTCAACATCAAAACTACTCATAGTGTTCACTTTCATACCCAAGCTGGCAACAAATGAGTTCAATATGTTTGAGACATCTCTCAACTTGGTACCAAATGATTCATTTTTCCGGATAAGCCTAGAAATGTCATCCTCCAAAACGTTCTCATGACGAATGATGAAAGTAGTTTGTTCAGTTGGAGGATACTGCTAAGAACTTGGAGTCTCATACTCAACATACCTAGGCTCTGATATGTAATGCTGGGTCGAGTATGGACCATCCGAATGGCAGGTATTGGTCGGAGCCTTATATGATGGAGTCAATAAAGAGGGTGCTTGTAGATTAAATTAATGAGTCCAATCCCCTTTAGGCTCTCTGAATGGCTGGTATGAGGGCTGGTATATGTAAGCTTGATCACTAAAGTCAATCAAGTCTAGAAATCATGATGTGTAGGCCTCTCCATTCGGTTTGTTCGATCGACCATGTTTTGCCCTAAGGTCAAGTCGGGACATGTATATGTAAATTGTTGTCTGGTCCCTATGTGGTGGCACATAATTCTGACAATCATCTGTCTCAACAATGACTTGCTCTTCATTCGGGTCATTGATTCCAGCAAGCTCTCAAGAATAAAGACAATCAACCCAAAATGGAAGTGAATCCGGAATGTTAGAATATGGAGTAGGTGAGAAATAGGAAAAAGTGAAGAAGTCAGTCAAAGTTACGACTCCATAATCGAGGTGAGATGGAAAGAAAATGGGTGGTTGTGGAGAAACCATCTCAAAGAGAGGGTGCATGGATGAGAAAGATGATGAAGATGGTCGGTGCGTAAACTGATGAGTCGACATCTTCGAAAAGGAATGAGAGAGGATTGATGTGAAAACATGCAAAAAGACAGGGCGAGAACACACACAAATAGACACCAAGATAAACGCAAGAGTAAACCCTGAGTTCGCACTCAACACGGTGAAGGACCCGAAGCTGGGTCCGATAAATCTGGTTGATTTCAGGTGTTATTTTCAAGCAAAGTTGGCAAGGATTACTTGATGGCCTATAGGGAAGTCGGCTCAATGCCGGCTGCGTCTCCCCTATTTAACATGTCGCCTAAGATACCAACGCCCTTCCTCTCTTAGCTCCTATCACCAACTTACTCGGTCAATACCGATGAAGTTCAAGGACATGTCCCTATCTACCTATCAAAGTAGGCAGAGGCTAACGAGGCTTGTCACTTCGCCCCGGAGGGGGGTTACTAAGCAACTTGTCACATGGCACCACTGCTTCACCTCCATCGACTTACAGAAGCAAGCGGAGGCTACTTGGGGCTGGTCAGTTGAACTTTGAGTACTTCATCCTGTTATATTCACTAAGAGCGGGGTACACTGATATGGAAGGCGGGGATTTGGGCTCTATCTTAGTGTGTGCACACACTCTTTGTACCCTCACTCAGCCTGAAATCAAGGCCGGGGTTACACTCCTACAAATAGAATTTCCAGTTTTAAGTTGAATTTTTTTGGTCAATTCATTTAGCAGTCCCAATTTTAAGTTAGATGACCACTTGAATAATCCAACACACAAGGGATGCTTATCTTCCAATCCCAATTTACTTTAATCATATGTTGTAAAATAAGGTGAAGGGGGCTGAGAAAAGCCGATGCATGATAAAACGATGATGTATGCCAAGTTCCGAAGACTTACAATTATCCTTGCGCTCTACATGCAGGATGCAAAACAGAATTGAAATTTTTACACTAAATGAATGCAAGCGAGAAACCATTCTTAGACAAAAAGTTCTATTAGCGAGTGATGGACAATTTGATTTTGACAAATAGCTATGTGGTCTAAGTACGTCTGTTATGTAGGATGTGTGGTCCTATAGACTACAAGCATAAGTAAACAAATTTGCTCTAAAAGCCGCGAGTGCAGGTCCTATTCTACGTCAAGCAATCCACACGACCACGAATGGTCTAATGTCCAGGATCCGGATACACACGCGAGATTCAAAACAGAATCCAGTGTAAATATGCAAATATTACAATTTATTTTTTTTGAAAACAAAAATCTCTCTTCTCCAATAATTTCTGTTTGATGCCTCAACAACCAGCTCACTCCACAAATCGTCGACCTCCGATGGGCTTCGAGATGCGTCGACTTCAAGAAAGCCACTCCAAGTTCACTAGGCCCTCGTACCAAAATATAAGAATTATATTAGAGAGAGATACAAAAAATAAACAAAATTAAATAGAAAATAATTTAAAAATGGAATAATTACAGGGTGGTTCGAGTGTTAGACTACCCGATTGAATGGAAAACCTTAATCTATTTTTTCTAAAATGACCCTAAGTTGTTTGTCTCCAAGGCAACGGTGCCATTTGATGGATTGTTGGAATACCCTATTTAAATGCGTCGAAATTGTTGTAGTCGAGAAATCAAGATCGATCAAAAATTTACCCCACGATTCGATGAATCAACGAATTAATTAAAGTGTGGTCTTATGTATTTTTAACCTGGGCAAGCCCTAGGGTCGACTCAAGGTGGTAAAGAAACAACATCGAATCAAGTCAGATGAATTAGATCCCAATTTTCCAAGTAGGATTTTTTGTAGTTTTTATGCATTGTAAAAATGCAAATGCAAAAATGCATATGAATTAGATTATTAAGAAAACACAAAACTTAGCCAAATTAATTTTAAAGTGAAAGCAATCCAAATTAGCGAAGTTATATTTTTCCTGAAAACTTAATCCAATGGTGAATGCAAAATGTATTTTTTTGAAATTTTTGGATTTAAAATGCAAGAACGAAACATGCAAACTTTTTAGGGGATTTTATGCAATTTTTCATGCATACAAAATGCAAAAATTATGAAATTTTTATTATAAATGAAATATGATGAAATGAAGCTACACAAAGTTTTTGGAATTTTTCGAGAATATGTTATTTTTAGACGAATTTTGAAATGAAAACAGAGTGACTATGAGTATTTAGTTCATAATAAATCCACGAAATCAATTTATCCTGAAACGAAATTAACCCAAATAGATATTTTAAATAGCAATATAGAAGAGTTGAAATTTCACAAAAAAAATTATGGATTTAATTAATAATCATTTGCTGAAAGTACTTATCAATTAATTTTAAGCAAAAGACACCTCCAATCTAGACGAAATTTGGGTAGTAATTAAAGCACACATAAGCGTATCATCTCTGATTTTTACATAATTGTTGGAGCAATATTTAATAAAAAATAATTTCCATACTACGAATTGGGTAAAATATGCAATTTCTCTCCAAAACAAATTTAATTAATTACCCAATGCTCACAAAATTATAATTAAATAGCCAAAATGTACAGAATTAATTCGTCAAAAAAATGTTATTTTTATATTAAAAAATTGATGCGAAATGGATATCCAAAATGATGTGTAAATGCCTGGATATCCGTGCAATATAGAACTGAAAAGAAACAAACTGAAATGTACCTTAGGGCACTTTTGCGAATGAACAAACATAACAGAAAGAAAACACAATTTTAACATATAATAAAAAAATTGAATAACCTTTGGTACAAGGGCTCGAAGCAGTAGTGGAGTGTGGCGTCCGCGCAGCTGGGAGGCGCGGAGGGCAAGGGAGGCAGCATACGGCTGACGCGCGGTGAGGGGTCACAGGTGGGTGGCTCCGCTGGGCACGGTCGTACGCAGAATGACTAGAAGCGGCCACGTGGAGGATGCGGAAGTAGACGGGCGGGGCGGCGCGCCTGGCCGCAGGGTGCGCGAACGCCGGCGGCGTGGTGTAGGGCGGTGCTTGTGTATGAGAAAGGCAGGCAGCGCGACGTTTGTTTGTGAGGGATGGCCATGAGCGGCTAGCGGTAAAGGCACACTGGTGAACCACGTCCACGAAGGTGGTGCAGCCACACGGCTGGGCGGGGCAGGACGGCGGCCGAGGGGCTGGTGGGCTACGCAGAGGCCGGTCATTGATGAGCAGGGGCGTGCAACAGGTGCAGCAAAAGGACTCTACACACAAGTGGCTGGCTGGCTATGGTGGAGAGAACACTGGCCTGGGACGGCCACATGCGTGGCTATGCAGTGGCAAGGGAACGGACGTCGGCGCAGTAGGAGGTGGCGCGGGGTATACACGTGCAGGATCGGGGCTGCAAAATATCTTTATTTTTTGTTGATTTTTTTTGTTAATTTTTTTTTCAAATAAGGAAATGAAAATATATGGTAGTGAATGGAGATGATGAGATGATGGTTGTAATCGTATCAGGTGATTAAAAAATGTAGTGATAAAAAATGGTGATTAGGATGATTGGTGGTAATAGTGATGGTATGATAATAATGATTGTTATGATTGGTGGATATGGTGTAAAATAACAACAACAAAAAAATTGTTAGATAAAAAAATAGGAGAATGAGAAGGATGGAGAATTTACCTTTGAAAATCACAGGGTGGTTGAGTAGAATGCTAAACTCCGGTCTTCGCCTCAAAGTGGTGCTCAATGATGAAACACCATGAAGCTCAGCTGCTTCATCAAGTAGATGAGTAGGTACACAAGGGGACCTTGTGGATCTCACCTGAAAGGTTGTCGTCGCTCAACTTGTCTCCTTCATCTGTGAGCTGGAGGTTAAAAGGGTTCGACCTCTCCTCTCTCGAATCGACGAATGATGAAAAATGTGGAGAAGAGAATAAAAAGGAGGCGGAGGAAGTTAGAAAAGAGGTGGAGAAAGAGGAGTGATGGAGTAAGTGGCGGAGTGGTAGAGATTTGGAGTTGGGAACAAGTAAAGGGAGAGAAAAAATAAAAAATAATAAAAAATAAATATAATATGTAGGCTACTAAAAATATGAAGAGAAAAGAAAATAAAATATAAGGGAGAAAAAATAAAACTAAAAATAAGTTTAATTAATTAATGAATTAATTATAAAAAAAATAAATAATAAATAAATAAGTAAATAATAAAAAAATAAATAATGAAAATAATAAAAAATGAGGTGACACATGGCAGCTCCAGGAGCCACCACGTGTCGCTCCTAGAAAAATCACAACTTAATGTAAATAAAAAATAAAAAAGAAATAACAAAAGGATTCAAATTAAAAAGTAATCAACATGAAAGTTGCTCGTCTCGATGATATCTACAAATTTCGTAAAGGAAAAAAAATAAAAATAAGTCATATGTATAACGTGTATTTTTGGGTGATATCTTATAGGTATAAAATACCGTATTTTTATATTTTACATTTTTTTGTTATTTTGAATAAGATAAAAGTAAAAATAAAATAGAGAAAATATGAAATAAATATTTACAACTTAATCTGTTTTTGGGTTTTTAATAATTAAGAAAATACAAAGATAAAATAAAGGGATAGGTTGGTCAACTTGTACAATATACAATAAGGGCCCAAAACCCAAGTTTCACATACAATCTCTGATTTTTAAGAAATTTGTCTTGTTTTGAAGGTTTTTTAATTTATATTACTTCAAAAGTGAGTAGACCTAAATCGGACATTGTCTTAAAGAGATAATCACATTTTAAGGCTCTTAATTTCAAACAATCGCTCGGGTTTTATTGGCCAATTTTACAAGTTAGTATTTTTTTGATATTTTTTCTTTATTACTGTTAGTAATATATACACTATAAAGTTCATTTTATTGGATTTGGAATTAGTATAAAATAGATATAAATATGGCATTTACAGGTGATTTTTATAAGGAATTTCATGTTTCTTATTTATGCAAATATTAATGTTAAAATGCACATATTATTTACACATGCATGAATGCTAATTATGCAGAATAAATGGAGAAATGCAACTAATTACATAGGAATGAAGTTCAACTTTAGAATGATGAATCACAGATTTATCACCAATACGTCAAAAACCTCACAGAAGCAAATGGGCTACATCGACATCATATCACGTTCTCCACAAGCGCCCATCCTCTGACTGTCGACGCACCCTTTCCCGAAATCATCTGAATCCTTGAAGAGGGTAGGCCACCAGAGGCCAAATTGGAGAACTTTTTGTGTTGTTTGTCTTCCAGAGTGATGTCCTCCTACCTCAAGCTTGTGGAAGTAGGTGAGGACATTGTGGTGCTCCTCGCGAGGAATACACCGACGTCAGACACTATCCCCCCCCCCCCTTCATGATAATGGATGGAATCCTCCCAATGGTACGACTTAGCCTTCATGAGGAAGGTCTCATGTCACTGTCTGGGCCAACCTTATGGAACTTTCTTTACAACAAGATAGTTTACAATGTCAGCATACCACAGAAGCTAGGTGATATCAAGAATCACCTCGTCTGGGAAGGTCTCTGTAATAGGTCTGGTCTGCTCTGAATCCTCAAGATGCACTAATCAGGAGAGCTGATCTGGTACTACATTCTTGACTCCAGGTTTATCCTTAATCTCTATATCAAACTCCTGGAGTAGAAGGATCCATCTGGTCAATCTAGCTTTGGCATTCTTCTTTGCCATGAGGTATCCGATGGTGGTGTGATCTGTATAAATAATCACTCTAGATATGAGAATGTACGATAAAACTCATTAAAAGCAAATACTATGGCTAGCATCTCCTTCTCAGTCACGGTGTAGTTTCACTGAGCGGCATTCAAAGTCCGGCTAGCGTAGTGAATGGCAAATGGTAATCTATCCCTCCTCTGTCCAAGAACAACCCCTATGGCAAAATCAGACGCGTCCATCATGATCTCAAATGGGAGAGACCAATCATGTGACTGAAGGACAGGAGCCTGAACAACTAATCCCTTGAGAGTCTCAAATGATGCAAGATATTTATCATCTACAATGAACTCGGTGTCTTTCCTCAACAAATTAGTGAGAGGTTGGGAAATACGACCGAAGTCATGTATGAACAATCGATATAAACAAACATGCCCTAGAAAAGATTGGAATATCGCAAATTGGAGGGTGGATTGAGTTTCTTGATGATATACACCTTGGTCGTATCGACCTCAATACCCCTGTTAGAGATGGCATGGCCAAGGACCATCCCATGAGTCATCATGAAATGACTCTTCTCCCAAGAAAGAACAAGGTTGACCTCAATGCAGCACTAAAGTACTCGGTCTAGGAAGTCAAGACAAGCATCAAACCCATCTCCATAGACAAAAAAGTCATCCATGAAGAGCTCTAAACACTCGCCCACCATGACCGAGAAGATGGAAAACATTCACCTTTGGAATGTAGCTGGGGAATTACATAAACCAAAGGGCGTCCGTCTAAAAGCATACGTTCTAAACGGACATGTGAACATCATTTTCTCCTGGTATTCGGGCGCAATGGCCACATTATTGTATCTCGAGTACCCGCCAAGAAAGCAGTAGTGACTCTTCCCAGATAGCCTCTCGATAATATGATCAATAAATGGTAGCAGGAAATGATCCTTCTTGGTTGCATGATTCAATCATCTATAGTCCACACAGACCCTCCAAGAATTGGGTACTCGGGTAGCTATCTCCTCTTCAGACTCGCTCACAACTGTGGTGATACCCGTCTTCTTGGGTACCACATGTAATGGACTAACCCACTTGGAGTCGCAGATGGGCTAGATAAATCAGCATTCCACCACTTTGATATTTCCTTCATGACCACATCTCAAAGATTCAGGTTCAGCCATCACTGAAACTCACGCGATGTCATGGCATCCTCTTCAAGATATAAGTGCTGGGAGCATAGGGTCGGACTTATCGCCTGGAGATCAGCTACATTGTATCCTATTGCCTTACAATTTCTTTCAAGAACCTCCATCAAACGAGATTGTTTGTCTTCAGTCAAATCTGTTGAGAGAATGACTGGTAACATTTCTGGCTCACTTGCAAGAAATCTATACTTCATGCTCTACGGTAAGGTTTTCAATTCCGGACAAGTAAGAGCTGGCAACTCTAGCTTCTGAAATGTCTGCATGAAGGATAGTAGATCTGCGTGGGAGAATTCTTGTTGAATCTATAAATCTGACGAAGACGACCCTACTGATGTATCTGTCAATTGTCCTGGCTCACTCTCTGTCCTAGCTGTCAGCTCTGAGGAAATCAAACATGGTAAATAATCATCAAAATCCTACAAATCAATGTCTGAATCCGAGAGATCTGAATCAGAATCGCAAGAAATAAAATTTGCCTCACTATCCAGGTCATGATCATCAACCTCTAAGGTGTCTTATGCCAGGAGTGTGATCTCCAAACTCTCATCAACTGTCATCTGTAACTCCTCAGTGTCTGAAGGTGTGATAAGAGCTCGTGATGCTGGATCTGCCTAAATCGATTCATCATCTGTAATCACAAAATCGCACTCTTGGGGGATGTCTAGCACTGCATCTGTCATCTGCTCTGAGTCACTCATCAGCTCTGAGCGCGTTAAATTACTGGCTCTGTTCTCCTCGATCATCTCTATTTGTACGCTTTCACCCTCGACGCGAAAGTATACCTCCCCGCTATAATGATCGAGCATTGCCATGGTTGTGGTCCTATGGCCAAGAAAGGTCATCCTAAGATGATGGGGTATCAGTCACGGATTTAGGGATCTCCGTGTCTAGTACAACAAAGTCCATGGGGAATTTACGGCCTTGAATTATGACGACAACATCCTTAAGTAACCCCTTCGGCCTCTTAATGGATCTCTCAGCAAACTGAAGGAGTGTCATGCTCTGTCTAAGAGGGCCAAACTCGAATCGGTCGAGTAAGGCAGTCGAGAGGAGATTAATCGAAGAATCACTGTCTAATAGAGTACGGTCGAACTGCTGCTCATGAATGTGGCATCTGACATATGGAGCTTCGTCATCGGGGATCTTGGCTGGAAATCAGTTCTGAATAGCGAAGCAAGTGGCATGGATAAGCACATGGATCTCTGCATTGTGGTTCCTCTTCTTCCTACGGATGGTGGTCTTCTCTCTCAATTTCTTCTGGAAAAAAGGAATGTGCTTACTGCCTCCTGTAGAGTCAGTTGTATTTGGAATATGTCTATCATCTGCTCATTGAATTATATCTGGTGTTTCTTTTTTGGATTTTCTATTTTGTTCCCCTTTCCTAAGCAGATTGCTTGAGAGAAGGGGATGGAGGAACCCTCTCCAGAGAGATGAGGGTCATAAGTAGGTTCCTATGCATGAAATAAGCTTAAATCCATGCAAAGATCATCAGTCAACATAAACGGACTCAGAGGAGATACAGAAATTTTTCCTTTATTCATAATTTTTATTTTTGTTTTTTTTCCATTTTTGTATTTTTCTATAACTATACTCGTGTACAAAATGATGTAACACAATAGAAGGTAACTTGGTGGCATCAGTACCACCCACAACATCTGAACTTACGGCATCAGCACCGTGCTCTGGCCCGACATCTGGAATTATGGTGGCATCAGCACCACTGTCTGCAACTGGAGATATGACGGCCTCAGTACCATCATCTAGATCGACATCCTTGGTGGCATCAGCACCACCACCATCATCATCATGATAAGAGGCATCAACACAGCTTCCGTACTCGTCTAGCACCCTGGAATCTGCATCAGGTCGTCGCTCAGATGAGTCGCTGTCGGTGGCATCCTACTGCTCCTAAGTGTCACAAAATCAACATCAAATATAGTGGAAGAAGTATCATGCAAAACATCACTAGGACTGGCGGTCTCTGTAAACTGTACTTGCTTAGATTTTCTCTTCAGATTGTTTGAGTTCGGTTAAATCTGAGCGGGTAAAGTTAACTTGTCCTTAATTATCTCCCTCGTCTCTTGTTGGAACTCATTCATCTCTCATCGAAAAGAGGAATGTTGATCAAGGCAAGCATTTGAGATCATCAAGGGTTGGGTTCTCATAGACTGGTGCATGAGAACTAGACGGGTTGCCTCGTTGGAAATGAGGTTGAGTCTGTTGCTGTTGATAGTGAGGAGGAGGCCGAGAATACAGCTGAGGTTGCTGCTGATGAATCTACGTTTCATCATCTTTATTCTATCATTTTGGCTTTAAAAACCCTAGTAAATGCGTGTAAATAGGTGTAATTCATGCATTTTAGCATTCATGTATATGTGTGTATATATTGTATAAAATACGGTTTTTAAAGCCAAAATTATAGAATAAAGAAAAGAAAAGAAAAAGAATAAAATATTGTAAATATTTTATGACCCGAAACCCCGAGACCTAGGCATCTTGATGACTAGGTCGACCAGGAATAAAGTAGGGGGAGATAAGGGCCAAGTACCTATAATTATTAATTCATTCTTTATTCATTTTGGAACCTATTTTTGGTTCCACGTTTTATACATCAAATAAAGAAACTTTGTACATGAAAGTTGTATATAATTAAATAAAGAAAAATACAAAATTAATTTCACTCAAAAATAATACACAGATAAAAAGTTATGGTCTGAATAAAAATCCAGAATCCCAACTTCCCAGACCCGTATCTCACAAATGAAAACTCCAAATGCAGCATACCTTTAATTGTATATAGAAGAAAATAAGCTATTTAATGGCGGTGGTTTCGCATTTGGCGGAGCTACGGTTTGAAAGTTGACTTTTGGACCCTCTTTGTACAATGTACCGAATAAAATATTCAATTTATTCTTTATTCATTATTTTTTTATGTTTTTTATATTTTTATAATGTTGTAGTTAATACTTATAATAATTATGTGCATTAAAATCAGAATAAAATTGCAAATAAAACTCAAAATAAAATACCTGTATGTATAATACATAGGTAATAATTATATAGACATACCTGCATAAACTATACTCATATTTTATTAAATACACAAAACACATCAATAAATTAAAATAAAAATACATTTAAGTGTACAAAAGTATGTTATAATTATATAAAATAATAAACAAAAATAAATAAATTAAAATCACAATATAAAAATAAAAGAATAAAATATGTAGATAATATACCTATATAGGGGTATAAAAGCAACTTGTAAAAATATAACTCATAAAAATAAATAAAAATCATAAAAAATAATTTATAAAATTATAAACACTTTTTATTTAATAACCTAAATCTAATAAAATAATTTACTATTTTAAAACTATTTTTTAAGGTATTTTTGCAGGCTTTTTCCTGGTTGGTCCACGTGGACCAACCAGGGGGGTTGGAAAGTTGACCCCAGCCTGTTGTGTGTCAGAACAAGTTTTGTCGCCTTTTCTCCCATTTTTCCAAGCCGTTCCTTTCACCAATAGGCTTAGGTCTCTTCACAACTTTTGATCCCCTATGATCCATGATTCACGCCTATGGTTTTTTTCGAGGATTGGACCGCCGATTCGCACGGTCCACCTCGTTCTTTGGAGCCTCTCCACCATTGTTTCAAAAACCTCCAAACCCCTCCATTCCACTTTGAACTCTCTTTGACCGCCTTCTTCCCTCTCTTGAAGGTGCTCTGGACCGGACTTGGTGACAGCAAGTCCTCCAGCTCTTCGGAGGGGAGGTTAGCGGCCGGGAGGCGCTCCACAACCTCCATCCCCGGCCACCGCCGTGAGGTCCTCATCTCTGGCATCCCCTGCCATCGAGGTCCATTTTATTCTTTTTTTTTCATGTTTTACTCCCCGTAGCATTAGCATCCCTATTCCATCTTCCATTTTGATTCCAGCTCAACCATTCGCCTAATCCACCCCTCACCGGAGCTACCTCCGGTGAGGTTCCATCAGCCACCTTCCACCTTCATCCCACCTCGCTACGTGGTCGGGGCAATTTGCCCCCGACCATATCACCTCTCTTGCAGGTACCTGGAGCGATAGCATCTCCTGTAGGGCATTTTTGCGCCTCGCCTGAGCCTCCTGGAGCCCCTCCTCGACTTCGACACCGCAGGAGAGCTCCAAGGGTCGACGGCGACTTTTGAAGCCACCAGACTGTAGAGGGCACCTGCAAGAGCATTTTTCGCCACTTCTGAGCCCTATCTCACGCTGGAGGAGGAGGAGCGAGGTCGGGGAAGCTCGCTGGTCGCAGCCTTCTTCCCCGTTCTTTCTCCTGCCCTTCCGACCGTCGGATCAGGGCTGTTCTTGGTGACGAGCAGCCGCCGTCGGATTTTGTCTGCGCCAACCGTCGGATCTCCAAGGGGGGATCTAATCGTGGCCGTTCGAGGCCGAACAGGTATCGGCACCGCTGCGCCTGCCACGTGTCTTAGTGGCAGCCCATCCACCGTTCGCCAGCGCTCCAGTGCAAGCCGTCCGATCGCGGCCAGGATCTAATCCTGGCCGTTATAACAAAGGGGTATCGACGCGTTTCGTGGCGACACGTGGCATAAGCAACTCCCATCCGTCGTTGGATCGCACTATTGATTAGGTATTTTGCGATTTACCCCAGCTCTTTTTGTAATTTAATATCAGACATTGAAATTTCATCGGCTGAGCTTAGTTTTTTGTTGAATTTGCGAACTAACCCCTGGCATTTTGTTATATTGCGGTTATAGCCCCGCCAGGTGCGTGCTGTGCACGTGGTGCTTGGCGATTTTGCGGGAAAGCCCTTCGGGCATTTTGTTATTAGTTTTAGTCCAGCAAGTTTATTTTGCATATATATATTTTCTGGAAATTTACATTCTGGCCCTCGGATTTTCTGCTAATTACGCTTATACCCCTGCATGGATGTCGTTTCCTTTTGTTGCTTGTATTTTATGCATGCCTCTATAAAACTCCAAAAAATTCCCAAAAATCATAGTAGTGTCCTGTTGCGTAGTAGTTCATCATCATATTTTTAGTTTTCATAATTATTGCATTTTCATATTTATTAAAAATCAAAAACATCCATTTTATGCACTGTCGAGCTTAGAAAATCCCTAAAAAATATAAAAACTCTCCCGAAAAATCCCCAAAAAATATATTTTGTTACCTTTAGTGTGTTTTATCTCCAGACCAAAAATCATTAAAAAATATAAAAGAAAACTCCAAAAAATCAAAAAAACACCAAAAATCTTTATAAAAATATTAAAAATTCTACAAAAACCCTAAAAATATAATCTCGGTGCCCAAATTTTCCTTATTTTATCATCTTTCATTGAAAATTAAATTGGAGTATTTTTGCTACTGTTTTCTATTTTATTTATCCATTTTATGTTTCAGTCTTGCATTTTATCTACTGTTTGCTTTATTTTATTAATTAAAAATACCAAAAACATTCTAAAAATTACCCAAAAATCACAAAAATAGTAGAAAAATATTAAAAGATCAAAAAGACTTTATTTGCTAATTTTTGAACATTTTTGTCTATTTTTATAAATATCTCTTTCTCCCTTTTATTACATTGTTTTTACATTCCAATATTGGAAAAGAAAATAAAAAAAATATAAAATATAAAAAGAAAATATAAAATCAGAAATTATAAAATCAAAACACAAAAATATAAAATTAAAAATTAAATAAAAAATATAAAATTAAAAACCCACAAAAAATTAGCATAGTAGACTCTTGATCACAATTCACACATTTTGAGCAATTTTTGCCCCGTTCTACCTGTCTGCTCCCTGTGTTCGACCTCTACAATACATGCACCTATACACATCTTGTTGTAGAGTTATAATAAATTTTAACTCCGCACATTTACTTTCATTGCTTGATATATTTGTCGTGGGTTAATTGTTGTTTGAATCAGGATTTTCGAGCGGTCACCGCATCGACTGCGGTTTCGCCTTGTGAAACCGTACGACCCTCTACTTTCCCTGTTCAACAAATGGCACCGTTACCGGGGAGCAACAGCGCTTAATTCGGGTCTTGCTTTGTGACTGTGATTGATTGTCTATTTCACGATTTTTATTTTTGCTTATTTTTGCTCTTTTATTTTGGATATATCATCTGAATTGTCTGACCACCCTCTTGTTTGACTTTGTGCGAGGTACGCGGATCGAGGGAGGCACTTCTTTTTAGGAGCGCTCGTGCAACCACGTGAGGCGGCTTCGGCTTCGCACCAAGGCGGACTTGGAGGGAATTTTGAAGACAATTTCTGAGCTTTTATTTTATTGCATTTATATTTTTTTGTAATTTTTAAGTGAGAGAGAGACCACTATCATATGTAATAATACAGGTACACCTGGACTTGGACTCTTGAGCCTAATTTCCAAGTGATTGTTCACTTGGGGGCTCGTCGCGGTTTCATCGGTTTTCATCGCATTTTTTTACTTTGTTTTCTGATTTTCGATTTTATTTATTTTGTGTGATTGAGCCCTTAGTTTTTAGGATTGCTTGCGATAGACTAAAGCCAAACACCTAATACTTTGCATGCACCTATAGTTTCTTTTGGACTTAGTCAAAATCTTAAACAGTTGATCATTAGCTTTCGATCCACGCGCCGCGAGCTCATTCTTACACAAGCGCTTTCTCCTAACTCAAATATGTTGAGCAGAGGAGGGGTGAGCCTAGACCGGACATTAGGATTGAGGGTTGGTGGTCAGCTTGTGGTTCTTCACGATAATAGCAATTTCTGAAACATAGGGCGATTTCATCGGCTTTTGCATTTGCATATAGCTAGGTTTCAATTCTGTTGAGCATCCTTGCATGTAGAGTTCTGGAGGCAAGGTGAGCATTTAAGCTTTAGCATTCATCATCGTTTTTGCCGCTTGCACTGCTTTTCCGACTCTACCTCTGATTTTGCCAACCTAGGATTTTAAAGGAATTGAATCCTCGATTAGGCACGTGCATTTCTTATTAAAAAATCCAAAAAAGTGAGAACAAATAAAATTGGGACTGCTAATATTACTTGACCCTAAAACCGACCAAAAAAAAAGAGGAAAAATTCTTTTGGGGCGAGTAATCCTCTCATTGTCTTCGTTTTACATTGCTCGCGCACACCCTAAGGACTAGTGCCCAAATCCCATCTTCAGCCCCTAAGTGTGTGTGCAACTCTTTTGACTTCTCACCTAACTCTAAAACAGAAAAGATTAAAGGACCGCATTTTGCGGTCTCTACCGAGTTGAGTAGGTGAATTGAGGGTTGTCTTATTTTCATTTTTGTTTGTGATTGTTTTGTGTGTGTCCTAGATTATCCCCGCGCATTTGCGCCTTCTTCTCCACTCTCTTGACTTGATCGTCGTGCTCTCCCGATCATTTTCCTTTTGTTTTCGAGATGGCCAACTGGAGCGTATTTTATCCGGATTTTGAGGATCATTCGTTCCCTCCAGCTGGTCCACCTCCCTTTTTCAAGGAGGACCTTGCTGCTGACTTTTGTACATATCCGCCTCAGCCACAGTATCAGACCTCGGATTTCTATACACACCCACCTCCATTTCCGTATTCTCCACCTTCACATCCACCCGAGGTCGAGCTGTTGGAGTCACCTTTCATGGAGTCCACCCTTGAGCACTTGACCCAAATGATGGATCATATGAGACAGAGGATTGACCACCTCACTAGTACCAATAAGAGTGACCATGATGTTCCACCATTTGATGATATGGGTTCACTCGAGGATTTCCATGAGAGCTTGCAATCACCAAAATTACAAAAAAAATGAGAAAATTTTGAAATACAAAAAGAGTTCGGGAGACACATGATCGAGCCAGACTGTGAGGAGAGGTACCACTTGCCAGGCCCTTTGACCACATAGCCTTTCACACCCGATCCCACCTTTGACCCCGAGGATGCCGCTGTACAGACTGCTCTTGGCACGCCTCGTGTATATGATGATTCCGACTTTCTCCCTTGTATGGAGGAGGTCCAAAAATTCAAAAAAATGTTGACTGAACCCGAAGTGGTGGCCACCATTCATGAGATCATCCGTGCCCCACTTCAGCAGGCCATGACCGATTTATCGGCTCCTCTTCCCAAGAAGAGAAAGCGGAGGAGCAGATCTGAGCGTCACATCTTGACCATGGCCACTGCCCACGCCATCACACACCATCCCATTCCTCGGAAGAAGAACACTGCCACACCTTTCATT
Organism: Ottelia alismoides; assembly: GCA_037367405.1. Classification (NCBI taxonomy): domain Eukaryota; kingdom Viridiplantae; phylum Streptophyta; class Magnoliopsida; order Alismatales; family Hydrocharitaceae; genus Ottelia; species Ottelia alismoides. The sequence goes on from JAZKJV010002739.1 coordinate 151,821, forward strand.
AGTTGCACCATCTCTGACCACACATGTGATCACACTCTCCTAGACGGCGGTGCATCGATCAGTATCATACCCTTCTCGCTGGTACAGTCTCTTCACTTAGGGCCTCTCAAGAAGACCAGGTTGATCGTACAGTTTGCTGATGGATCAATAAAGAGGTCGAAGGGTATCCTTGAAAACGCCGTCATTTCGATTCTGGGCACGAGCTACACTGTTGATTTTGTCGTATTGCCCATGGAGACCTCCACAGGGGAGCATTCTCCAATCATCCAGGGACGACCATTCCTCGCCTCTGTGAGAGTCGTTATTGACTACAGATCAGGAGAGATTCGCTTCCATCCTGCTGACCAGAGACCCGCACCTGATGTGACTTCACCTATCTTGGCTGACCCCGAGGACTATGATCTATATGAGGATATCAGAGAGACCTTCTTCATGACCGATGATGATACCAGAGAATTCCTCTCCAAGGAGGAAAGCTCGGAAAGCATAGACCTTGGTGTTTCCTCTTCCTGTGATTGGCGATGTGTTGATGACATCCGCGGGATCTACACGATTGACACCATTGAGCGGAGCGTGGATTTAGAGACTATACAGGACGGACATGCTCTGACTACTTCCACTGATGAGTCCGTTCCTGTTCACATAGATACCGATGAGCCAAAGGCCGAGTTTGATTTAGTTGCTTTTCTTAGGAAATTCGGGCCTTTTGATGAGAAAGATGATCCGGTTGAGATTATAGAGGACGAACAGAGCTCGACTACTTCCACCGATGATTTTGTGCCTTTTGATTTTAACCTGGATGACACCTCGCATGACGACTCCGAGTACACTACTTCCGAGGATGATGAGTTCGTCCCATTCCACTTTGATATCAGCAAGACTCCCAAGGCCGGACCTACCGTACTTCTTCCACTCACTCGTCTGTGCCTCTTCACCCTAGGGCCATTGAGGACCATCACCCTGTCGACCCTGATTGGTTTCTGTCATCTGAGGACCCCGATGTCGACCTGCGCCACACTAGATCTATCCCTCAGCGGTCCCGCAAGAAGGTTCGCTTTCTACCTTCTTGACCCTTTGTACATCCATCCTGTTGTACATTCGTGTTGTGTACCTCCATCTCTCTTCCGTATTGCTCGTCCACCCATTCTCGTGTTTGCCTAGCTTAGGACGTACTTTGTCCTAAGTATAGGGGGGTGGACGAGCCGAGTGTTCTTTCATCGTTCCGTGTCATCACTCTTGTCGTTGCCTATACTTAGGGCTTCTTTCACCCTAAGTATAGGGGGAGCGATGCATACATCCTCACAATCTCTTCTTCTATCTTCATCTCTTTTTCTTCTTTTCTTCTTTTCTTCTTTTCTTCTTTTCCTCTTCTATCTTCTTCATCTACCGAAAAGGTGCCGCCCCTTTTTGTCAGTATTCTATACTTAGGACGTACTTTGTCTTAAGTATAGGGGGGTGTGCACCCCGAGTTTCTCTATTCTTTGATCCTCTCCATTGTCTCCTCTTCTTGTCTATACTTAGGGATATCGTACCCTAAGTATAGGGGGAGACAATCTGAGTACGATCTGTTCATTCCCACCCTTGACCCTCCCTGCTTTGTGTATAGTCTGTTATACTTAGGATTATTTGATCCTAAGTATAGGGGGGACGGTCAACTTCTCATTGTTTCGTTTATTCTTTAGACTTGCCTATACTTAGTACGAGTTATGTCTTCTCTTTTCTCTCCGATCTATGAGGACATAGCTCAAGCTAAGTATTGGGGGGTCGTATATACTACGTATATACATTAGCCATAACTCGTACTTTCGTATTTTCTTAATAAAATGGCTAAAAATTCTTTAAAATTCATTAACAATTCTCAATAAAAAGATGTGATTATTCCTCAAATTCTTTTTGTATTTACTGATTAATAAATCAGGTGAAAATGTTTTTTGCAAAATGTTTGAAAAATAGTTTGAAAATCTTTGTGAACATCTATTGAAAACTATTTTGAAAATATTTTGTTACATGTTTTCAACCTGTGAAAAATGTGTGTTTTGTAAAAATTTATTTTCTTTGTGTGAAATAAAATGTTTGAAAAATGATTTGCAAATGGTTTGAAAAATGGTTGCAAAAATATTTTGAAAAACCTATATATACTGTTTTGAAAGCCTTTGCAAAATGATTTTCAAATGTGTGTACATGTTTGCAAAAATGTTTGTAAAAAATATTTTGGACTATAGTTTTCAAAAATTGTGTGAAAAGCTTGTGTCAAATAAGTTTGAGGAATATATGCATCAAACCAAAAACCACTATATATATATAATTGATCACTTACCTTGTAAATTCTTAAAATCCACTTCTTGTAAGTATAAGAAGCATTCCCGTGTACATATTTTTAACCTTATTTTCTGCCAAAATCTTTTGTTTTCAAAAATCCCAAAAACATTTGCAAAATTAAAATCCAAAAACATTCGAAAAATCTTTTTGAAAAATACAAAAAAATGCATCTGCATATGCATGCATCATATTTTCAAAAATCCATAAAAAGTTCAAAATCTTGAAAATTGCATCACAAAAATATTTTCTGCATTGCATGTGCATAGCATTCGCATTTTTCGGATTGAGTTTGATAGTTGAACAAGTCTAAGTAAAATCTGGAGATTGGAGCTTGATTGGACATTAAAATCTACCTAATAACAGGAACCTTATAGGAACTGGGTTTGGGGTACTTCAGGTCTAGTTGACTTAATTCTTTGAGGATCACGGGACTTGGTTCAATGGATTCTTGACTGCCTAAGTAGAGTATTTCAGAGCACACGCACGACTCTTGTTGATAATGACCTAACTCGGACACCTGCACCTTTCACATGGCTCAACCCAGTTGGAGTGGTGAGGGGATTGGATTTGCCGGTATGAGACACACACAAGTGGAAACACTTGTCCTCCTCTAGGGAGGGAAGTGCACCCCAACCCGTCCAATGATTAGGAAGTCTAAAGACAGGAGGCTGTGGGTTGCGATAAAGCTTCAAAAGAGGGATAGTCTACTGGCTCAAGAGGAAAAACTCCTTATGTAAATGCTGCTGTGAATAGTATTTCAAAAAAAAAGGGTTCAGGCATGTACAAAAATAAAAAGCATGCAAGTATGTACAAATGTTGTAAAGTCAATAAGAAAGCTTGAGTTCCAAAGTCATATCATGTGAGCCTGCAGCTGGATGACTTGACTACACTGGTCTTGCATCCCAGGATAGGTAGCTACACTGGCTACCGTCCATTCTTCTCTTCACCCCCTCCTCTTGAGTTGGTTGCCACTTGAACATAGAAGGGAATACTCCGCTCCTCGAGGATGGAGTTATTGGATTGGGGAATCATTGGGTTGTCGTACTGGAGAAGTCAGTTTCTTTGTCATTCTAGTTGGGGAGAGCCACCATCACTTACACTGTACGAGTCAGATTCAAAGTCGTAAGGGTTTGCGTATGAATTGAGATATTTCTGACCTGGCTATTGAGGAGACTTGGACAGAGTTTTGAGATTCTCAGGGACTGTTGGATTTCAAATTCGATTCTCATTAAGGTTCCGACCGCACTAAAATTCCAAAGGTCCGACTTAAGCTCCAAACTTTGATTTTGTGAAGACAAGTTTGACAATTAAATTCAGTCCACCTTCTTTTTTTCTTTTCTTTGTTTTTATTTTCTGCACTTATTGCATAAATGTTTGCTAGGGACAAGCAAAGGCAAGTATAGGGGGATGATGAATCTACGTTTCATTATCTTTATTCTATCATTTTGGCCTTAAAAACCCTAGTAAATGCGTGTAAATAGGTGTAATTCATGCATTTTAGCATTCATGTATATGTGTGTATATATTGTATAAAATACGGTTTTTAAAGCCAAAATTATAGAATAAAGAAAAGAAAAGAAAAAGAATAAAATATTGTAAATATTTTATGACCCGAAACCCCGAGACCTAGGCATCTAGATGACTAGGTCGACCAGGAATAAAGTAGGGGGAGATAAGGGCCAACTACCTATAATTATTAATTCATTCTTTATTCATTTTGGGACCTATTTTTGTTCCACGTTTTATACATCATATAAAGAAACTTTGTACATGAAAGTTGTAGATAATTAAATAAAGAAAAATACAAAATTGATTTCACTCAAAAATAATACACAGATAAAAAGTTATGGTCTGAATAAAAATCCAGAATCCCAACTTCCCAGACCCGTATCTCACAAATGAAAACTCCAAATGCAGCATACTCACTTTAATTGTATATAGAAGAAAATAAGCTATTTAATGGCGGTGGTTTCGCATTTGGCGGAGCTACGGTTTGAAAGTTGACTTTTGGACCCTCTTTGTACAGTGTACCGAATAAAATATTCAATTTATTCTTTATTCATTATTTTTATATTTTTTTTATATTTTTATAATGTTGTAATTAATACATATAATAATTATGTGAATTAAAATCAGAATAAAAATGCAAATAAAACTCAAAATAAAATACCTGTATGTATAATACATAGGTAATAATTCTATAGCCATACCTGTATAAACTATACTCATATTTTATTAAATACACAAAACACATCAATAAATTAAAATAAAAATACAATTAAGTGTACAAAAGTATGTTATAATTATATAAAATAATAAACAAAAATAAATAAATTAAAATCACAAAATAAAAATAAAAGAATAAAATATGTAGATAATATACCTATATAGGGTTATAAAAGCAACTTGTAAAAAAATAACTCATAAAAATAAATAAAAATCATAATAAAATAATTTATTAAATTATAAACACTTTTTATTTAATAACCTAAATCTAATAAAATAATTTACTATTTTAAAGCTATTTTTTAAGGTATTTTTGCAAGCTTTTTCCTGGTTGGTCCACGTGGACCAACCAGGGGGGTTGGAAAGTTGACCCGCGGTCAACTCTCTGACCCCAGCCTGCTGTGTGTCAGAACAAGTTTTGTCACCTTTTCTCCCATTTTTCCAAGTCGTTCCTTTCACCAATAGACTTAGGTCTCTTCACAACTTTTGATCCCCTATGATCCATGATTCACGCCTATGGTTTTTTTCGAGGATTGGACCGCCGATTCGCTCGGTCCACCTGGTTCTTTGGAGCCTCTCCACCATTGTTTCAAAAACCTCCAAACCCCTCCATTCCACTTTGAACTCTCTTTGACCGCCTTCTTCCCTCTCTTGAAGGGGCTCTGGACCGGACTTGGTGACAACAAGTCCTCCAACTCTTCGGAGGGGAGGTTAGCGGCCGGGAGGCGCTCCACAACCTCCATCTCCGGCCACCGCCGTGAGGTCCTCATCTCTGGCATCCCCTGCCATCGAGGTCCATTTTATTGCTTTTTTTGCATGTTTTACTCCCCGTAGCATTAGCATCCCTATTCCATCTTAAATTTTGATTCCAGCTCAACCATTCGCCTAATCCACCCCTCGCCGGAGCTACCTCCGTTGAGGTTCCATCAGCCACCTTCCACCTTCATCCCACCTCGCTACGTGGTCGGGGCAATTTGCCCCCGACCATATCACCTCTCTTGCAGGTACCTGGAGCGATAACATCTCCTGGAGGGCATTTTTGAGCCTCGCCTGAGCCTCCTGGAGCCCCTCCTCGACTTCGACACCGCAGGAGAGCTCCAAGGGTCGACGGCGACTTTTAAAGCCACCAGACAGTAGAGGGCACCTGCAGGAGCGTTTTGCGCCACTTCTGAGCCCTATCTCACGCCGGAGGAGGAGGAGCGAGGTCGGGGAAGCTCGCTGGTCGCAGCCTTCTTCCTCGTTCTTTCTCCTGCCCTTCCGACCGTCGGATCAGGGCTGTTCTTGGTGACGAGCAGCCGCCGTCGGATTTTGTCTGCACCAACCGTCGGATCTCCAAGGTGGGATCTAATGGTGGTCGTTCGAGGCCGAACAGGTATCGGCGCCGCTGCGTCTGCCACGTGTCTTAGTGGCAGCCCATCCACCGTCCGCCAGCGCTCCAGTGCAAGCCGTCCGATCGCAGCCAAAATCTAATCCTGGCCGTTATAACCAAAGGGGTATCGGTGCGTTTCGTGGCGACACGTGGCATAAGCAACTCCCATCCGCCGTTGGATCGCACTATTGATTGGGTATTTTGCGATTTACCCCAGCGCTTTTTGTAATTTAATATCAGACATTGAACTTTCATCGGCTGAGCTTAGTTTTTTGTTGAATTTGCGAACTAACCCCTGGCATTTTGTTATATTGCGGTTATAGCCCCGCCAGGCGCGTGCTGTGCACGTGGTGCTTGGCGATTTTGCGGGAAAGCCCTTCGGGCATTTTGTTATTAGTTTTAGTCCAGCAAGTTTATTTTACATATATATATTTTCTGGAAATTTACATTCTGGCCCTCGGATTTTCTGCTAATTACGCTTATACCCCTCATGGGTGTCGTTTCCTTTTGTTGCTTGTATTTTATGCATGCCTCTATAAAAGTCCAAAAAATTCCCAAAAATCACAGTAGTGTCCTGTTGCCTAGTAGTTCATCATCATATTTTTAGTTTTCATAATTATTGCATTTTTATATTTATTAAAAATCAAAAACTTCCATTTTATGCAATGTCGAGCTTAGAAAATCCCTAAAAAATATAAAAACTCTCCCGAAAAATCCCCAAAAAATATATTTTGTTACCTTTACGTGTTTTAGCTCCAGACCAAAAATCATTAAAAAATATAAAAGAAAACTCCAAAAAATCAAAAAAATCCCAAAAATCTTTATAAAAATATTAAAAATTGTACAAAAACCCTAAAAATATAATCTTAGTGCCTAAATTTTCCTTATTTTATCATCTTTTATTGAAAATTAAATTGGAGTATTTTTGCTACTGTTTTCTATTTTATTTCTCCATTTTAAGTTTCAGCCTTGCATTTTATTCACTGTTTGCTTTATTTTATTAATTAAAAATACCAAAAACATTCTAAAAATTACCCAAAAATCACAAAAATAGTAGAAAAATATAAAAAGATCAAAAAGACTTTATTTGCTAATTTTTGAACATTTTTGTCTATTTTTATAAATATCTCTTTCTCCCTTTTATTACATTGTTTTTACATTCCAATATTGGAAAAGAAAATAAAAAAAATATAAAATATAAGAAGAAAATATAAAATCAGAAATTATAAAATCAAAACACAAAAATATAAAATTAAAAATTAAATAAAAAATATAAAATTAAAAACCCACAAAAAAATTAGCATAGTAGACTCTTGATCACAATTCACACATTTTGAGCAATTTTTGCCCCGTTCTACCTGTCTGCTCCCTGTGTTCGACCTCTACAATACTTGCACCTATACACATCTTGTTGTAGAGTTATAATAAATTTTAACTCCGCACATTTACTTTCATTGCTTGATATATTTGTCGTGGGTTAATTGTTGTTTGAATCAGGATTTTCGAGCGGTCACCGCATCGACTGCGGTTTCGCCTTGTGAAACCGTACGACCCTCTATTTTCCCTGTTCAATAGCTGCCTCCACTGTTATCCCTGATAGTAGGGATGAGGACCATGATGTTGCTGCTGGTGGTGGTCGGAGTACTGGGGTGGCTGAGACTGGTTGTTCTACCCTGCCTGAGCTGGAGGCTGCTGCTGGGAAGAGGTACCTCTAGTGGACCATCGAAAGCCAGGATGGCTATGATGAATCTCGGGATGAGGTTGGTATTGGGAGTACTAGATCCCGTTGACTTCCATCAACGGCTCCCGCTTGAGTTGTAGAGGGGGAAGAGCTGCCAAGGACTGATCCGACTAGTAGATCACCATTGAGTATCTAGAGATGTGGTGGCTACTGGTAATGCTGGAGCTGCTGGACCGGGTCTACCTGGATGAGGTGAACCTGACGGTATGAGGTAGAAGGCTTGGTAGAGCTGCTCCATGGATCAGTTTGTGATCTGAGACGAGGCTGAGAAGTCGTCTATGCCTCTTTGAGACACATGATCTGGGTCTTCAGGTCACTCAAGGTTTGGGCAAGCTCATCAAGCTTGTTGAGCTTGTCCATGCACTGGCTCTACTTCTTCTCTATAATCTCGATATGATCCAACTTTTGGTTGATGATGCCCATGTTGGTAGCTGAAGATTCGGCAAGTGCTACTGCTGACAAAGAAGTGGAAGGACCAGCATCGACACGTGAAATCTTCTGATATGAAACTTCCAGTGGTAGAGGCTTTCCCTGAGTGTAGACGCATGTCTGGGACATCACAGTGTAGTTTTCTGCCATCTCCTCATAGATGGCCCAGACCTGGTCTTCATCCTTGGTGAAGTAGGAACCTCTACAAGAGGCATTCACTAGCCCCTACAGCTCCGGTCTCAGCCCACAAAAGAAGCTCTGAACAAGGTTGGGCTTGGATATCTCATGTTGTGGACATCGGTCAATGATCTCTCTGAATCGATCCCAGGCCTCAAGGAACTTCTCATTTGGGATCATTGTGAAGTTGCTAATCATCGCTCACACTGCATTGGTCTGGCTGAGTGGATAGTACTTGTTTATGTACTCGATCCGGAGCTGCTCCCAAGTAGTGACTACCCTTCCCAAGTGCTTCAGCCAGTAGGTTGCTTTGTCAATCAAGGAGAACCGGAAGGCAATCAACTTGATGGTGTCCTTGTCTACAAATCTATTGTGGATTGTGCTATAGATCATCTCAAACTCCTGTAGATGGAGATGGGGCTCCTCGGTCGCTAGCAATGGAATCTGGGTAGTAACTGAATCGTTTGGGGGAGAAGCTCGAAGTCGCCAAGGATCTCATGCAGTTGGATCCATCTATGGGTGAGGGTTATACCAGGATTGTCCAACTACATCATCATGTGTGATGGTCTCGCTGGCTCCTGTGGCTCGTCCTGGCATCTGTCTCCGCCCTCCAGGCATGGTATATCTCCAACGACTAGTCTCTACAGCTCATCTCGCCCAGCTCTCATCTATGTGAGCTCTCACCTCACCTCTGCCATGAATGCTCCTTGGTCCCGAATCTATCTCTACATGGTCTTCAAGGAAGCTAACAGTGTGTTTTTGATGGCAGCCTGGTCTAATACGAACGCTGATCCTTGTGGTTGCTCATCGGTCCTTCCCTCACTACTGGCCATGTCTCCGGTCTCCGTAAAGGCAAAAGACCCTAGCTCAGGTGTTGTCAAATGAACATATTACTGTGTTGGCCTCTGTATGGATACCTCATGTGTAAAAGAAGGGTGGTCGATGGGGAACAGGGTGGAGGCAAATTCAGGTTCATAGAGCGGGTCTAAGCTCTCTAAAACTACCCTAGATGAATGGGGAGGAGTGCTAGAAAGTGGTGTTTTCAAAGGCAGCCGAAGGGACCTCCTTCCCATCATCGTGATATGGGGATTCTGGAATGAAAACTAGACGATAAATCAAATCCCCAATTCACCTACACAATGCAAGCTGATGACCGCGAAAGATCAGTCGTCAATCTTGTCAAATTTTATTTAGGTGATAAATCAATCTATCAGTGCAGTTAAGCGACCTGTTAGGAATCCAATGCTCCCAAGAGACTATCCCGAATCTCAGAACTAGTTTATTCCCAGCGAGTATGGGTGCAGACCATTTACCAGCTACTCGATCTGCCTAATCTACTAAAGAAGTCCCGAACCGATTACCGGCCACCCAGTGAAATCATCACTGGAGAACAACTAATCGCAAGACCCAGTAGTCTGAAGAGAGATTAGGTGTGGCTATATCCTAGTATGTGGGTCACTCTCTCGTTGCAGATAAATCAAACAAGGAGGGGGTGACTCTCCCCAAAACAAAGATTTTTAGGTGAAGTTGATTTTTGGTCAAGTTTGCATTAGCAATCCCAAATTTTGTTGGTTGTCACTTTTTTATGGTATTTTCTGAAAGAATACAATGCCTAACGAATTTTCCGATTTCCTTGGTTATTTATGTCCAATAAAACTGGGGGAAGAAAGACAGAAAAGCCGATGTGCGATTAAACACAATAATGTATGCAAAAATAGAACTGTGTACCTTGCTCCAACACTCTACATGTAGGGTGATCTGCGCATAACATAAAAGATAGAAATAAAACTACCTATACGATGCACGAGGAAATCATCCCTAAGATGAGCAACTTCTATTAGCGTGAAGAACAGTAGCTAACTATTAGGAAGAGAGACCGGAGTCTGGTCTTCGATGCCAATCGGTGCCCACCACAATGGCTTCTGGCAGTGATGTATACAGCCTCTCTCGGTACGTGGTATCTAATCCTAATAAATTAACTTTTTATGTTTATTTTAGTAGGTCCAACTATGTTCCATAGGAACAGATAATATATTAATGTGTTTGGACCTAGCCAATTTTGAGCTCAAGCAAAATAGAAGTCCTAAATCTAGGGGCCAAATCTTCAAGAATCAAATAGAAATAAAGGTGAAAAATCTCTAAAAACCATGGTGAGGTCCCCTGAGTACATCGGTAGTGGGTGAAAAAGACCCAGAAAAATCTAAGTGTCCAAGTGTCTCAAGAGAGTCTAAGTTATTAAAAAAATAGTTTTTATAAAAATAAAAAAAAATAAAAACTATCTATCTAAGGTAACTTCTCTCCTCCTCTGCTCCTCCTCGAACGCGAGCTCCTCCAAAAGCAAATCGGGTCATCCCTCAGTCAGTTCCTCGCACAAAAAGTGAAACAAAGAGATGTTAGAAAATAATTATAATTGATAGATACAAAAATAATCAAAAAGGAAATCTTACTACTAAGCCATGCTCCCCTGCAATGGCGCCATTATGATGACTCGCCAAGCGACTAGGGTTAAGTAAGAAATAAATCAAAGGTCATTGTGACCCAAATCACTCAGTGCAGTCAACGAGAAAAATAAACCACTCAAAAAATCAATATGTCAATGTATGTAGTCTCACTATTTTTATTTACATGTTAAAGCGACCAGGGTCGAACACAAGGATCACAGTTTAAAAACGAAGCAGTCAAATCTCTAAAAGAAAGGTATTTTTAGTAATTTTTTATTTTTCAAGTTTTTACTTTTCAATAAAACAAAAACGAGGAATCAAATACACACACAACACTCTTTTTGGATTTTTCAAAATGATCAAAAATTCTCAGAAAATTAAAGTAAAAAAATTTGGGTTTTATCGATTTTGAAATGTGTTTGGAAATTTTTGTGAGATTTTTAAATGTTTTTTGTGATTTTCTAAAAAATCAAATAGTGCTAAAAAGACAAAATAGCGCACAACCAGCAATAATTTGCAAATTAAAAATACTAAAGTGTCCAAAATTCATGGATGGTAATTTTATGATGAAAAAGTAAAAATACCTAAAAATAGTAACTAAAAACACATTTTTTGTATTTTTCTTTGATTGTATACAACTTTTATAAGATTTTGAATATTTTGTTTAAGGTTTTTAAGGGGTATTTTCATACAAATTAATACTGAAAGTAAAACACAATAAAACACATCTATAGAAATTTCTGTGGATTTTTTAAAATATTTTTCGAATTTTTATGATTTTTATAACTCAAACAGGATATTTTTAATGGTTTTTTAATTTTTAAAATAGAAAATGCAAGTAAATCAACTCATGAAAATTAAAATAAATACTACACACTAGCAGGAGCTAATTTAATTTCTCGGTAATTTTTAAAGTCAATTTAATATTTATCACAACCAATAAAATACAAAGAGTTAAATACAGTGTATAGGGACCCAAACGTAAATAAGTTATGTATCAAGGCTAAATCATAACACAATATAAAAGCTCGAGGGTCGATGATGCTATTTGTCCGCTCATAACATGTACAACACGTGATCCGGATTCACAGGGGCATAAATGCAAATTTTAAAACATTTTATTCATCTCATAACATCATAAAAGCTCAAAATAAAAGTTGCAATTAACCCAGCAAGCACGTGGGGACACACATGACTCAGACTCGGAGGGATTGAAATGCAAATATAAAAAGTAGAGGGTCTAAACTGTAAATTTCTTTAATTACACATTTTATTTACTGGACTAAAGCGAAATAAAGAAAGCTATGGGGTAAAAGTGAAATAAACCCAAGCAGACACGTGTTACACTCACTAGGAGGAGAAGGTGGATGGCTCTGATATTCCCCTACAAATGATCTGACGACTCTGCTCTTGTCGGGGACTTGCGTGTCAGATACACCAGGGATCTGATCTAATGGCTCGAAAGCAGCACTATCGAGCAGCTCATATGAGGTACCCAAAAGTGATCCGAGAGTCAGAATGAGATGTAAACAGAAGGCTCGGATCAATTCTGGGATGAGGCTCCAGATCGGACGGTGGAGAACATGGCTGGACGAACAGGCGTAAGGAGAGCTTCTTCTGAGCATGGAGGTTGATCTACTACTCCTGTGAGGCTACCGAGAGGTCCGGTGCAGTCGTGGGCTCACTCCACGTCAATTGGTTGTCTCTGATGCAAGGGCGTAAAGTCGGATGAGTGTGACGGAGATCCACCACTTTGAGAAGCACCGCCGGAGTAGTAGGGGTACCAAACGGGTCTCCTGTCGCGCATCAGCACCTACAAGGGAAAGAGCGACTCGAGGGTGTGGGTCCAGTCGTGTTATTCCAGAATGATACAAGGGAAAGCGGGGGAGTGGATTTTGGGTTTCCGGCAAAGGTGGGGGGTGGAAACCCGTTCTTAATCACACTGTGATGAGCGAGCCTAAGGGGGAAAGGGTGCGCTATAAGATGAAGGGCGAGTTGCGGGGTCGATCTATGCGGATGAATGTGTGTAATGGGGCTCTGATAGACTAGTCGAAGCAAGTAAACTACGACAACAAGCGAATGTAAAGATGGATCGAAATGGAAAATGTGGATGATAGAGGGTTATACCTAAGGCTTCTGAAGAGTTCAGCTACATTAGGTGGAGATGGATGGCAGGGTTATGGCCTCTACCTTGCTACGGAAGGCTGGGAGGCTTCATGCGGTGGAGCTCCGACCGCGTTGTGAGATGCGTGCCTCCAGGCATCTCCAACGGATCCTAAGATGCTCCCTAGACGGTTGTCACACCACTGAAGGTAGGTAGGAGGGAATGGTGGTGCGAGGGACGAGTTGCAGAGCATATGAGGTAGAGAGAAGAATTTATAGGATGCCTCATGGTCTAGAAAGATCGGAGTGTGGAGCGAAAAACTAAGAAGATCTGATGCTCCCTAGGGATGCGCGAGGATCACAGATCCTAGGAGAGAAATCGGGCGGTGGAATCGAGGCAAAAGGGGATCGAAGTCGGATCTAGAAATTGGAGAAGAAGCTCCGATGAAGAGAGTCCATACCTGACACGGCTGGAAGGAGACATTGACCGAGGTCAACGTTCCTACGTGGACTAATAGGAATTCAGAATGTATAAAAATAAAAATAAATTTAATAAAAATAGTTTATGATTTTAAATTAAAAAGTGTATAAAATATTTTTTTTATTTTTTATGAACTAATTCTATGATTTTTAATGATTTTTATGAAAATAAAAATAAGTTATATAAAGTACATAGTATTATATACATGTATAATATACATATGTATTATGTACAAATATTTTTATTTTATTATTTTTACACAAATTCATTCTATTTTAAATTTTATTTATTTACATAATAAATTGAGGTATACAAAATGATTTTTGTTTTATTTTTATGAATAAGTTAAGGCTATCAAATAAATAGGTATGATATTATATACATGTGTCTTTTATATAAGGAATTGTTTATTTTTATTTTGTTTTTCTCATTTTTATTTTTTTGTATTATTTCTAGGGCTATATACAAGTATGTAAAAGGAATAAAATATCTATATTTTGACAAAATAAATAAATACATATTTTATACAAGTATAGGTAGTATCTGCAATGCATAGTGTACCCTTATCTCTCTCTACTTATTTTCTTTGTGATCAGGTCAAGGATTGACCTTCTCTTGGGGTTTGGGTCACTCTGTATTTATTCTAAATACATCCCTCTTTTTCTTTTTCTTCTATTATTTTATTTTTTAAAATAGGTGTTAATTATGATATATTAACAATGACATGCACAATGCTAAGCTATTGTATTTACAGGTATTTATAAATGGTTTTTCTAAAAGAAAGAGCCGAAATAAAAGAATAAAGAATGAGAATCGTAGATTCATCTCTCATCCCCAAGCAACTAAAATGAAATGCAAAAAAGTGAAATGATTTTGGCTTCCACACCAAGGTTGTGAACAAAAGGTAAAAATGGAGCTTGTCTCGACCTTTGTATTAATAATGTGGCAGAACCTTATTGGGAAGAGAATTTAAGACCTAACAGCCTTTAAGTTCCACAAGTAACAAATCCCCATACACAAATTCTGATGACTATGAATCTTACTTGTACTGTGTAAGTGAATATATATCTCTCCACATCAGAAATGGCTATGAAATAACCTCCTCTAAAAAGGTAACCCTAATTTCTCGGTTTAGCACCTCTTTCCTCGATGAATGGGGTATTCCCTTCTAAGTTCAAATGCAACTGGCTCAAGAAGAGGGTTTACATAAGAGAATGGACTGTGACCAGTGTGGTCACATATCCGTGGAGCTTGACCAGTGTAACCAAGTCTCCAACTATAGGCTTCCTTACTATGATACTTTGAAGAATATGCCTTTCTTATTCACATTTTTCTCTGAAGGGATTTTTTAAATTTTTGCTTGTCTAATTTTATTGGAGATTTTCTATTTTTTTATATATTCAAAAGTGCATCATGTACATAAGGAGTTTTTCTTCTTGAGCTAGCAGACTATCCCTCTTTTGAAACTTTATTGCAACCCAAAGCATCCCGTCGTTAGACGTCAGCAACACTAGACTAGGTTGAGATGTACTACCCTCCCTAGAGGAGGACGAATGTTTCCACTATGTGCTACTCCAAGCCAAAGAATTTTGTCTCCTCACCACCTATGAAGAGCTTTGTGCATGGCGCTTGTCTAAGGTAGATCATTGTCTAAAAGAATTGTGCATGTGTATGAAATATTTTACTTACACCAATCAAGATGACATGTGAACATAGTCTTGTGGACTCAAAGAATTAAGTCTCTCGACTTGAAAAATCTTACCTCTAGTTCCTATAAGTTTCCTCTGAAATAAAAGTAGATAAATGTCAAATCAAATCCATCCTCAACTTCTATTCATAACTTGGTTCAGACCCCAATAACTTTTCACTTTGCATATGCTAGATATGCAAATGAAATGCAGATGTTATGAAATGCATATGAATGAAAATGAATTTTTTACTAATCAATGCAAGGATAACATGCAAGAGTAAATAAGAAGCCACTTTTTAAGCTTTTTTTTTGGTATACTTCTGATGAATCCATGATTGATTAATATTTTGTCTGCATTTTGTCTCAAAACCCTTACAAATACATGTAAATGCCCATTAATTTCCATCTTTTATCAGAACTTCATTCGTGAATAAAATTGCACTTTTATGCTTCAAAAACATGTAAATAAATAAAAGAATAAAAAAAAGAAAATAAAAATATGGCAGATTGTAAATATGTATATATGTACAATATGAATTATACAATATAAATATAGCTGAAACATATATTTATATAACATAACCCCCGAGACCAAGTCAGCATGGATTGATCGGCAAACAAACAAGTAGGGGGAGATAAAGAAAGAAAACCACAAAAGTATTAATTATACACTCCACACATTATTCATTATTTATTCAATATTTAACAAATATTTAAATATTTTTACTTAATTCATATGTACAAATTTTTCACCAAACTCTTTTACTATTTATTTCTAAAAATGTATAGAAAAAAAATAAAAATAAATTAAAAAATATTATCATGGATATATACCAAGAAATCCAACTTTCAAATTGTTAATTTCTCAACTTCCGAACATCATAACTTTCTCATACGAATTCCAAATTCACTCTATTCACCATTAAAGTTCATAAATAATATTCTTTAATTAATGAATGATTTTAACAAAAATTAGATTCTGTTTGCAAAAAGTCGGTTTTGGGACCTAATGACTATTAGGTTTCTGGGATATTTATTTTCTTTAGAACTCGTCCCTCGCACCACCATTCAAATGCAACTGGCTCAAGAAGAAGGTTTACATAAGAGAATGGATTGTGACCAGTGTGGTCACATATCCGTGGATCTTGACCAGTGTAACCAAGTCTCCAACTATAGGCTTCCTTAGTATGATACTTTGAAGAATATGCCTTTCTTATTCACATTTTTCTCTGAAGGGATTTTTTTAAATTTTTGCTCGTCTAATTTTATTGGAGATTTTCTATTTTTATATATTCAAAAGTGCATCATGTACATAAGGAGTTTTTCTTCTTGAGCCAGCAGACTATCCCTCTTTTGAAACTTTATTGCAACCCACAGCATCCCGTCATTAGACGTCACCAACACTAGACTAGGTTGAGATGTACTACCCTCCCTAGAGGAGGACGAATGTTTCCACCTGTGTGCTACTCCAAGCCAAAGGATTTTGTCTCCTTGCCACCTCATCAATGAAGAGCTCTGTGCATGGCACTTGTCCAAGGTAGATCATTGTCTAAAAGAATTGTGCATGTGTATGAAATATTTTACTTAGACCAATCAAGATGACATGTGAACATAGTCTTGTGGACTCAAAGAATTAAGTCTCTCGACTTGAAAAATCTTAACTCTAGTTCCTATAAGGTTCCTCTGAAATAAAAGTAGATAAATGTCAAATCAAATACATCCTCAACTTCTATTCATAACTTGGTTCAAACCCCAATAACTTTTCACTTTGCATATGCTAGATATGCAAATGAAATGCAGATGTTATGAAATGCATATGAATGAAGATGAATTTTTTTCTAATCAATTGCAAGGATGATATGCAAGAGTAAATAAGAAGCCACTTTTTAAGCTTTTTTTTGGTATACTTCTGATGAATCCATGATTAATTAATAATTTGTCTACATTTTGTCTCAAAACCCTTACAAATACATGTAAATGCCCATTAATTTCCATCTTTTTTCAGAACTTCATTCATGAATAAAATTGCATTTTTATGCTTCAAAAACATGCAAATAAATAAAACAATACAAATAAAGAAAATAAAAATAAGGCAGATTGTAAATATGTATATATGTACAATATGAATTATACAATATAAATATAGCTGAAACATATATTTATATAACATAACCACCGAGACCAAGTCAGCATGGATTGATCAGCAAACAAACAAGTAGGGGGAGATAAGGAAAGAAAACCACAAAAGAATTAATTATACACTCCACACATTATTCATTATTTATTCAATATTTAACAAATATTTAAATATTTTTACTTAATTCATATGTACAAATTTTTCACCAAACTCTTTTACTATTTATTTCTAAAAATGAATAGAAAAATAATAAAAATAAGTTTAAAAATATTATCTTGGATATATACCAAGAAATCCAACTTTCAAATTGTTAATTTCTCAACTTCCAAACATCATAACTTTCTCATACGAATTCCGAATTCACTCTATTCACCATTAAAGTTAATAAATAATAATCTTTAATTAATGAATGATTTTAGTAAAATTAGATTTTGTTTGCAAAAAGTCAGTTTTGGGACCTAATGACTATTAGGTTTTTGGGATATTTATTTTCTTTAGAACACATTATTTATAGTTTTAATGATTTATATTGCTAAATTATTTTCTTTCTCTTTTATTTTAACAATGATTTTTTTCAAAATTGTCTAATACTATTTAGCTTTTCTAATAAATCAAATACCCTAATTTCTAGATGAAGTTGACGTAGAGTATATATTTGTATTTACTAATATATTTAAATTAATTTTTTAAATCTGAAAAAATTCACTTGCACTCTATTTACTATCTTATTCATTGATAAAATATAAAATTAATATGTTATTTTATTAATTTATTAAATTCAAAATATAATATATTTATCAAATATTATTTATACATATTTATTAATATTATATTTATATCTCATTAAATGTATTTTATAACTTAGGTAATTAAATATTTTACACTTTTCACTTTTATACCTTATTTAAATAACATTATTTAATATTTAATTAGAATTTTATACTCACCAGCTTACATGTGCTGACTCATGTCAACACCTGGTTTATCTTCTTCAAGAAGTTGTTTAGCTTTGCGTGGTAACGACCCCACTTTCATCATTTTTCCTAGCCTTCGATTCACACTTTAAATAATATAATTCATAGATTTTCTAGCCTTACCATCCACCATCCACTCCATATCTTAAACCCATCTAATCACCTTCCATTTGTCCTATAAGAAGCGTTGAAGTTGGCGTTAAACAACAACTCCCACCAGATACAGTTCCAACTGACCAACGCCCCAACCTCCTAGCCTCGTAGAGAGCTCCTCGAGTGATAGACGATGGAGATATTCCTCCCATCTGAACGAGGGATGATCGAAGAGGAGTCTAAGGTGATTCATTCACCTTAAATCGCCTCCATTTGGCTGGCGTAGAGCTGCCAAGTACACCGCTTCGTTGGCGACGACTTGAAAGTAATACACCTTTTTTTCCCAGGTGACTTCCTTCATCGATTTCTTGTGTTTTTAATCACTTTTCAGTGTAGCTAATCACCCATCTTAGTACCCTAAACCCTTAGTTTTGTTAAAACAAAGAATCCTTTTAATCTTCTCTATTTCCAAAAGAATTTTGAGCATTTGTTACAAGTTATGAAACTCGTATGCGTAGCCTATTTTTCTAAGATTCAGACTGATTCAAAGATGAAACGAGTCTTGATTGTATTCATAGGTGGGATATGGTCAAAGGACGAAGTGATGCATCATATCTACATATCAGATGCTCAGAATTGAAGCTCCATGAAGCTTTAACAGTGTAGAAGCTCAGTTTAACATTGGCGAATCAAATTTGTCTCTTTACGCATATCTTCACATCTAATCCTGCAATAGGATAGCTCGAGAGGGATAGGAGATCCCTCTCAGGCCCTTCCATACTCAAGATCGGCAAATTCGATGGCCAATTTGAAGAAATTCGTTAGAGTTCTTCAATTGGGCAAGAACACCCCCAATTCGTCCAGAAGCGCAGCCTTACGACACGTGTCATGGACTGATGATTTTGCATTTCATCATCTTTATTCATTTATTATAGCTTAAAATCCCTTATAAAATACCTTTATATAATACTAACCCCATATTCTTACTAACTTGCATCTGTGTGTAAATATTGTACACTTATTATCATTTTAACCTAAAATAAATAAATAAATAAAGGAAAATTAAAGAAAAGAAAAAGAAAAAAAAAGAGAGAAGACTGTATATATGTAATAGATATAGGCTGACCCGAACCCGGAGAGAAGGTCAAGACTTGTCCTGATCGACCGAGAATAAAGTAGGGGGAGATAGGGTCCTTAATCGAAAATTTCCAAAACAAATGTGTTTGATGTGCATATTTGTATACTACACTATTTTATTTGTACATAAATTGACCTCAAACAAAATAACTTTCAAAACAAAAATTGTATATAGAAATTAAAAATATTTGCAAAATAAAATCATGTACAAAATAAAGGCAACCATACTTGGAAAAAGCCACTAGAGATAATTGAATGATCAATTCTGGCTCCATATGAATTCAAATAAAATAAAACTCACTTCCATTGTATTCTAATTTAAATTATCTTTAAAGTGGCTATGATTTCATAATTTTTGGAGTTACAGTTGAAAAGTTGGTTTTTTGGGTGGTTTGTGCAATTTTTCAATTTATTTGAACAAATTGTATTTGTAAATATTTGTAAATATTTTTACTAATTATTTAAAAAAATAAAAGTTTTGAAACAAAAAAAACTAATTTCCTCATTTAACTATGTATATAATGTACCATATGTATATAGTATATGTATATAGTTGCTATTCTTAAATAACCATCACAAAAAAATAAAAAAATAACATTTTTATTAAATTTAAGTAAGTGATGAAAATACAAAAGAAATATTTTTTGTCAATAATTTTAGTAATAATCTCTTTCTTATCTCTATCTCATTTCAATTTTTTTCCTTATCTCTTTATCTCATTTCAAAATTTTGAATTTCAAATTCTTATCTTTTCTATTTATATGGCTACTTCTCCCTCATTTAAACGGGATCAAGCATTGGTGAGAGAAACCTTTTCTCCGAGAGCTATCTTGTCACAGAGAGGTGTCTAGCATCCGAGACGTTCGATGACAACGAGTCAGCCTTCGTCAAGGCGATCACGGTCTTTTCTGCTCCTAAGGTGAGATCCATCATTTTCTCTTATTTTTAATCTAGGATTAAATGTAGTTTTATTTTTCTCGCATTTTTATTTCGTTATCAATTTTTTATCTAGATCTTAGAATCCATCACGATTTTTATCCACCTCTGAATCCGACTAGATTTTTCATTTCACATATCGATCTATTCGCGTTCTTATTCTACCTCACGCAATCTTTCAACTCCAACCACGCACGGTAGTCGGAGAATCGGATTCGAGTTTTCCATTTCATCGGATCCACATTCACATTCCTTTCAATTTTTTTTATTATTTAAATAAGCAGAGATGAGGCTTTGTGCTTGAATCCTCTTTTATTTCAAAAAAATAAAAACATTTATATAAATTTTTCCTCTAACATTTGTTTTGCAGGAAATTAAAATAATAAGAAAATAACAAATTTTAAACAAAAAGTTATTTACAGTTTCTATTTAAAAAAATATAAAAAGTTTTTATTTATTATTTCATTTCTATTTTTGAAATAAAAAAATATAAAAAATATAAAAAAATATAAAAAAAATATAAAAAAATATAAAAAAAGTCAGGCGGCATCTGCCACAGCCCAACCGAGCTCCGCCTTGCCGCCAAAGCTGTTGTGGCACCGCCCCTGCGGCCATCACCCCTGCCGCTCAGACCTCCTTCCTGGGCAGAGCTTCACCACCATCCCTCACGAAGGCGCCAGCAGCTCGTCCTCTCGCTCCTCTGCCATAGAGCGCTCGCGTGCGCCACTGCTCTTGGAGGAGACCACCGACCACCAAGTAGAGCCACCGTGGGAACACTGCAGAACACCTCCGTCGAGTCTGTGCGAGCATTGATCATCCTTGCTGGAACCACTCAACAGCAGACCGTCTGCGCCCTTTGCCCACGATCGCGCAGATCGCCATCCGCCGACACCAGCACCCGCGCGGCTGCCTATCTCCGCCAACCACCGCGTGAGGCCCGCCCACTGCCCTCAACCGTACGCGTCACCACCCTCTTGGAGACCAGATCGCTAAGGGCGGTGCGCCCTCTCTTGGCCTTGGATGGGAAATGAAAGAGCAAGAACAGTAAACCCTAAGAATAAAATTTATCTTGGGTAAATTGAAGCAATCCCCTGGAAGTTTTGAATATTATAGAAGAGCCCTTGCCACATTTGTAGTTGGGAAAATTACGGGGATTCCGCTGATATTACAAAAATTGCATAGAAGCCTCTTCGCTAGGCCCAAGCACGTGCAGTGCATGCCTCCTTTCTGGGTAATTTGATTTTTCCATTCTCCTATTTATCACTGGTATTTATTTAATGCAAAAACATTAACTATTTTCATTTTCAGTTCTTCAATTTCAGACTTGATTTTGCATGATCTTTTCATTGAAACAAATATGTTTGTTGCTCAATAAATTCTCCAAAAATCTTGCATCCTGATGTATGTATCTTTATAGCATAAAATTTTCATTGCATTTTCTTGTCATTTGTTATAATTAAAAAAATCAAAATTAGTGTCATTTTCTCATCCTAAAATTCGAAAATTCATAAAACAAATTGAATATTTATCTAAAAATTCCCAAAAAAATAGATCAGGTGTATTTCATTGTCTTTTAATTTCTATGCAAATTTCATGCATTAATTCTTTTCAAAACTCAAAAATAAAAAATACTCTAAAA
Source organism: Ottelia alismoides (assembly GCA_037367405.1). NCBI lineage: Eukaryota > Viridiplantae > Streptophyta > Magnoliopsida > Alismatales > Hydrocharitaceae > Ottelia > Ottelia alismoides. The sequence goes on from JAZKJV010002739.1 coordinate 173,713, forward strand.
ATCTTATAAATGTTTGATTTTTAGAAAAATACCAAAACATTTGAAAATTCTACGAAAATTCTCAAAAACATTTCAAAGCCTTAAAACTCAAAAATATTTTCTTTGGATTTTTCTGAGCATTTTTTATATAATTGAAAAATACAAAAAGAGTGTGGGGTGCATGTTTCATCCCTTGTGCATATTGTTCCTTATTTTTGAAAATAAAAAATTGCAAAAATCAAAATCACTAAAAATTTGAAAGTCAGAAAATAAAAAAATAGAAATAAAAGAATTAAAAAAATAAAGACAAAAAAATCACAAAAAACCAAGATAGTTTACATTTGAGATTCCCTTTTTTCTTTGAATTGATTTTCGATTAATTGAATAACCCTCTGGAATCGTAGCCTCCCTGAGTTCGATCTTGTCTGCTATATAGGTAAATATGTAGCAAAAATTTATCTCTTCATTATTCTCTTGTAATTATTTTTGCAGCTTGAGAAGAAAAAAAATTGTTTGTTTGTTTGCGCTTAATGGGTTGCAATGACATTGTTCATAATTAATATAATTAAAACCCCTCGAAAAGCATAGAACCAAAATGGCGTCGTTGCCGGGGAGGCACGACGAGGATAGCTAGGTTTCTCTTTTGACCTTCTATTCTTGGTTGTATATATTTCTTTATGTTTTTCCACATTCACTCCATTGTTCATATTCACTGTATTTATTTCATTTTTCTTGTTCATCTTTGATAATTGTGTTTCTTACACATTCTCTCTTCTTTTTTTGCGAAGCGAAGGAGGCGATCCTAGGAGAGCCGAAGCACCCAAGCGACGCGGAGGCGGCTTGATTCTTCACCAAGCCACATGATAGCGTGAGAGGAAGAGAAGAAGAATTTCAGGAGACCAAAAAAAGACTTTTTTTATTATTATTTTCTAGCATTTGAACCCTTGTAAACAGACGTTCATTCGCCAAGTGCTAGTGCACTAGGTATACCTCACCGGTTGTGTTTTCATCGCCTTATTTTTCTTTATTTCACGTAGATTTCGTGAGCTACCTATTGATTTCTTTAACTAATTTTCTTAAGTCAGGAAATTAATTAGGTCCAAGCACCCTAAACAAGAATTTCTGTACATATAGAAAAGAGTGTAATTGGACTTAGTCAAATGAACATGTTCTTGCCCGTTAATAGGAGCTATTCATTAGGACGGTTCACTTGCATTTGCTTATAGGTTAGTTTATTTTTATTTATTTAAATTCTGCACAAATCAACTTGCATGTAGAGTGCTGGCGACAAGGTATGCATCTCTAACCCCTACATGCATCATTGTGTTTAATCGTGCATTGGCATTTCCGATCTCCTTCCTTGTTTTCACTCACATAAGTTAAAAAGGATAATGACGGTTCGGAATCCCGGAAGAGAATAAGCGCATGTAGACTAAGGAAGCCCACAACCCCCTTTTTCATAGTCTCTTCCCTCCCCGCGCTGCCTTCTTGGCCATCTAGACCCTCCCTCGTTTACACGCACTACCTGCCTGCATCTTTCCCATTGCGAGACCAGGAGGCAGTGGAAGGTTCAAGGGCGAAAATTGGACACGATAGGCAATTCATTGAAAATATTCAAACCATGTGATAACTGCCTAAAAATCATGACTGCTAAAGAAAACTCGACCCTAAATAAATGTATGGAAACATAATTGTTTTGGGGAGAGTAACCCTCGTCTTGTTTGATTTATCAACAGCGAGAGAGCGGCCCGTACACTAGAATAGAACCACGTCCGAACTCTCTTCAGACTACTGTATTGTGATTAGTTGTTCTCCAGTGAGGACTTCACTGGGTAGCCAGTAATCGGTCCGGGATTTCCTTAGCAGAATGTGCAGATCGGGTAGCCAGTAAACGTTCCACATCTATACTGGCTGGGAAAAACTAGTTGTGAGATTGAGAAAGTCTCGTGAGAGCATTGGATTCCTAACAGCTCACTCTAACAGCTCTGATAGAATGTATTCTCACCAAACTCTAAAAATTGACAAGATAATTGACCGAACCTTCACGATCTTCACATTGCATTGAGTTGGTGAACTGGGGGTTTGTATTGTATTTCAGTGCTTGTGTGCATACTAGATCCTTCTGCGTATTCGCGCCTTTTTCTCCACATCTTTTGATTTGACCTTCGTGCTCTCCCGATCCCATCTTTTGTTTCGGAGATGGCCAATTGGAGTTATTTTAATCCGATCATCACGGATATCTCGTACCCTCCAGCCGATCTACCTTCCTTTTTCTAGAAGGACTTTCCTCCTTATTTTCCTGTATATATGCCTAACCCATTATTCCAGGAGACGAACTCTGATTCTCACCCACCCTCATTCCACTCACCCGATCCTGGGATTTTGGAGTCACCTTTCATGATTTCCACACTTGAGACACTGAAACAGATGATGGAGCATATGAATTCGAGGATTACCAATCTATTTAACATAAATAAGAGCCACAACGCTACTCCACTATTTGAGGATATGGATTCACTTGAGGATAATCATGAGAGCTAGCAATCACCAAAAATACAAAAAATGAGAAAATTTCAAAAATCCAAAAAGATTCGGGGAGACACATTGTTGATTCATTTTGTGAGGAGAGGGCACTCATGCCTTTCCCACACAGTCATCCACCACATGTCCCAACTTTGACCTCAAGGATTCCACTATACAGACTGCTCTTGGCAATTCTCGTGTACATGCTGATTCTGATCTCCTCCCTTATATGGTGGAGTTCCAAAAAATCAAAAAAAGGTTGACTTAACCTGAAGTGATAGCCACCATTCACGAGATCATTAAAGCCCCACTTCACCAGGCCATGACCCATTTATCTGCTCCTCGACACAAGAAGAGAAAGTGGAGGAGCATATATGAGCATCACATCTTGACCATGGCCACTGCCTACGCCATCTCTTACTGCCCGCATTTTAAGAAAGGGAACACTGCCACACCTCTTGTGAGTTTCTCCATATCTGATTATTCTTGTGATAACACTCTCCTTGATGATGGTTCGTCAATCAATATAATACCCTTCTCTATGGCACAGTCTCTTCATCTTGTGCCTCTCAAAAAACCAGGATGATAGTTCAATTTGCTGGTGGATCTACTAAGAGGCCGAAGGGTATTCTAGAAAACATTGTCATTCTTATTCAGGGCATGAACTTCACTACTGATTTTGTCGTATTGCCCATAGAGACCTCCACCACTATGGAGCACCCTCCCATCATCCTGGGTCGACCTTTCCCCACCTCTGCAGAACCGTTATTGATTATGGATCTAAAGAGATTCGCTTCCCTTTTGATGTAGGGAGAGATATGTTGATCACTACTCCCATTACTGACCAGAGACCTGCATCCCATGAGAGTGTGCCAGTGTTAGCCAACCCCAAGGACCTTGACATTGATGATACTATCAGAGATTCGTGTTGTATGCTGGATGATACTGAGACCAAGAATTTCTCTTCAAGGAGGAACACTCGGAAAGCATTGACCTTGGAGTTCCCCCTTTTAGTATGTGGAGATGCATTGATGACATCCATGGTATTTACACAATAAACACCCTAGAGCGGAAGGCAGATTCTTAGACTAGATAGGACAGACATTATTTGACTACTTTCACTGATGAGTTCGTTCCTATTCACCCTGATTTTGATGAGATCGATAAGTCCAAATTTGATTTGATTGCTTTAATAAAGGAATTCAGGCCTTTTGATAAAGATGATGATCCAGTAGATGCTCGTCAGGTTGAAATGGATCCTATTGTTTCTGATAATGATTTCGAGCCTTTTTACTTTGATATTTGCGAGACTTCCCAAGCAGGACATGACTGCACTACTTCCACTAATCGATTCTTGCATGCACACTCCGAGACTGCTGAGGATACATTCCTGCTCGATCCAGATCAGTGTATGTCTAATGATAACCACATTATAAACCTATATCTTGTCTGATCCATACCACAGTGGTCCCGCAAGAAGGTTCGCTTTTGACCATCTTGACCTTTGTACTTCCACTCCTTTTGTATATCCTTTCATTTCACTCTTTCTTCTTCCATTTTATTATTCACCCCTTTTCAATGTGTATATATGCGATACTTAGGATATGCTTTATCCTATTAATAGGGGGTGAATGATTTGTGTTGTTCATATTCATCCTTTTCATCACTCTTGTTGTTGCCTATACTTAGGGATACTCTACCCTAAGTATAGGGGGTGATGTTGTTCATATTTTTATTTTTTTTGAGTCTGTAGATTCTATGCATCGGTTTTCCCCTTTTGTACAGACTTCTATACTTAGGATTACTTGATCCTAAGTATAGGGGGGATCACCGACTTCTATTCTTTTCATTTTCTCTTTAAGTCATTGTAGTATAGTAGTCTTTTCACTTTTCTATACTTAGCACGAGTTATGTCTTCCTTTGCCTCTCTCTGATCACTATGAGGACATAGTTCGACCTAAGTATGGGAGAGTCGTATATATTTTATATATACTTTAGACATAACTCGTACTTTTAAATATGTTTATTTTTGGGGATATGTATATACATTCATAAAATCCACATGTGTGTATGTAAACTTTAATCACTGTTCAAAAACAACAACAACAAAAACCAAAACAAAAAACAACAAAACCAAACCAAAAAAAAAACAACAAAAAAAAAACAAAACAACAACAAAAAAACAAAAAAAAATCTTGTATATACTTGTATATGTTTCACTAACCCTTTTTCCTTTTTGAAAAAAAAACTACAAAACCAAAAATCGATACAAAATTGCATAAAAAAAAACTTTTTTAGCATGTGCATCAATTTTTCTTTCTTTTTTAAAAACCCATAAACAGTTCAAAATTAGAAAATTGTTTCAAAAAAATTACTTTCTTTTTGCATTGTACATATTTCTTGCATTTGCATGTGCATTTTTTCAGGATAGTATTGACATTTTAACTAAGTCTGGAATAAAGTTGAAGAATGGAGCTTAATTGGACCTTAGTCCACTTAATTTCAGAAGAACCTTATAAGAATTGGAGTTAAGACTTTTCAGGTCCTAGTGACTTAATGCTTTAAGTCCATAAGACTATGTTCACATGTCATCTTGATTAGTCTAAGTAGAACATTTAACAACACAAGCATGATTCTTTCAGACCATGGTTTATCTTGGACAAGCACTCTACATGTAGCTCTTCATGGAGGAGGTAGTGAGGAGGCAGAATCTTTTGGCTTCGAGTAGCATATAAGGGTAGTACATCTAGGCGTAACCTCTCATCTTCCTCTATGGGGGGAAGTGTGTCTCAACCTGGTTTGGTGGCATTGAGGTCTAAAGACAGGAAGTTGTGGGGTTGTAATAATGCTTCAAAAGAGGGATAGTCTACTAGCTCAAGAGGAAAAACTCCTTTTGTACATGCTGCACCTTGTATATATTTCCAAAAAAGTTGAAAAAATGCAAAATCTCCAAAAGCGGACAGGCCTGATTGAAAAGTAAAATGCTTACAGGAGTGTATATACAAGGATTAAAAAATTAATAAGAGCTTCAAAGTCAAATTTTTGTAAGCTTGCAGCTGGATGACTTGGCTACACTGGTCATGCATCCAAGGATAGGTAGCTACACTGGTTACCATCCATTCTTTTCTCCATCTCCTCTTCTTGAGCTGGTTGCACTTCAACATAGAAGGGAAAATCCCCACTCCTCGAGGAAAGAGTTTCTAGATCGGGGGACTGCAGTTACCTTATTGAATGAGGTTGTTTCTTTGCTACTTTTGAGATGGGGAGCTATATTTCACTTACACCGTATAAGTAAAGATTCATAGTCATAAGAATTTGTGTATGTAGACTTGTTTTGACCTGACTGTTGAGGAGACCTGAATAGGAGTCTTATGGAACTTAGAGGTTGTTAGGTCTTAAATCCATTTCCCATTAAGGTTCTGCAACACTAATAATCCAAAGGTCTGATAGAGCTCCGTGCTACAATTTTATGAAGATAAGTTTACTGCTCAATATTATCCTAATTTCTTTATTTTTCCTTTCTTTTTCTTTTTCTTTTTTCTATTTTTTTCTATTCACTTATTATTTCAAATAAGTGTTTGCTAAGGGACTAGCAATAGTAAAGCATAGGGGGATGATGAATCTGTATTTCACCATCTTTATTCATTTATTTTAGCTTAAAATTCCTTATAAAACACCTGTATATAATACTCACTCCATATTCTTACTAACTTGCATCTGTATGTAAATATTGTACACTTATTATCATTTTAACCTAAAATAAATAAAGATAGAAAGAAAGAAAATAAAGAAAAAAACAGAGAGAAGACTGTATATATGTAATAAATATAGGCCGACCCAAACTCCGAGAGAAGGTCAAGACTTGACATGATCAACCATGAATAAAGTAGGGGGAGATAGAATCCATAATCAAAAAATTCCAAAAAAAAGTGTGTGCTTTGTATATTTGTATACTACATTATTTTATTTATACATAAATTGAAATCAAACGCCATAATTTCAAAACAAAAGTTGTAAATAAAAATGTTTCCTAATTAATAAAAATCTTTGCAAAATAAAATCATGTACAGAATAAAGGCAACCACACTTGGTAAAAGCAACTAAGCGATAATTGAAAGATAAATTCTGGCTCCATATGAACTCAAATTGAACCAAACTCACTTCCATTGTATTCTAAATTAAATTATCTTAAAAAAGGATGTGATTTCATAAGTTTTGGAGTTACGGTTGAAAAGTTGATTTTCTGATGTGGTTTGTGCAATCTTACCATTTATTTGTATATATTGTATTTGTAAATATTTTTACTAATTATTTAATACAAAAATAAAAAATAAAAATTTTAAAATAAAAAAAACTAATTTCCTTACTTAACTATGTATATAATGAACCATATATATAGTATATGTATATAGTTGCTATTCTTAAATAACCGTCACAAAAAATAAAAAATTAACATTTTTTATTCAATTTAATTAAGTGACAAAAATACAAAAAAAAAATTTGTAAATAATTTTAACAATAATCTCTCTCTTATCTCTATCTCATTTAATTTTTTTCTTATCTCTTTATCTCATTTCAAAATTTTGAATTTCAAATTCTTATCTTTTCTATTTATATGGATCCTTCTCCCTCATTTCAACGGGATCAATCTTTGGTGATAGGAGCCTTTTCTTCGAGAGCTATCTTATCGCAGAGAGGTGCCTAGCCTCCGAGTCGTCCGGTGACAGCGAGTCAGCCTTCGAGGCGATCACGATCTTTTCCACTCCTAAGGTAAGATCCATCATTTTCTCTTATTTTTAATCTAGGACTAATAAGAGTTTTATTTTTCTAGCATTTTTTTCATTGTCATTTTTTTATCTAGATCTCAGAATACATCACGATTTTTATCCACCTATGAATCCGACTCGATTTTTCATTTCACGTCTCGATCTATTCGCGTTCTTATACTACCTCACGCAATCTCTCAACTCCGACTACGCATGATGGTCGGAGACTCAGATTCGAGTCTTCCATTTCGCCGGATCCCCATTCACATTCCTTTCATTTTTTATTTTTTTATTTATTTAAATAAGCAGAGATGAGGCATTGAGCTTGAATCCTCTTCTATTTCAAAAAAAATAAATATATTTTTTCCTCTAACATTTATTCTGCAGGAAATTAAAAAAATAACAATATTTAAACAAAAAGTTATTTACAGATTCTATTAAAAAATGATTTATTATTTCATTTTTATTTTTTTACAATCAGTAAAAATTATAAAAAAAATATAAAAAAAGACAGGAGGCATCTGTCGCCGCCCAACCGAGCTCTGCCTCACTGCCAAAGCCACTACAGCACCGCCCCTACGGCCACTACCCCCGCCACTCAGACCTCCTTCTTGGGTAGAGCTTCAACGCCATCCCTCGTGAAGGTGCCAGCAGCCCGACCTCTCGATCCTCCGCCATTGAGCACCCGTGCGCGCCACTGCTCCTGGAAGAGACCATCGACCACCCCGTAGAGCCACCGCGGAGCACCTCCGTCGAGCCTGCGTGAGCTCTGATCATCCTTGTTGGAACCACTCAACAGCAGACTGTCCCATGCCCGATGCCCACAGTTGCGCAGATCACCATTCATCGACACAAGCAGCCATGTGGCCGCCTATCTCCGCCAACCACCGCGCGAGGCCTACCTGTTGCCCTCAACCGTACGTGTCACCGCCCTTTTGGAGACTAGATCGCAAGGGGCGGCATGCCCTCTCTTAGCCTTGGTTGGGAAATGAAAGAGCAAGAACAGTAAACCCTAAGAATAAAATATATCTTGGGTAAATTGAAAGCAAGCCTCTGGAAGTTCTAAATATTGTAGAAAAGCCCTTGCCACATTTATAGTTGGGAAAATTACGTGGATTCCGTCGAAATTTCAAAAATTGCGAAGAAGCCTCCTCGCCAGCCCCAAGCATGTGCAGTGCACGCCTTCTTTCTAGGTAATTTGCAGTTTCCATTCTCTAGTTTATCTCTGTTATTTATTTAATTCAAAAACATGAATTATTTGCATTTCAGTCCTTCAATTCCAGACTATATTTTGTATGATCTTTTCATTGAAATAAATACTTTTGTTGCTCAATAAATTCCCCAAAATTCATGCTATGCTCCTGATGTGTGTATCTTTATAGGATAAAATTTTCATTACAGTTTATTATCATTTGTTATTATTAAAAAATAAAAAACAGTGTCATTTTCTCTTCTTGAAATTCAAAAAATTCATAAAAATTTTTATATTTCTCCAAAATTTCAAAAAAATAAATTAAGTGTATTTCATTATCTTTAAAAAAATAAATTAAGTGTATTTCATTATCTTTAAATTTTTGTGCAAATTATGTGCATTAATTCTTTTCAAAACTCAAAAAAATTGAAACATTCTAAAAATCATATAAAATCATAAAAAAATCTACAAAAAAATAAAATCATGATTTCAGTTCCTATGTGTAGATATTTACCTATATTTTAGCATAAAAATAGTTGCCAGTAGTTTTGAGCCCTTACAATATTTTTATATTGCAAATTACTCTAGGTTGTACACTACTTATCATTTTTGCCACTGTTTATTTTTCAGAAAAATACAAAAACTTCTAAAAATTCTAAAAAAATTCTCAAAAATATTTCAAAGCCTTTAAAATCCAAAAATATTTTCTTTGGATTTTTCTGAGCATTTTTGCTATAATTGGAAAATACAAAAAGAGTATGGGTGCATGTTTCATCCCTTATGCATATTGTTCATTATTTTTTAAAATAAAAAATTGCAAAAAATAAAATCATTAAAAATTTGAAAATCAGGAAATAAAAAAATAGAAAAAATTAAAAAATTAAGAAGACAAAAAATCTAAAAAAACCAAGATAGTTTGCATTTGAGATTCCTTTTTTTTCTTTGAATTGAATTTTGATTAATTAAATAGCCCTCGGGAATTGTAGCCTCCCTGAGTTCGATCCTGTCTGCTATACAAAAAAATAATTGCAAAAAATTCTCTCATTTCATTATTCTCTTGTAACTATTTTTGCAGCTTGAAAAAAAATTGTTTGTTTGTTGATGCTTAATTGGGTTGCAACGACATTGTTCATAATTAATATAATTAAAACCTCTCAAAAAGCGTAGCAACATGGACCAACAACCCAGATCACATCTCAGCAATCTAATTTCGGTTGTTTGATGATGAAGGGGTAGAACTTTAGCATACTAAACCCAGCCATGTTCTAGAATTCAACCTGGAGCTGAAAATTCCAAATTTTCACTTAGTTCCCCGTGCAGGGACCTAACTGCAAGAATTCTTATTTTCTTTACATTTTGGTTATTGATCAGGGACTGTTTTGTAGAGACTTTATTTCTTTTGTTTGCAGTTATACCCTTGTACATTTTGTGAATGTTGGACAATCTAGAGACATCATTTTTCATTGATTTTTCTAGGGTAGTTACAAAACTACCCTAGCAAGGTTTTATTACATTTTCGAGCTTTTTCATATCATATTTTGATTTCATTTGATTTTCTCAACTTTGCATTCGTTTTGAGTTTTGCTTGATTTTTCTCTTTGAGCATGTTGCTTACATTTTTCGTGGATATATTATATAGTATCACTATATATATATCTCTACCACATTATACTATATTGTAGATCTTCTTTGTTTGAAAAATATTCCCTTTGAAAATTAAATAGTAATAGAAAATTAAAAATGAAGTAAAAATCACAAAAACTAAAACCAATAAAAAAATTTTCTCTTTTTCTTCGAGAAGAAACTAAAATTCACAAAAATATACTTCTTCTAAAATGTCTCAGTGTTGTCATTCTGCTACCTCGAGTTCCACCCAAGGATACTTACCCGGTTAATAGTTAATGTAGATAAAATAGGAGAGAGCTGCTTTAATCACTATTCTTCTTTACCTCTCTCTCTCTCCTATTTTATTGAATTTTTGTTTGATTATCTGAGTCTCTCTTCGTTGTTCACTACAAATGACATTCCTCATTTCTTAACCACAAGTCCGACTTAATTATCAACTTCCTATTTTACAACAATTTTACAAAAGTATTAATTTACAAGTATTATACAAGTTTTATTATACACATTTTTCAACTTATATACCATATACATATTATACACGCATACATGTATTTTATAAAAAGGTTTTTTTACCAATTTTACCTCCAGCGAGGTGGATGGTTTGGATGATTCGATGGATGAAAGGTGAAATTTCGAGAGGGCTTTTGATCCTACGAATATGGCGATGAAAAAGCAAGAAAATAAAAGGGGAACGGGGGCTACCTCAACGGTGGTGACCGGAGGGAAGGGAGTGCCTCGACACCGGCGAAGGCAGAGGTCGTGGAGCCTCCTCAGGCGACTCTCGACCCACCCGAAGGGATCGAGAGGAAGCTGTCTCCTTCCTCGAGCTGCTGGGAGCAAGAAGGGGAGCTAACCTATAGATTGAGGGGTTCAAATTTGAAATTGAAGTCGGGTGTCCATTTTATTGGGTTTAACCTGACGACTGTGGTGCTCCAAAGATCAAGGGAGATCGATGCAATCGTTGGTCCTCGGCCCAAGATAATCATAAGGCGAGTGAGAGGGATGACACAGGACCATGTTTGCAGAAGGAATCAACTCGAAAGGATGAAAGAAACGTCCTCGAAAAATCCGCAAAAGCGGGGTCAAACGAGGCTCTGACACAGGCTGCAGGGGGTAGGACGCCTAGTTGACCGGGGTCAACTAGGGTTTGCACCTGCTTGGTCTACGTGGACCAACCAGGAAAAACGCAGGAAAATTATTTTGTAAATTCAATTAAAAATAGAAAATGAACGAATTAAAATTTGATTATTAAATAAAAAATGTTTATTATTTTATAAAGTATTTTATTCTGATTTTTATTTATTTTTATGAAGTGTAAATTTACAAGTTCCCTTTATGCCCTTTATAGGTATATTACCTATATATTTTATTAATTTATTTTTATTTGTGATTTTTAATTTATTTATTTTAATTTATTATTTTATAAATTTGTAAAATACTTTTATACACTTAATTATATTTTTATTTTATTTTTCTGATGTGTTTAATATATTTAGTAAAATACAAGTATATATTATATAGGTATGTATAGAGGTATTTTACCTAGGGGCCCTTTCAAATAGGACGCGGTCCTTCCTGAGTTCAGGAAGGCCGGCCCTTTTTTGTATAAATCACGAACACTTTAGTAGAATACACATACAGTTTGTATTATAGGTGCACGTTATAAATACAAAGCCGCATACAAAACTACAACTTATAATACAAACATTAAAACTTCACATTATAATACAAAACTGTATATGTATTCTACTAAAGTCATCCTGTTTTATACAAAAAAAGAGGCTGGCCTTCCTTAGGGATGGAAGGACCAAGTCCTATTTGAAAGAAATCCTTTTACCTATATAGAATATACAAGTATTTTTATTTTGTGTTTTACTTGTGTTTTTATTCTGATTTTAATGTACAAATTTATTATAAATAAGAATTACAAAATAATAAAAATATAAAATTATAAAAATAATGACTAAATAATAAATTGAATATTTTAATATGTACAAGTATATAATAGGGGTCAAAAACTCAACTTTCAAACCGTAGCTCCGCCAAATGCGAAACCACCGCCATTAAATAGCTTATTTTAAATTATATACAATTAAAGGTGAGTTTGATGCATTTGTAGTTTTCATTTGTGAGATACGGGTCTGCGAAGTTGGGATTCTGGAATTTTATTCAGACCATAACTTTTTATCTGTGTTTTATTTTTGGGTGAAATCAATTTTGTATTTTTCTTTATTTAATTATCGACAACTTTCATTTACAAAGTTTCTTTATTTGAGGAATAAAAAGTGGAACCAAAAATAGGTCCCAAAATGAATAAAGAATGAATAAAATCAAAGGGTATTTTATTGGTATTCTAACCCTTATCTCCCCCTACTTTATTCCTTTTCGACCTATTCATCAAGATGCCTAGGTCCCGGGGTTTCGGGTCATAAAACCTTTGCAATATTTTATTCTTTTTCTTTTCTTTTATTTTTTCTATAATTTTGGCTTTAATTACAGTATTTTATACACTATTTGGATGCACATGCATGAATGCTAAGATGCTCTAATTAAGGGTATTTACACGCATTTACTACGGTTTTTTAGGCCAAAATGATAGAATAAAGATGATGAAATGTGGATTCATCACGCCCCTATACTTTACCTTTGCTAGTCCCTAGCAAACACTTATGCAATAAGTGCAGAAAAGAAAACTAAGAAAAGAAAAAGAAGAAAGTGGAGTTAGTTTAATTATCAAACTTGTCTTCACAAAATCAAAATTTGGAGCTAAAATCGGACCTTTGGATTTTCAGTTCGGGCGGAACCTTAATGAGAATCAGATTTGAAATCCAACAATCCCTGAGAATCCCAAAACTCTGTTCAAGTCTCCTCAATAGCCAGGTCAGAAATACTTCAACTCATACGCAAACTGTTACGACTATGAATCTGACTCGTACAGTGTAAGTGATAGTGGCTCTCCCCAACTAGAATGACAAAGAAACTGACTTCTCCAGTACGACAACCCAATGATTCCCCAATCCAATAACTCCATCCTCGAGGAGCGGGGTATTCCCTTCTAAGTTCAAGTGGCAACCAGCTTAAGAGGAGGGGGTGAAGAGAAGAATGGACGGTAGGCAGTGTAGCTACCTATCCTAGGATGCAAGACTAGTGTAGTCAAGTCATCCAGCTGCAGGCTCACATATTTGACTTTGGAACTCAAGCTTGCTTATTGACTTTACAACATATGTACATACTTTGCAGGCATTTTATTTTTGTACAGGCCTGACTATTTTTTTAATACTATATACAACAACATTTACATAAGGAGTTTTTCCTCTTGAGCCAGTAGACTATCCCTCTTTTGAAGCTTTATTGCAACCCACACTCTCCTGTCTTTAGACTTCCTCATCACTGGACGGTTTGGGGTGCACTTCCCTCCCTAAAGGAGGACAAGTGTTTCCACTTGTGTGCGTCTCATACCGGCAAATCCAATCCCCTCACCACCCCAACTGAGTTGAGCCATGTGAAAGGTGCATGTGTCCAAGTTAGGTCATTCTCAACAAGAGTCATGCATGTGCTCCAAAATACTCTACTTAGGCAGTCAAGAATCCAATGAACCAAGTCTCGTGATCCTCAAAGAATTAAGTCAACTGGACCTGAAGTACCTCGAACCCAATTCCTGTAAGGATCCTGCTATTAGGTAGATTTTAAGGTCCAATCAAGCTCCAATCTCTGGATTTTACTTAGACTCGTTCAACTATCAAACTCAATCCGAAAAATGCTCATGCTATGCAAATGATATGCAGAATGTAGAAAATATTTTTGTGATGCAATTTTTCAAGATATTGAACTTTTTATGGATTTCTGAAAAGATGATGATGATGATGATGCATATGCATTTTTTGTATTTTTCAGAAGTTTTTTCAAATGTTTTTAGATTTTAATTTTGCAAATGTTTTTTGGAATTTTGAAAACAAAAAGATTTTGGCTGAAAACTAGGTTAAAATATGTACACGGGAGTGCTTCTTATATTTACAAGATGTGGATTTAAAGAATTTACAGGGTAAGTGATCAATTTTATACATATATACATAAAGAATCTTAATGAGATGTATGTATTCCTCAAACTTATTTGAAAAACGTTTCACACACATTTTGTGAAAACTATAGTCTAAAATAATTTTTACAAACATTTTTGCAAACATGTACACACATTTGAAAATCATTTTGCAAAGGTTTTTCAAACAGTATATATAGGTTTTTCAAAACATTTTTGCAACCATTTTTCAAACCGTTTGCAAATCATTTTTCACACATTTTGTTTCACACAAAGAAAAGAAGTTTTATAAGCCACACATTTTTACAAAGGTTGAAAACATGTAACAAAATATTTTCAAAATAGTTTTCAATAAATGTTCATAAAGATTTTCAAACTATTTTTCAAACATTTTACAAAATACATTTTCACCTGATTTATTAATCAGTAAATACAAAAAGAATTTAAGGAATAACCACATCTTTTTATTAGGATTTTTAATGAATTTTGAAGAATTGTTAGCCATATTATTAAGAAAATATGAAAGTACGAGTTATGGCTAAAGTATATAAGCAGTACATACGACCCCCCTATACTTAGCTTGAGCTATGTCCTCATAGATTGGAGAGAAAAGAGAAGACATAACTCGTACAAGGTATAGACAAGTCCAAAGAATAAATAAATAAAGGAATGAATGAAGGAATGAGAAGTTGACCGTCCCCCTATACTTAGGATCAAATAATCCTACGTATAGCAGATTGTACACAACACAGGGAGGGTCAAGGGTGGGAATGAACAGATTGTTGGACATGCGAGCCCACGACGAGCCATTATGCAATAAATGTTATTGTGAATATCATTCCCTGATCTGAAATGAAGAATACATAATATGCATAATAGGTCCCTTAGTACAATTAGGGTTATGTACCATGGCCATCTTAATGATCATACAGCTGTTGATTCAATTATTTACAGCTGTTGATTCAATTATTGAATCATAGAGGCTGGTGCTTAGATGAATATCTAATGAGTTAGATTGAGGACTCGTCAAACACCGTCAAATGATTATTAAGAGATGATCTGCAGCCAGAGTAGGAGATGGCAATCCTATCTCAGTTAGGCTGATATCTGACCGACCTCTTGATGCAGGTCCTCTATATAGGAATAGAGATTCGGAGGTGTCGGATTAGTTAGCTCAAAGAGTTGACTTAACGAGATCGAGATAACCAAAGTCCTATATCGTATGCTGTCATGATATAGGCACACATCCTCTGACCAGAGACAGATGTGTTACTATATGTCTGAGTATGTACATTTGGCAGACCATTAGGTTGATGACCTAATCAAGGTCTATACACCGGCGTGCTGGTGTGCATATAAGGGCATATGAGTAATACGATCTCTCAAAGGGATCATACAGGTTCAGTTACTGAACCCGAAGACATGAGCTCACTCATGAGATATTGGGAAGAATCAAATTCCATGCGCATGGTCGTCTCGCTTTGGAAGCTTGACTGAATTTGTAGGTTTGATATATACTTTTGAAAGTATATGATCAAGACCTAGGTGTGATATATGCTTTTTGGAAAGTGTATGATCGATACCGACTCCCAATGATCGAATGAGAAACTTACTGATAAAACCCTGAAGTAGACAGTATAAAGTTGATCTAATACTTCGGGTTTATTCTGAGTCTTCCAGTATGCAGGATGTACAGGTATTGGGAATACCTGAGGGTGATGTGATCATAAACGATTGCATAACCATGACGCTTCCATTCCTAGGGAGTGATGAAACGGGTCTGGATTTTAGTGACTCCTCTCAGTAGAGAAGTAATCTGATCTTAGTCCAAATGTTGGACATTGATCTGAATGTGATTCGGATGCAATGAGAAGATTAGATTTGCGGTCTTGATTTAATCAAGCATCTATGGGAGGCCCACGATCTGTATTTGAGATATGATCTCAATATCCATGTCACTATACGTGGAACAATACAATCGCCCTATCCTTATCTCCAAATATTCGCGGAGAAAGCGCATTATCCTTGAAAGAGTTCATGGATAATTCTATTGTTGATATATGTATCCCAGCATTGAGAAAATGGATAATTAAATGTGATTTAATTATCATGAATAATATGAATTTGATTCATATTATAAGGAGAGTTATCTTAGATATTTAAATGTGATTTGATTATCAAAGATGTAAATAATATGAATGTGATTCATATTATTTGAGCACATGAGAATAAGTTATCCAATATAATTAAATGTGATTTAATTATTATGGATAAGAATAATGTGGATAGTAATATCCAATTATTCATAATATATTATAAATGTGATTTATAATGTATTAGAGAGAGTTAAATATAATTTATATTAGTAGATTAATTATTAATGTGTATTGGATACACATTGTCTAATTAATTGAAAATGTAAATTACATTTTGTTTTGGGTTGTGAATATGATTCACAATACTCCAATGTCAAGATTGCAATATTCCCATATTTAATTGAGAATTATTTTGGTGAATAAAAATCCCAACAAATAGTTGTTGGAAAATAAGTAGAGAGAAAATCAAGGTGATGTGCAATCTCATGGGAATCCATGAGATTGCCCTCTAAAGGGGAAGGTTGATCTCCTTTGTATTTTCTCTCCTTATTTGATTGATTTTAATTTGGTATTAATATTTATTTGATTTATCAAATATATTTTATCAAAATTAAATCACAAATTGTTGGTTTTTACCAACAATAATCTTGACCATTGGATTGACATAAATCAATCTCATCCATTGATTTTATATGTCACATGGATTGAGATCCATGGATCCCAAAACCCTATAAATAGAGAGGCATACCATGCTCTCTATTTTACACACAATGCTTGAGAAGCATCTCTCTCCCTCTCTCTTTCTCTCTAGACGTCAGCCCTCTCTCTCCCTCTCATGGCCGTCCACCATGGATGCCATGGAGAGGTTCTCCATCGCCACAGCATCATCGTTATGCTGCCCGTTCTTCTGCTCGTGGATCTCCATCTCCTTCGGTGCACCTCGCTCGTGAAGAAGACGTCGGATCTCGTGTGTCGAGATCAGGAGATCCTCCGCTTGGATCATCAACATGGATTGCGAGAAGCACGCGGTTCATCCCTGCGCTCGCAAGCGTCTCCTCCGTCGGATCGGACTTGAGACAGGAGGTCTCTTCGTTTAGAGACTCGATCGCAACCACGCTTCAAGAGGTAATCCTATTACTTGTTTGTGGTTTAGACGAAACGATTCGAGAAGTGTTCTTGGATCATGTGGTTTCGTCGTATAAAACTTTTTAAATTCCGCTCCATCGAGCAACTGGTGCGACTAGTCGCTCCTCGTCGTATTCGATACGACGCTCATGCTTCCGTGATGCGCTTGACGATCTAACCATATCCTTCAAGTGGTATCAGAGCCTTAGGTCGACGGTTTCGAATATGATTCGCTAACCGAGGACGACTTAGGTTCGTTAAGGTCGCGAAAGTTTTTATCGCATTTGATTTCACAGATCTGTTTAGTAAATAATTTCGGCCATGTTTAAAATGTTTAAGCACGAATTATTTACTTGGATTTTGTTCCCATTAAATAAGGAAACCATAGGATCTGAGTTTGCGTAAATCGGATTTCGTTTGCTCAAGATATGGTTGTTTTAATCAACATATATTCACTGTTACGGGAACTGCGAATCTTAACGTAATTAAGGAGTTAATTACTGTTTAGAGACGCCTCGAAATACATGCAAAACACATAGGTTCTGTTGTAAATCTAGTTATCAAACTATGGAAACTTACTTTTCTCAATTTGGATTTAAATTGATTGAGATATGCTAATTTTAGTAAGTAGGGGTCACTGCTGAAATTACTTTCCTAATCAAGAACCATGTGATTGTCAATTAGTGAAATTAATTGTTAATTTCATGAAATAATTATGGAAAATATTTGAGAAATATTAGAATATGATTATTTCCTTAATTGACTTGACCTCAACCAATTAATTGATTAGATTTGATCTAGATCATAATTGGAAACACAATCATCAAACTCCTTGCTTGAATAGGATTGGGAATTTGTCTAGCAAATTTCCTTATAACCAAAATTGTTTTGATTACTATATGGTATAATTTCGGTTGAAGAACCGATGATCATCTCAAGTACAAATTAATCAATTTGGCATTATCCTTTCCCGAGGGGGATATGGTGTCTAGTCGGGGATCGCTGGGGTAGCGGGTTGCAACGTATGCGGTCCGTCCCACTCCCGCCGGTACTGGCCATGATAGCGGGTAGGGCCGGGATAATGTCCGAGGGATTAAGTTGTATTTTTCTAATTATTAAAATACGAATTAATACGTACTTTGAGAATAATACTATATATATTCAAGCATAACAATCAAGTTTGACTGATTGAATTGGATTGATAATTAATTTAATATGATTGAATTGATTATGTCCAATTATACTCTAATATGATTAGAGTTGATAATTCCCTTGGAAGAATTAATTATGTGAATATGATTCATGATAATTAATTAGAATTTGAATATGATATGGAGGATCACATAAGTGACATCCATGGTCTCCCGTCAAGGCGAAGGGTTTCGTCGCCAGATATTATATGTGGGAGACGCCTATCCGAAGTGACAGCTCCTGCATATGATTCATTTGGATTGGGCTCGTCGCTTCTCGAAAGAGTAAGGACGTATGCGTAGTGACCCTAATATCGGGTCCTCATATTATTGGGGCGATATTGGATTGCGCATAGCGAGTTGTATTCCTGTTGACGGTTGGTTCAATTAATGACGGGTCAACATCACCTTAGGGGTGGTGGGCCCGGGTGTTAAAGACCGAATTGGGAGATGCAAGTTGGACTTGCAAGGCGGAATGTGTTCCCGCTTCTCTTTATTGGAGTTGCAGTTTCTCATATTATTGGGATGTAACAAAGATAAAGAGGAGATCCCAGATCTTGCTGAGATATAATGGTAAGTATATCTCTTACATTGAAAGTGATTAAGGGAATGAACTTTCATTGTTGACATGGCAAGACAACTTTGATATAAAAACTCCTAAATCAAAGTATAATATGTATATATATATAAATATATACAATAATGCAAATTTCTTATTTCAGATAATCCTTTATTAAACCCACTCAATTCTATACTCAATAATAACCAGTAAAATATCATGGATTGGACCCTTGATCCAGATATTGTAATTGCAGTTGGACACATAATGTATGTGGTTGCAATATGCAAGCTTCCTCATAATAATGAGAAGTGATAATTAAATAGACAATAGGACTAAAACCCTAGGGTTTGTATGTCTCTATAAGTCTTGATCTCATCGAATGTACTTTTGAAGTGACATGTTGATAATGATCGTAATTATCAAATAATCCTTATAAAATCAATAAAGATATTCTGGCATACATATGTGCTCTTGACATTTAATCATAAATGACATGGTTCTCTACATCATGTAGAATGGTAGCTCTATAACAGATGATGTATTCAAATTACCTACCTGAACCTATGTTTTAAGAGTTTAGATGGATGTAGATGATGAGTGTCATCATTCTACTGTCTATACTCTAGTCATTCATGAAGCTTCATAATATTCATATTATATGAATCGGGTGAAGCATGTATAAATGTTGAAATACTCTTACATTAAATTCTTTTGAATTTAACATAAAAGATCCTTAGTCTTGAGTATCGGTTGCTTATAGATAAAGGGAGCGCAGTGGAAGCATGGGTTGGACCCAAGTAAGAAATATAGTCAAAAGGTTGACTGTATTTCTGTAACTTCCATTTGACATTCAAATAGTTGAATGAATGCCAATACTGCAATAAGTTGATGTGTTGATAGTATGACTATCAAATCTATCTAGAATCCTTAGAGAAAGAATCAGATAGTGCATCAGATTAATCTACATATAATCATTGATATTGACTTACTTATTTGATAAGATAAAGTCTAATAATTATATCTCAATTTTCTAATGACACTTGCAATTGGTTGCATATGTATTAAAAATTTTGATCTTAAGGTTTATTGGTCATCCATGTTGAAAGTGATGCAAGTGTTGCAACAATTTCCATGAGATTAATAGACTTCATATTTTCAGCGGGAGCCCTTAGTCTTAGAGAATGTCTCTATGACCTAGATATTAGAATACACTCATTGTTTATTTCTAATTGTTGGATATAAACATGAATTATGTAATAAATCTATCATAAAGAGTTATGATGGAGATATTTCAGATAGTAATTTAAAATCTAGTGGACTCTATTAAATTAGAAAATTAATGAATGGTTCATTAAGTTTTTTAATACTGAGAATTAAAAAGATCAATAGGAAGATAAAGATCATTTGATAATGATCTGACATCAAATTTTGGACATATGTCTGTTGATGAGATCAATGGACTAGTAAGACATGAAACTTTAGATTGTCTAAAGCATCAAATCTCACATACTTGTGAATATTGTATTCAAAGTAAAATGTCCAATACACCCTTCCTTGAGAAAGGTGTAAGGTGTCAAGGTATTAAGGATCTCATACATATTGATGTATGCAGATCATCTATATCATAGTAAACATTATGGATATGTGATATCTATTAATGATTATGTATGATATGAGATTTCTTCTCTTCACCTAAGAAACCTTTGAAATGTTCAAAGATTTCTTAATTTTGGTTTAGAACTAAAGTTTGAAGGAAGATGAAATGAGTTTGATCTAACCAAGGTAGCCTGTACCTATTAGATGAATTCAAGGAATACCTTATGGAGATGTGAATATCATTCCTATCTCAATCCTCCTGATGAACCTTAACTCAATAGAGTTGTAGGGAGATACAATTGATCATGTGTGGCATGATTTGATCAATGATTAATCATAGCATAATTATCTCTTAGTTTCCAGGTATATATATGTGGTAGAGACTACATTATATATCCTTAATAAGGTTCCATGTGATTAAGATGGAATCTGGCACTAGAGAGCGCTACTTCATTAGGAAAATAAAGGATGGTATTAGATACCTACTTTATGACGTTGAGATTCTTAAAAGATCTCATCTTTGAGAATATGATTCTTATAGGATGACTCTCTTGAGAATCAAGATGAAAATGAAGTAAATGAACTCATTTAATCTTGAAAAGATAATGAAACTCCTGAAATCGGAAACTAAAATAGATAATTAAAGATGAAACATTAATACCTCTTCAAATAAGTTTGAGGATGGATTCCATGTGTCAGTTAAATCCGAAAATGATCGGACTTCATGTGATGAAGCTCCTGAGGATCATGACATGGAAAGATGGATGTTAGCAATAAAAGTCTAATGTAGACTTCATATACAAGTGTTGTATATGGACCCTCGAGGATCCACCTGTATGGGTCAGACCCATTAAGGTGTACATGGATCTTCAAGAGAAAGAGGGAACCTGATGAGAAGGTATAGACCTTCAAAGCACGGTTCGTAGCCATGAGCTACACACCGAAGAGAAGGCATCGCTTGCGATAAGACTTGCTCTCCAGTGACCTTGCTTTAACCCATCAGAATATTGCTAACTATAGCTACACAACTTGTCTATGACATCTTCATGGTGTGAGTCAAGATTGCATTCCTCTATGAATACCTCTCTGAGGATATTCATATGAAGTAGCCCCAGGGCTTCATGGTTGAGGAAAGCAAGGTGTGTAAGCTAAAGAACTCCATCTTTGGACTCAAATAAGCTTCTTGTATTTGGAACATAAGATTTGATGAAATTGTAAATGTTATGATTTCAGATAGAATCTTGATGAACCATGTGAAGCTTAGTGGAAGTGCCATTGTGTTCATCGTGCTAAATGTAGATATTATTCTAATCATTTAGAATGATATAAGAATAAATAATAAGTGTTTTAAAATTTGGTCGTTCCATACTTTGAAATATGATCTCAAGGATACCTCTTAGATCTTAGTTCTGAAGTCGTTCAGAAACAAAGAGAAGAGGATATTGGGACCGTCACATTAGTAGTACACCTTGGACTTATTCCATTTTCTGAAAAAATTCCAAGAAAGGCTTCCTTCCCTTAAGATGTGGTAGTGACCTGTCTAAAGGGATAACCTCAAAGAGTTGAGGAAATGATTGCTAGAACTGCTTGCACTTGTGCATCAGTTATAAGAAGCTGAATGTATGCTAGATGTGTACAAAAGCCAGATGTCTGCCATGCAGTGGGAGTAGTAAACTGTTACTAATCCTGTTATGGAGATAAAACACTTGATTGCAATAATAATAATATCTTCAAAGATGATAAAACTTAGAGATAGTGATCTCAAAGTCTTATCTTCAAAAGTTTAAGATCTTGTAGATAGCGATCTATAAGGGTCTTGACTGCAGATACCTTAGGAGATAAAGATCTCCAGGAATGAAGGTATTCTAAAAGGATTATGGGAATACTGGTTATGATAATTAATAAGATGTAGTGTCCATGACACTATAACCGACAAAAATTGAGTATTAGTTGCATGAGATGCAACATTCGCATTGGATGCGAGCACTGTTACTAGGAGATATGCAAGTGCCGTAAAAGAACTTGGCGTAGTCTCTTGGGAACAGAGTGACTGATCAGCTTACCTAGCTATTTTCTAAATAGCCTATGATTGTCACATGAGTGTGGGTTTAAATGATTAGCCCATTAATGGCTCTTTGGGCTAGTGGGAGATTGTTGGACATGCGAGCCCATGACGAGCCATTATGCAATAAATGTTATTGCGAATATCATTCCCTGATCTGAAATGAAGAATACATAATTTGCATAATAGGTCCCTTAGTACAATTAGGGTTATGTACCATGGCCATCTTAATGATCATACAGCTGTTGATTCAATTATTGAATCATAGAGGTTGGTGCTTAGATGAATATCTAATGAGTTAGATTGAGGACTCGTCAAGCACCGTCAAATTATTATTAAGAGATGATCTCCAGCCAGAGTAGGAGATGGCAATCCTATCTCAGTTAGGCTGATATCTGACCGACCTCTTGATGCAGGTCCTCTGTATAGGAATAGAGATTCGGACGTGTCGGATTAGTGAGGTCAAAGAGTTGACTTAACGAGATCGAGATAACCAAAGTCATATATCGTATGCTATCATGATATAGGCACACATCCTCTGACCGGAGACAGATGTGTTACTATATGTCTGAGTATGTACATTTGGTAGACAATTAGGTTGATGACCTAATCAAGGTCTATACACCGGCACGCTGGTGTGCATATAAGGGCATATGAGTAATACGATCTCTCAAAGGGATCATACAGGTTCAGTTACTGAACCGGAAGACATGAGCTCACTCATGAGATATTAGGAAGAATCAAATTCCATGCGCATGGTCGTCTCGCTTTGTAAGCTTGACTGAATTTGTAGGTTTGATATATACTTTTGAAAGTATATGATCAAGACCTAGGTATGATATATGCTTTTTGGAAAGTGTATGATCGATACCGACTCCCAATGATCGAATAAGAAACTTACTGATAAAACCCTGAAATAGACAGTATAAAGTTGATCTAATACTTCGGGTTTATTCTGAGTCTTCCAGTATACAGGATGTACAGGTATTGGGAATACCTAAGGGTGATGTGATCATAAACGATTGTATAACCATGACGCTTCCATTCCTAGGGAGTGATGAAACGGGTCTGGATTTTAGTGACTCCTCTCAGTAGAGAAGTAATCTGATCTTAGTCCAAATGTTGGACATTGATCTGAATGTGAATCGAATGCAATGAGAAGATTAGATTTGCGGTCTTGATTTAATCAAGCATCTATGGGAGGCCCGCGATCTGGATTTGAGATATGATCTCAATATCCATGTCACTATACGTGGAACAATACAATCGCCCTATCCTTATCTCCAAGTATTCGCGGAGAAAGCGCATTCTCCTTGAAAGAGTTCATGGATAATTCTATTGTTGATATATGTATCCGAGCATTGAGAAAATGGATAATTAAATGTGATTTAATTATCATGAATAATATGAATTTGATTCATATTATAAGGAGAGTTATCTTAGATAATTAAATGTGATTTGATTATCAAAGATGTAAATAATATGAATGTGATTCATATTATTTGAGCACATGAGAATAAGTTATCCAATATAATTAAATGTGATTTAATTATTATGGATAAGAATAATGTGGATAGTAATATCCAATTATTCATAATATATTATAAATGTGATTTATAATGTATTAGAGAGAGTTAAATATAATTTATATTAGTAGATTAATTATTAATGTGTATTGGATACACATTGTCTAATTAATTGAAAATGTAAATTACATTTTGTTTTGGGTTGTGAATATGATTCACAATATTCCAATGTCAAGATTGCAATATTCCCAAATTTAATTGAGAATTATTTTGGTGAATAAAAATCCCAACAAATAGTTGTTGGAAAATAAGTAGAGAGAAAATCAAGGAGATGTGCAATCTCATGAGATTGCCCTCTAAAGGGGAAGGTTGATCTCCTTTGTATTTTCTCTCCTTATTTGATTGATTTAATTTGGTATTAATATTTATTTGATTTATCAAATATATTTTATCAAAATTAAATCACAAGTTATTGGTTTTTACCAACAATAATCTTGACCATTGGATTGACATAAATCAATCTCATCCATTGATTTTAAATGTCACATGGATTGAGATCCATGGATCCCAAAACCCTATAAATAGAGAGGCATACCATGCTCTCTATTTTACACACAATGCTTGAGAAGCATCTCTCTCCCTCTCTCTTTCTCTCTAGACGTGAGCCCTCTCTCTCCATCTCATGGCCGTCCACCATGGATGCCATGGAGAGGTTCTCCATCGTCACGGCATCATCGTTATGCTGCCCGTTCTTCTGCTCGTGGATCTCCATCTCCTTCGGTGCGCCTCGCTCGTGAAGAAGACGTCGGATCTCGTGTGTCGAGATCAAAAGATCCGCCGCTTGGATCATTAACATGGATTGCGAGAAGCACGCGGTTCATCCCCGCGCTCGCAAGCGTCTCCTCCGTCGAATCGGACTTGAGACAGGAGGTCTCTTCGTTTAGAGACTCGATCGCAACCACGCTTCAAGAGGTAATCCTATTACTTGTTTGTGGTTTAGATGAAACGATTCGAGAAGTGTTCTTGGATCATGTGGTTTCGTCGTATAAAATTTTTTAAATTCCGTTGCATCGAGCAACTGGTGCGACTAGTCGCTCCTCGTCGTATTCGATACGACACTCACGCTTCCGTGATGCGCTTGAGGATCTAACCATATCCTTCACAGATTGTACTCAGATTGTCTCCCAATATACTTAGGGTAAGATATCCCTAAGTATAGACAAGGAGAGGAGACAATGGAGAGTATCAAAATGAATAGAACACTCGGGGTGCACACCCCCCTATAATTAGGACAAAGTACGTCCTAAGTATAGAAAACTGGTAACAAGGGGATGCACCTTTTTGATAGATAAAGAAAGTAGAAAGGGAAAAGAAGAAAAGAAGAAAAGAAGAAAAGAAAAAAGATATCAACAGATGAAAGAGTGATATGGACAGGTGGATCTATATAGCGGAAGATAGAAATGATCACCATGTATGAGATGCAGATGATATGAGTCAAAGAACACATCTCATACCAGAAGAATGGGGGCAACGTCAATGGTCGGCGGATCATGATCTAGATATAGCTTCAGGCGTTGACCATTGACACAGAAGGTAGAGGAAGATGACGGTTCAGATATATCAATGCTACCATTGTCATGTTCCTTCCTGACCACATACGGACCTTTCCACTTGCTCTGTAATTTTCCTGGGAATAATTTCAGCCTAGAATCAAACAACCATACTCACTGATCTGGCTCAAATTGTTTATGGCTGATATGAGAATCGTGCCATGTCTTCACTTTTTCATTGTACTGTAGGTTGCTAGAAAAGGTTGTATCTCTCAGTTCCTCCAAGGATGCCAACTCTTCTCTCCTCTGTTCTCCTATACTCTCGGGATCCAATAATAACTCAGTGACTACCCAGAGTGACTTGTGCTTTATCTCCACTGGCAGATGGCACAGCTTGCCATAGACAAGACGAAAGGGAGATGTCCCTAATGGATTCTTGAAGGAAGTCCGATAGGCCCACAAGACCGAGTCCAAAAGCTGTGACCAATCCTTTCGGTCTGGGCGGACAACCTTCTGTAGGATAGTCTTTATATCTTGGTTCGATACTTCGGCAAGACCATTAGTCTGAGGGTGATACGGCGTGGCAACCCGATGGTCAATGCCGAACTCGTCTGCAAGGGCCCTAACCTTGTCATTGATGAAATGAGACCCCCCGTCTAAAATCAAGACTCTAGGTACCCCGAACCGTGAAACGATATTTTTCCTCAAAAATTTACAGACAGTCTTAGCATCTGCGGCTCGGGCGGGGATAGCCTCAACCCATCGGCTGACATAATCTACAACGAGCAAAATGTGCTCGAATCCCTGACTCTTAGGAAATGGGCCCATGAAATTAATCCCCCATGCATCAAAAACCTCACAAAAGTGAATGGGTTTCATGGGCATCATGTCTCTCTGTCCGCAGGTTCCCATCTTCTGACAATCAGTACATCTCTTCACAAACTAATCTGAATCCTTGAAGAGAGTAGGCCACCAAAGGCTGGATTGAAGCACCTTCTGTGCTGCCCTTTTCCCAGAATGATGTCCTCCTGCCTCAAGCTTGTGGCAGTATGTGAGGACGCTATGCTGCTCTTCTTGAGGAATGCACCTTCTCCAGATGCTATCCCCTCCTTCATGATAAAGGACGGGATCCTCCCAATGGTAAAGCTTGGCCTTCGCCAGGAAGGTCTTAAGTTTCTTCCTGGGACAACCTTGTGGGACCGTCTTGGCGACAAGATAGTTCACAATGTCGGCGTACCATGGGAGCGAGGTGATAGCCAAGATCGCCTCATCTGGGAATGTCTCTGTGATAGGTGCGATGGGCTCAGATTCCTCAAGGTTCTCCAAGCGGGAAAGATGATCCGCCACCACATTCTTAACTCCAGGCTTATCCTTAATCTAAATATCAAACTCCTAGAGTAGAAGGATCCATCTGGTAAGGCGTGCTTTGGCATCCTTCTTGGTCATTAAGTACCGGATGGCGGTGTGATCAGTAAAAATTGTCACTCTAGATCTAAGAATATATGATCTGTACTTATCCAAAGCAAAGACTACAGCCAGCATCTCTTTCTCTATTACAGTATAATTCCGCTGAGCGGCATCCAAAGTCTGGTTGGCGTAGTGAATGGCAAACGACAATCCATCCTTCCTTTGACCGAGCACAACCCCAACCGCAAAATCGGAAGCATCCGTCATGATTTCGAATGGGTGAGACCAATCGGGTCGCTGAAGGACAGGAGCCGTAACAACCATACTCTTGAGAGTCTCAAAAGACGCAAGACACTTATCATCTACAATGAACTCGGTGTCTTTCGTCAACAAATCAGTAAGCGGTCGGGCAATTCGACTGAAGTCCTGAATAAACCATCGGTAGAAACCGACATGCCCCAGAAAAGACCGCAATAGACACAGATTAGACAGTGGATTGAATTTTCTAATGATTTCCACCTTGGCCGGATCGACCTCCATGCCCCTGTTGGAGATGATATGACCATGGACCATCCCTTGAGTCACCATGAAGTGACTCTTCTCCCAAGACAATACAAGGTTGACCTCAATGCAGCGCTGAAGCACATGGTCTAGGCAGTCAAGACAAGCATCGAACCCATCGCCATAGACCGAGAAGTCATCCATGAAGACCTCTAAATAGTCACCCACCATGTCCGAGAAAATGGTCAACATGCACCTTTGGAATGTCGCCGGAGTGTTACATAGACCAAAGGGCATCCGTCTGAAAGCATAAGTCCCAAACGTTCTCTATTCAAAACCTCTGCCATGCTATTGGATTTTGGGTGGTAAGGACTAGTAACTCTATGCTCAAATCCGTAGTCTTTAGATAAAGATCTCACATCTAGGTTCACAAAGTGGCTACCCCCATCAGAAAATAGAACTTTTGGTACTCTGAACCTGGTAATAATATGGTCTCTCACAAACTTAGAGATAGTCTTGATGTCTGCGGTTCAGGTTGGGATAGCCTCCACCCACCTAGATAAATAATCAACCACCAACAATGTGTACTCGTATCCTTAGTTGTTGGGAAAGGGACCCATGAAATCTATGCCCCATGCATCAAAAACATCACAAATGATCACATGTTGCATGAGCATCTCATCTCTTTATGTAACTGTTCCTCCCATCCTCTAACAAATCGAGCACGACCGTACAAAATCAGTAGCATCTCTGAATAGGATCGGCCAGTACAATCTACATTGCAGTAACTTGTGAGTGGTTCTCTTCCTCGAATGGTGTCCTCCAGCCTCAAGAGAATGACAATATGTAAGGACACTCTGGTATTCCTCCTAAGGAATACACCTTCACCAAATACAATCTGGCCCTTCAAAGAAAAGGAACGGATCGTCCCAGCGGCTTCTCCCTAAATTTGACTTCATTCGATCTATGTCATTCCTAGTCCAACCCTGGGGAATTTGCTTGGACAAAAGAAAGTTCACCATGTTGGCAAACCATGAGAGTGAGTCAATAGCATAAATTGACTCATATGGGAAGGTCTCTCTAATATGTTCATATCAAGAGAGTCCTTACGCTCGATTCGAGAAAGGTGATCAGCTACAACATTCTTTACTTCAAGTTTATCCTTTATCTCCGAATCAAACTCCTGGAGGAGCAAAATCCACCTATGAAGACACACCTTCATGTCATTTTTCCCTTGAAGTATCGAATAGTTCTGTGATCAATGTAGATTGTCACCTTAGAGCACAAAATTTATGACCTGAACTTCTCAAGGGCCCACACTACACCGAGTATTTCCTTTGTCAGTCACGATGTAGTTTTTCTATGTAGGGTATAATACTTTGCTTGAGTAGTGGATCGCAAATGAGATACCCTCTCAATGTTGTCCTAACATAGCTCCTATAGCGAAATTTGAAGTATCAGTCATGATCTCAAAGGGGAGAGACCAGTTAGGAGCTTGTAGTATAAGCACGGCACAAATCTTCATCTTCAAGAGCTCAAAGGTCTTCAGACACCTATGATCTACAACTAACTCTAAGTATTTCCCTAGGAGCTCAGTCAGTTGGCGGGAAACCATCGAAAAAACCTGAATGAATCTCAGTCGAATCCAGCATGCCCTAGAAATGACCTCACTAACTTCACGTTGGTAGGTGGATCGAGTTTCTTGATCACCTCCTCTATATCAGGGTCAACCTCCATTCCACTTTTGGAGTTGACATGACCCAATACGATACCCTTTGTCACCATAAAGTGACTCTTCTCCCGGGAGAGTACTAGATTTACCTCCCTACACCACCTGAGGACTCGGTCTAGGTGCGCTAAACATGTATCAAAGGAATCACCATTCACTTAGAAGTCATCCATGAACACTTCTAGGAAATCTCCCACCATCTCAGCAAATACGGTGATCATGCGCCGCTGAAAAGTGCTTGGAGCATTGCAGATCCTGAGATGATGAATCCACATTTCATCATCTTTATTCTATTATTTTGGCCTCAAAAACCCTAGTAAATGCGTGTAAATACCCTTAATTAGAGCATCTTAGCATTCATGCATGTGCATCCAAATAGTGTATAAAATACTATAATTAAAGCCAAAATTATAGAATAAATAAAAGAAAAGAAAAAGAATAAAATATTGCAAAGATTTTATGACCCGAAACACCGAGACCTAGGCATCTTGATGAATAGGTCGACAAGGAATAAAGTAGGGGGAGATAAGGGTCAGAATACCAACAAAATTCCCTTTGATATTATTCATTCTTTATTCATTTTGGGACCTATTTTTGGTTCCACTTTTTATACCTCAAATAAAGAAACTTTGTACATGAAAGTTATAGATAATTAAATAAAGAAAAATACAAAATTTATTTCACCCAAAAATAATACACAGATAAAAAGTTATGGTCTGAATAAAATTCCAGGATCCCAACTTCCCAGATCCATATCTCACAAATGAAAACTCCAAATGCATCAAACTCACCTTTAATTGTATATAATTTAAAATAATCTATTTAATGGCGGTGGTTTCGCATTTGGCGGAGCTACGGTTTGAAAATTGAGTTTTGGACCCCTATTGTATACTTGAACATATTAAAATATTCAATTTATTATTTAGTCATTATTTTTATAATTTTATATTTTTATAATTTTGTAAATATTATTTTTAATAAATTTGTACATTAAAATCAGAATAAAAACAAAAATAAAACACAAAATAAAAATATGTGTATATTCTACATAGGTAAAATACCTCTATACAACCCTATATAAAATATACTTGTATTTTTTTAAATATATTAAACACCTCAGAAAATAAAATAAAAATATAATTAAGTGTATAAAAATATTTTACAAATTTATAAAATAATAAATTAAATAAATAAATTAAAAATCACAAATAAAAATAAATTAATAAAATATATAGGTTACATACCTATAAAGGGCATAAAGGGAACTTGTAAATTTACACCTCATAAAAATAATTAAAAATAAGAATAAAATACTTTATAAAATAATAAACATTTTTATTTAATAATCAAAATTTATTTCGTTCATTTTATATTTTTAATTGAATTTACAAAATAATTTTCATGGCTTTTTCCTGGTTGGTCCAGGTGGACTAACGAGGTGCAAACCCTAGTTGACCCTGGTCAACTAGGCGTCCTCCCCCCTGTAGCCTGTGTCAGAGCCTCGTTTGTCCTCGCTTTTGCGGATTTTTCGAGGACATTTCTTTCATCCTTTCAAGTTGATTCCTTCTGCAAACTTGGTCCTCTGTCATCCCTCTCACTCGCCCTATGATTATCTTGGTCCGAGGACCAGCGATTGCATCGATCTCCCTTGGTCTTTGGAGCACCATAGTCGTCAGGTCAAACCCAATAAAATGGACACCCGACTTCAATTCAAAAGTTGAACCCCTCAATCCATAGGTTAGCTCCCCTCCTTGCTCCCAACAGCTCGAGGAAGGTGACACCTTCCTCTCGAGCCCTTCGGGTGGGTCGAGCGTCGCCTGAGGAGGCTCCACGACCTCCGCCTTCGCCGGTGTCGAGGCACTCCCTTCCCTCCGGTCACCACCGTTTAGGTAGCCCCCGTTCCCATTTTATTTTCTTGCTTTTTCTTCGCCATATTCGTAGGATCAAAAGCCCTCTCGAAATTTCACCTTTCATACATCGAATCATCCAAACCATCCACCTCGCCGGAGCGCCCCTCCGGCCGACCATCTCTTCGTCGTTCCGCGCCACCATTCTGCCACCGCGGGACCCAGGCACTTTGCCCTGGGTCCTCTCATGCCTTTTTGCAGATGCTTGGACTTGAACGCACGCCTGGAGGTCATTTTGATCTTCGCCAGAGGACACGAAGCTCCACCAGCTCCGCCCGTGCCTCCAGCGAACCTCGGCCCTCGCCAAGGTGTTTTGGACCTCCCCGCGCATAGAGGAAGCTTGAAGGAAGCCGCAGCCCCATTTTGAAGCCCAAAAGCCACCGGAGCTCGGAGATCAGCCTCGAGGAAGTTCGCCTCGCCGGCGTTCTTCCTCATTCTTCCTCCGCGTCTTCTCACCGTCGGATCGGGTCGCCGCTCCAGGTTGCACAACCACCGTCCGATCTCCTTGCGCCTCGACCGTCAGATCATCTGAGGGAGATCTAATCATAGTCATTGGAGCCCAAGCGTCATCGGTCGTCCAACGCCTGCCACGTGTCAAGTGAATCGCCTTCCGCCGTTGGATAACGCGCTTAGGGGTATTTTGCATTATTCACCCCGCGCATTTTTTGTATTGTCATTTAGTCCTTAAACTTTCATTTGCCGTTTAAAATATTTTGTAATAATTATAACTAGGCCCCCAAACTTTCCCTATTTGCATATAGGTCCTGGCCACGTCACCTTACGTGACCTGTACACGTGAGGTGAAGGGCATTTTGCACAGGACCCCTTCAGGGTTGTCGTATTTCGTTTCAGTCCTAGAACTTTGATATTAAGTGTAAATTTTTTGGGATATTTGCATTCAAGCCCCCAGATTTTTGGATATTACGTGTATACCCTTCCCAAGCGCGTGCTAGGCACGCACCCTGGTGGGTTATTTGCAGGCGTGCCCCTGCGGGTCTTATATATTATATTTGGTCCATTAAATGCAATATTCAGTTTTATATTTTGCGTGAAATTTGCAATACAACCCCTGGATGTTTGCTTATTTGCATTTATACCCCTGCTAGGCATTGTATTTTTGTTTGCTTCACCTATTTATTTAGTGCATCATTTTAACTCGAAAAATTCCCAAAAATTTAACTTAAGCTCCTGTTGTATTGCATATTCACGCCATATTTTTGCATTGCATTTTTGTTGCATTTTAATATTTATTAAAAATAAAAAACATGCATTTTAGCTACTGTTTGTATTAGAAAATACCAAAAAAATAATAAAACAGCTTGAAAATTTTCAAAAAAATTACCTAAGGTCTATTTTATTGTATTATAGTGTCAGTCCAAAAAACACTAAAAATTTCAAAACAAAAACCTTAAAAATTAGAAAAAACCTAAAAACTTCCAAAAAATCAAAAAAATCATAGAAAAATCGAAAAATTACAAACTCAAGTCCTGTAGGTTCCCTATTTTATTTCCTTTATTTTAAAATTAATTTGCGAAAATTTTG
Source organism: Ottelia alismoides (assembly GCA_037367405.1). Taxonomy (NCBI): domain Eukaryota; kingdom Viridiplantae; phylum Streptophyta; class Magnoliopsida; order Alismatales; family Hydrocharitaceae; genus Ottelia; species Ottelia alismoides. The sequence continues at coordinate 206,628 of JAZKJV010002739.1, forward strand.
ATACTGTTTGCTATTTTTCATTGCCATTTTACTTTCAGCCAGCTAGTTTATTCACTGTTTTCTTTGTTTTGGTTTTTAGAAATACCAAAAATATTCTGAAAAATCCCCAAAAATCACAAAAATAGTATAAAAATATAAAAAGACCAAAAACATTTTATTTCCTAATTTTTGAGCATTTTTCACTACTTTTATAAATACCCTTGTACCTCTTTTCTTATATTGTCTATATATTCTATTTATAAAAACAAAAAAAATATAAAATATAAAAAGAAAATAAAAATCAAAAAATTCAAAATCAAATACAAAATTAAAAAAAATTAAAAAATTAAAAATTAAAAACCCACAAAAACATTTACATCCTGTAGACAATACAATCACATTCACATTGTTGTGCATCATTGCATAGTTCTATCCTGCCTTGCTCCCTGAGATCGACCCCTACATACTTTCCACTATACACTTGTTTGTAGAGTTATAATAAATTTTAACTCCACTTTCTGCTTGTCATTGTTTGATTTCATATTGTGGGTTAATTGTTGACTTTAGTTGGATCTTTGAGCGGTCAATACACCGACTGTGGTTTCGCCTTGTGAAACCGTACGATCCTCGATTTCCTGCTAAATCAAATGGCACCGTTGCCGGGGAGCAACATCGTATAGTTCTCAGTTTTGTTTGATTGTGATCGATTTTATTTGTCTACATTATTGCTTGCTTTGTCTCTCTAGTTTTGATATCCACTTGTGAGCTTTCTAACCATTCTTTCTTGTCTTCTTGCGAGGGACCGCGGAGCGAGGAGGATCGCCTAGGTGATCCGGTGCAGCCTTGGGAAGCGGAGTCGGCTTTTCTAGCCTAAGCCGACAGGGGAGAGCAGGAGTGAGAGAGAGAGTGTTAGCTAGTTTGCATTTTCTTTTGTGAGAGAGAGATTTATTTGAATTGTAATAATACAGGTACTTGGACACTCAGGACACTGCGGGCCTAATTTCCAGGTGTCTGCTCACCTAGGGGCTCAATGCGGATTTTATCGTGTTTTCCGCAGTCATTTTCCGATATATATTTTTTTCCTTTCTTTTATGGAATGAGCCCTTAGATTTTAGGCATTGCTTGATCGATTAGATTAGATCCAAACACCCTAATAATCATTGCATGTACCTATAGTGAGTATTTGGACTTAGTTTAATTAAATAGTTAATCATCATCTTTGACCCGTCGCGCCACGAGCTCATCATGCCAAGCACTTCTCCTGGACTCGATGTGTCGAGAGGAGGAGGGGTGAGCCTAGACCGGACTCTATGATTGGAGATTGGTGGTTGGCTTATGGTTCTTCACGTAGCAATTGCCTGCTTAGGACGATTTCCATGTGCATATCGGCATGTAGCTTAGGTTTAAAAATTTCTGCCTGGAATCCCGCATGGAGAGAGCTGGAGGCGTTGTAAGTCTTTCTATCTTTGCAATCATCATATAGGCACAAAGGTGAGATTTCCATCTTGGTGCCGACTTGCACGGTTTTTCCGACTCTTTTCTTCCTTTGTTTTTGGATCAAGTAGAAATTGAAGAAAAAATAAAAACGTTAGGCGCTTGTTTGAATTGAAAAGAAGCGATAGCACCAAAAAATTTTAAAAAAGGGACTGCTAAGAAAACTTGACCAAAAATAAAACTGGTAATTGGATTCATTGTTTGGGGAGAGTAACACCCTCACTTGTATTCAGGTTGCATGGGAAGGTCTCCTTCCAAGTGAGTTGAGCGGCTTCATAAGGATTAGAGCCAAAAATCCAGCTTGTGGCTACCTTGTGTATCGCCTGGATTTCTGAAGTATTGGCGCTACTATCGTACGTAGATGAGTAGGGCTTGGTCACCATTGGTGACTCACTATTGTGTGAGCACTGACCTTGTCCGAAGTACCGAGCATAGGCCACGCCTTCACGGGTGTGTCTGTCTCACCGTCTGCATTCGAGTAGGGTCTTGCACGCTCACGGGTGATTCCATTACGAGCGAGATCCAAAGTATCAGTTTCGCCTATCGGCTTCCTCCCTCTTTTTCTTTAGCTGAGTAGGGATCTAGGAAGGGTTACAAGGACCTCAAAAAGCGCAGGCTACAGGTTACACAGGAGGAGGACAAGTACGGGAATACTTTTCCGGCAGTACTCTCTCTCCTATAGGCGTAGCGCTCTAAGGACTCGTTAAAAGATAAATTCCTGAATTCAAGCTAAAAACTACCAAGATAAAAAGACGAACCTTCACGGCTTCATGTGTTGAGTTGGTGAAATCCCCTTGTTTTGTGTTTGATTGCTAGTCGAGTTTAGGTCAAGATCAAAAACACAGCACACTTGTGCGCAATTTTGCCCCCCTTTTCTTCTACATTTACCTTGCTCTTCTCAATAATAACGATGATGGGAAGGAGGTCTCTTAGGCCGACATTGGCGGCACCGTTATCCAACACTCCTCCCTATTCATCTAGGACAATCTTGGAGAGTCCAGACCCGCTCTCCGAGCCCGAGTTCACATCCCCCCCGTTCTCCCTCAACCACCCTTCTCCTTCCATCAGTCCAAGAGTTTCAGAATTTAGTGCATCACAGAGCTCAGAACATTTGAAGGCACCTGAGATGGATTCTTTTGCATTTTCAGATAATCCAAAGATGAAACCACGGAGAACACCCAGATGAGCAGGAACACCCTCCATTCTTATATGATCAAGTCGTTATCAACAATTCACTTCTAGCATCTCTGGAGACCATGCGGAGACAGATCCGGGACGAGGGAGTCTTTATGGGTGACCTCATGAGAGAGATCGCACATATGCGAGAAAACAGACTTGGGGGCGGTGGCGGTGGAAGTGACATACCGGTTGTAGAAAACGAGGGAGGAGAACCCAACCAGGAGAGGCCGCCACAGACAATCATGAGGGAATTACACAATCCAGCAGCATCCCTCACTCATCGGTGGATCCGACTCCCTCCTATCCATGGAGATTTTGAGCTTCGCCCGCATACGATCCGGCTACTTCCTAAATTTCATGGGCTGGCGACTGAAGAGCCACACCTCCACCTCCAAGAATTTGAAATGATCTGCAGTACCATTCATGACAGGTTGGTGACCGAGGACAACATAAATATGATAGCCTTCCCCTTCTCTTTGGTTGATAGAGCCGCGTACTGGCTGAAACACCTGGGGAGGTTCGTCGACACTTGGGCAGATCTCCGGACCGCATACTTGAATAAGTATTACCCTCTCGGTCGGACGAACACAGCAAGAGCAATGATCAGCAACTTCATCATGATCCCAAATGAACAGATCCATGAAGCTTGGGATCGATTCAGAGAGCTCATCGACCGGTGTCCACATCACGACATATCAAAGCCCAATCTGGTGCAGAGTTTCTTTTGTGGGCTGACATCAGAGCTGCAGGGGCTTGTAAATGCCTCTTGTGGTGGGTCATATTTTTCCAAGGGTGAAGACAACGTTTGGACCATCTATGAAGGCATGGCAGAAAACTTAACAGTTATGGCCCAAGCCCGCGTCTACACGCAGCAGAAGCCCCACCAAGGAGCGGGATCATTCCAGAGGATCGCCCGCATCGATGCCGGTCCTCACACTCCGTCGGCAGCCGCAGCCCAAGCCGAATCAGCCGCAACCGAGATGGGCATTATTAGTGAGAAACTGGACAGTCTCGAGATCCTCGAGAAGAAGCAGATGCAAGGACTGGCCTAGATGGACCAGATTACCAAGACTATGAGTGACCTGAAGATGCAGATTCTTTGCGTCCAGGAGGCACAAACATCTTCCCAACAGCCTCCCAGGTCACAAGCTAATGCCAGCAGTAGCAGCTCTACCCAGCCCTCTGCCCTGTACTGCCAGGTCAACCACATTCAGGCAGAGCCGGTCCCACTGTTACAATACTACCCATCGCAGCCACCATCTCAGGACACTCAGATGGTGGTCTATCAGTCGGATCAGCCATTGGCAGTTCTTCCTCCACCATCCTTCGAGCAGGAGCCATTGATGGAAGTCAATGGGATATGGTACGACCGGTATCCGCAGCCCGGGATTCATCGCGATCACCCCGGATTCCGTTGGGGCAATGGTGGCACCTCTTCTCAGCAGCAACCTCTGGCTCAGGGATACCAGAACAGCCAGCCGCGGCAGCAGCAGCCCCAGTATGCCCATCAGCAGAACCAGCAGGGTCCCCGTCCCGCCTACAACAACCAGCTGTGGAGGCAGCGTCAGCAGCCTCAACATTCATACTCCCATCCTCCCCTGTACCAGCAGCAACCTCATTTAGCAAGGGAACACTTCCGATTCTCAGGTTCCCACCTTCGAGAACCCAGCTCTCGAGGATCTCGTTCGCTTGATGGCTGACCATCAGGCATCCTACCGGCAGGACATGGATGAGTTCCAGCAGGAGGTGAGGGATTTAATCAAAGGCAAAGCCGCCATACCAGCTCAGATTGAACCAAATCCGAACAATATGAAAAGGAAGTCTGAGAAGGTACAGTTTATAGAGAATACCTCTCCTAGTGATTATTTGAGTGACATGTCTTCTTCTTTGTATGATGCTGATTTTGTGACTACTAGGAGCGGTAGGATGCCAGCCGACGGTGCCTCATCTGAGCGACAACCACAAGCCAAACCAGGAGCGCTAGATAAGCAAAGTAGCGGTGTTGATGTCACTCATGATGATGTTGAAGATGGTGATGCTAATGCCACCAATGATGGAGTTCCAAACGACGGTACTGAGGCCGTCGTGATACCAGATGCAGACGGTGGTGTTGATGCCAACATTTTTGATGCAGAGCCAGAGCGCGGTGCTGATGCTGCGAAGACAGGTGTCGTTGGTGGTACTGAGGCCACCACATCTACTTTTGTTGAGCTTCTTTCTGTGGTGTTACCACCTTTTGTACCTATGGACTGTGGTAACAAGAAAAATAAAAATATGAATAATGGAAAAGTTTCTGTTCATACTTTAAATCCATATGTGTTGAATGATGATCATGGTATGGACTCTATTCCTTCACAGGTGCAGGAACCTATTCCTAGTCCTCCATCTGCGGAGGCCCCTACCATCCCCTTCCCCGAAGCACTTCATCGGGCGAAGGGGAATAAAAAAGAAAATCCAGAAAAGAACCAACAGGTAGATTTCAGCAACCAGATGATTGATAGATTCCACATTCATCTGACTCTACGGGAAGCATTTGAGCACATACCCTTCTTCAAAAAGAACTTGAAAGAGGAAACTACAGTCCGCAGGAAGAAGAGGAACAAAGATCAAATCCATGTGCTCACCCAGGACACTTGCTGCACCATTCAGAACAAACTGTCAGCCAAGAGACTAGATGTAGGAGCTCCCTATGTCAGATGCGAGATTCAGGAGCAGCAGTTTGATCGTACTCTATTAGACAGCGGCTCTTCGATTAACCTTCTTCCGGCAGCCTTACTCGACCGATTCAAGTTTGGTCCTCTTCTTAGGAGCAGGACAATCCTTCAGTTTGCTGATAGGTCAACTAAGAGGCCGAAGGGGTTATTGAGAGACGTGGCCGTTACCATTAAGGGCCTGAAATTCCCCGTGGACTTTGTTGTATTGGACATGGAGATCCCTGAGACGGTAACTGATGCCCCCATCATACTTGGACGCCCATTCTTGGCCACAGCCAAGGCGGTATCCGGCCATGATAGTGGGAAGGTATGTTTTCGCGTAGAGGGCGAAACCATACAAATAGAGACGATCGAGGAAACCAGAGCGAGAGAATTAGAATGCTCGGAGAAGTCCAGTGAAGCCGCACAGATGATAGAGGAAGGGCTAGACGTCGACCAGGAGTGTGATTTCATGATGACAGATGATGAATCCATTTGGACAGATCCCATAGCACAGACCCTTGCCCAGCCTACAGATTCACTATATCTAAAGCTTATGGCAGTCGAGATCCTGGAGAGCACACCCCTGGATAAGGATACATTGGAGGCTGACAGTGTTGGGACGAGTGGTGATGATGATTTTCAGTCTTGTTCTTCTAGTTCAGATCCCTCGGATTCAGACATTAATTGGGATGATTTTGATGACTATTTGCCGTGTCTGGTTCCTTCTAAGCCGACATCTAGGACGGAGTATGAGCTAGTGCAGTTTATTGATGATTCAGCAGGCTTCCCTTCATCAGATATTCATGCAGTACGAGAGGTCTCACATGCAGACCCGGTCACCTTCACACAGACATATCAGAAGCCAGATCTGCCACCTCCCAATTGTCAAGAACATAAGCCTTTGCCGTAGTCGCTGAAGTATAGATTCCTTGTGGGTGAGCAAGATATGTACTCAGTCATTATCTCAGCAGGTTTGACTGGAGAGCAAGAATCTCGTCTGATTGAGGTTCTTGAAAGAAACCGCAAGGCAATAGGATGGAGTATAGCTGATCTCCATGGTATTAGTCCGGCTCTGTGCTCCCACCACATCTATCTTGAGGATGACGCTAGGCCGTCGCGTGAGTTCCGGCGACGACTGAACCCGAATCTTCGAGATGTGGTCATGAAAGAAATATCAAGGTGGTGGAGTGCCGATTATATCTACCCCATCTCCGACTCCAAATGGGTTAGTCCATTACATGTGGTACCCAAGAAGACGGGTATCACTACAGTTGTGAGTGAGTCTGGAGAGGAGATCGCTACCCGAGTACCCACTTCTTGGAGGGTCTGTGTGGACTACAGACGATTGAATCAGGACACCAAGAAGGATCATTCCCTGCTGCCATTCATTGATCAGATTATCGAGAGGCTAGCTGGGAAGAGTCATTACTGTTTTCTTGACGGGTACTCCGGATATAATCAAGTGGCCATTGCGCCCGAAGGCCCCTTCGTCCGACCATCTCTTCATCGTTCCACGCCACCATTCCGCCACCGCGGGACCCAGGCACTTTGCTCTGGGTCCTCTCACGCCGTTCTGCAGGTGCTTGGACTTGAACGCACGCCTGGAGGTCATTTTGACCTTCGCCGGAGGACACGAAGCTCCACCTGCTCCGCCCGTGCCTCCAGCGAACCTCGGCCCTCGCCGAGGTGTTTTGGACCTCCCCGCGCATAAAGGAAGCTTCCAGGAAGCCATAGCCCCATTTTGAAGCTCAAAAGCCACCAGAGCTCGGAGATCAGCCTCGGGGTAGTTCGCCTCGCCTGCGTTCTTCCCGTTCTTCCTCTGTGTCTCCTCACCGTCGGATCGGGCCGCCGCTCCAGGTTGCACAGCCACCGTTCGATCTCCTCGCGCCTCGACCGTCAGATCATCCAAGGGAGATCTAATCACAGCCGTTGGAGCCCAAGTGTCATCGGTCGTCCAACGCCTGCCACGTGTCAAGTGAATCACCTTCAGCCGTTGGATAGCGCGCTTAGGGGTATTTTACATTATTCACCCCTAGCATTTTTGTATTTTCATTTAGTCCTTAAACTTTCATTTGCCATTTAAAATATTTTGTAATAATTATAACTAGGCCCCCGAACTTTCCCTATTTGCATATAGGTCCTGGCCACATCACCTCACGTGACCTATACACGTGAGGTGAAGGGCATTTTGCACAGGACCCCTTCAGGGTTGTCGTATTTTGTTTCAGTCCTAGAACTTTGATATTCGCATTCAAGCCCCCAGATTTTTGGATATTACGTGTATACCCTTCCCAGGCGCATGCTAGGCACGCACCCTGGTGGGTTATTTGCAGGCGTGCCCTTGCGGGTCTTGTATTTTATATTTGGTCCATTAAATGCCATAAGTTATATATTTTGCGTGAAATTTGCAGTACACCCCCTGGATGTTTGCTTATTTGCATTTATACCCCTGCTAGGTATTGTATTTTTGTTTGCTTCCCCTATTTATTTAGTGCATCATTTTAACTCGAAAAATTCCAAAAAATTTAACATAAGCTCATGTTGCATTGTGTATTCACGCCATATTTTTGCATTGCATTTTTGTTGCATTTTAATATTTAATAAAAATCAAAAACATGCATTTTAGCTACTGTTTGCATTAGAAAATACCAAAACAATATTAAAACACCTTGAAAAATTCCAAAAAAATTAACTAAGGTCTATTTTATTGTATTCTAGTACCAGTCCAAAAACCACTAAAAAATTCAAAACAAAAACCAAAAAAATTAGAAAATACCAAAAAACTTCCAAAAAATCAAAAAAATCATAGACAAATCGAAACAATTACAAACTCAGGTCCTGTAAGTTCCCTATTATATTTCCTTTATTTTAAAATTAATTTGGGAAAATTTTGATACTGTTTGTTATTTTTCATTCCCATTATACTTTCAGCTAGCAAGTTTATTCATTGTTTTCTTTATTTTGGTTTTTAAAAATACCAAAAATATTCTGAAAAATCCCCAAAAATCATAAAAACAGTATAAAAACATAAAAAGACCAAAAACATTTTATTTCCTAATTTTTTAGCATTTTTCACTTTTTTTATAAATACCCGTGTACCTCTTTTCCTATATTGTCTATATATTCTATTTATAAAAACAAAAAAAATATAAAATATAAAAAGAAAATAAAAATCAGAAAATTAAAAATCAACAAAAAAAATTAAAAAAATAAAATAAAATAGTTTAAAATTAAAAACCCACAAAACATTTGCATCTTGTAGACAACACAATCACATTCACATTGTTGTGCACCATTGCATAGTTCTATCCTGCCTTGCTCCATGAGATCGACCTCTACATACTTTCCACTATACACATGTTTGTAGAGTTATAATAAATTTTAACTCCACTTTCTGCTTGCCATTGTTTAATTTCATATTGTGGGTTAATTGTTGACTTTAGTTGGATCTTTGAGCGGTCAACATACCGACTGCGGTTTCGCCTTGTGAAACCGTACGATCCTCGAATTCCTGCTAAATCAGGCATGCATCTGAATGTGTAAGTGCTGAATGAACATGTGAATGTAGTCTTTTCCCATTCCTTACGAGCTATAGCTACATGGCTGTGGCCTGAGTACCCACCAAGAAAACATAAAAACGCTTTCCTTGTGAGTCTCTCCAAGATTTTATCAATGAATGACAAGGGAAAGTGGTCTTTCTTGGTCGCGACATTTAGGAACCTATAGTCAACACATACACGTTATGATGTGGGTACTCGTGTCATGATCTCTTCCCCCTCCTCGTTGGTGACCATTTGAATTGCCGACTTCTTCGGGACAACATGAAGCGGGGCCACACAATTGGAGTTGGAAATAGGGTATATAAACTCTGCTTTGCACCATTTCTCATTCTCATTCTTCACTACTTCCCATAGATTGGGGTTAAGTCTCCTCTGGAACTCAAGGGAAGGTCTCACATTATCCTCAGTAAAAATGTGGTGCGAGCAAGGAGTAGGGTTGATCTCCACAAGATCTGATACTGTCCAACCTATTGCTTTGCGGTTTCTCTCTAAGACCTCTAACGACCTAGAATCCTATTCTAAAGTCAAGTCTAAGCTAATGATAACATGATATCTCTCTTTGGGTCCCGCAAGAAAGGCGTACTTCAATGTAGGAGGCAGTTATTTCACTTCTAAAAATGTGGTGTCATCAAACAAATCTGACTGAAATGAATCTGAATCTGAATCTGGTTGCATGATCATGAAGGTGGGATAAAATTAGTGCACACCACCAACTCAGAGGTATCGAGAGTCAGATCGACAAAGAGATGTGGTAATTAGGCCAAAGCTACGTCTGACTCATCATCTATGTCCCATGATTATTCCTAAGGGGGTGGAACTAACAGATCCTGATGGATCTCTAAGTCATCAAGGGAATAGGTAGATGCATCTCTCACAATATCAGGCAATACCTGGCAAACTGCATCATGCACTATGTCCTTTCCAGATGAAAGGGTCTCTCTCTATCCTGAAGGAACCTGTCTCCAAATCCCAACAGTGCCAATCATTCTGCAATCGGCCTCTGAAGATGAGTACTCTTTGCTACTCTCTAAATTGGGATGTTGCCATTTTGTTTGCTTAATCTCAAGGTTCACCTCTATGCTTAGAGAACGGAACTTCATCATTCTCATAACATAGTTTAAAGTTGCACATGCGGTCCTAAGGAAGGGCTTCCGGAGAATGATATGAGATTCTCTCCAATGATTGGGGGCCTCCATGTCTAAGACTATGAAGTCAACCTAATAGTCTTGCCCATCAGTCAATACAAAAACGTTCTTTACTTCTCTGTTAGGTATCTTCATTGAACGATATGCAAATTGGAGTAAATCTCTAGATCTGCGTAGTGGTCCCAACTCCAACTTCTGATATAATGCTAAGGGAACTAAGTTGATTGAAGAACCGTTATCCAAGAGAGTGTATGCAAGTGCAATGTCATCGATATGACTCTCCACGTAGTAAGCACCCACGTCTCTTTCTTCTTAGCAATTGTTGATTCTTGAGACAATAGGTTATGGATATTGACAAGATATGAGTATTCACATATTCATTCAATTTCTTTCTGCTAACCCCAGTAGGTGTGCATCTGACCTTAAGGTATTTCTGGAATGCAGGATGATTAGCACATACTCAACAAATGGCACCTCCACTGTGATAATCTCTCTAGAAAATCGTGCCATATCAGGGTCATCTTTTTGAATCTTTTTTGTGTGCTTTCCTACCATAAGAGCATGGGAGAAAGGGATTGAAGCAAGGGAAATAGAAAATGAAGAATCTGAATCATGGACTAAAATATCATTCTTGGCATTAACGAAAACAAAGTTCTTCATACATGAATCTTTTTGATGGAACATGGGATCAAAATCAAAACTATCTATTACAGGTTGTGGAAAGGAAGTTGCAGTTTATCTGCCACAACCGAAGGTGCAAGGTCCTCCATAGAATCTGAGTTATCTCCATGTTGTTGATGTTGAAATAGTGTTCTTCTTCTCTTCTCGGCTCGCTGAGAAATGATCCTCAAATGGTGATGATGGGTCCCCTGTATATGATGCCTCTCCTCCTCGTTCTTTAAAGATTCCTCATGTAGAGCTCCAGAGAGGCCCCTCCTCATGTCCCTCGCTCGGTCAGGTACGATCACGGTACTTCTTCTCTTGAGTCACATATGGTTTGCCTCGCCACACGAAAGAATCTCATGTTCAGATCTAAGATATATTGAATAGTATACCTAGCCAAGGTGCTACTGAGAACCATATCTGTTCAAGCTATGGGGTTAGCCTGAACTTTGGTTTCGATTGAGGTAAAGGGTGCACATTGCTCGTCTCACCATCTGGACAATTAGTTGACATCCATCTATAAGTCGTGAATTTTGTTCTGATGGGAACGAAGTTTGTCGAGTATCTGCTATTGTAAGTCAATGGGACCAGATGAAGAAGGAAGTACTAAAGATTGAGAAGAAGAATGGGAAGACTGGCCATGTTGCTGAGGTACTTCTGCTGATGCTACTAGTGCTGGGGCATCTGTTGACATCTAGGGCTCTGTTGTGTAGGAGGTAGTGTGGTGGTGAATGCAGTGTTGTTAAAGGTTGGGGGATGCTGGTAAACCTGTCGATCCCCCGTATTTCTCTGCCTGGTGGGGTCCTTAGTATACCGTACTACATCTCCCAAATCGGTGGAGGCCATTCCTGAACTATCTCTGCAGATGGAGGCTGTTGCTGGAAAGAATTGGTGTAGGACCGATCCTGCTCCCATGGCTGGGTTGACCTGACACCAGTTGCTCCTGAACATGGTGAACTCGGTATACAGGAGCAGCAGGTGTAGTCATAGCATGTATCTTTATCTTAGATACCTTCTCAGACAACTCCTCCATCTGTCAAGGTATCTTGGAGATGCTCCTGTCCAAGTCATAAATTTTTCGGTCGATCCTCTCAAACACTATAAGATTTTCCACAGGGATTCCCATGCTCGAGATCACATCTTGAGACAGATAGACTACAGCTGACTTTGATACTCCAGATGAGAGTGAACTGGGGGATTGTACTTACACCCTGCTTGCAGTGTGTGGGTGGCTAGTCTCAACCATCTGTTCGAATAACTTCCTGACGGTATCCGCTCCACGTGATGTATAGATGCCTCCACAGGCAGTGCTCACTAAACCCCGCATCTCAGGGTTGAGACCGATGAAGAATGATTGGACCAAGATGTTGTCATCTAGACCATGACATGGACATTTCTGCAGGATGTCCTTATACTTTTCCCAGGCATCAAAGATGGCTTCATGGGGTAGCTGGGAAAAGCTAGCAATGCGTGTCCTCATCATGTTAGTCCTCATCAGGGGGTAGAACTTCTTCAGAAAATGATCCTTGAACTAGGGATATGCAGTCACTGTAACTCAAGGTTCTTTACCCAGTAGTCAACTTTGTCACCCAAGGCAAATGGAAGGCTCTAAGATTGATATATTCCCTACTAACCCTAGGATGTCTAAGGTTAGCGCAGACAAGCTCGAAGTCCCTTAGGAATGCATATGGCTCCTCAAAAGAATTCCCATTAAATTGTGGCAACAAGTTCAGAAAGTGTGGCTTTAACTCAAAATCAACTTCATGTACGGTCTTACTCAAATAATGTCGAATTCTATACTATTTGGAGTTGTACGTCGCATCCATTGGTTGTTCAACCCCAACATTGAGTTGTCCTAATAGAGTTCGGAGTAAGGCATGTTGCTGCTCAGATGCAGCTAATCTGGCTATTACCATCCTCATGGGGTCCTCGGGGTGTTCTTCCTCTTCATCTTTCTTTTTTGGAGGCATTTTACTTGAATCTTCTTCGAGTCCTAAATCAACAATGTGATCTTGATTAAAAGAAGATTCTAAAATCAAGATAGTCTCACCAAGGCGAAGGTCTTCCTCGGTGAGGTGGGAGGAAAGAAAGGGAATGGTTGGTGAGTGACCAATCCGAGAGTGAGTGATCCTGAACTTAAGAGGGTCATGAGTCTAGGTTGGTCTAGGTTGTGAATGGACCTTTGAAGACGGAATCCTTGGAGGGTTGAATGAGAGATTTACAAAGTCCGAATAGATATCTCCCACTAAGTCATCTTCGATGTCAAAAGAACCCTTAAAGCTCGAAGTTCAATAAGATGCTAGTTCTACAGTGAACTTGAATGTGCAGAGAATACTCACACAATACAAACACAATGCAAACCGCTTTGGAAAGTTCACCAACTTCATACATGAGGGTCGCAAAGGTTCAGTCAAATTATCTTGTTAGTTTTAGTTGGTGGTAAAACAATCTTCTAATCCATTACTCACAGGTGTAGTAACCTAAGGTAGTTCATGTCCAAGCCGGTGAAACACACCAACTTAAAGCAAAACTATTTCTTCTAAGGGTCAGAGGAAAATGCTTGCAGTAATAACAAGACCCTAAGAGCGAGTTCAAGCGCTTAGGGCACAAGTCCAAGGATTTTGGCTCTAATCCTTAGGGGCTACGTCCTTACCCGCTCTTGTATGGAGGTAAGTACTAAAGATCAAAATGAGGGCTTTATTCACCCGTAAAACATGGTTCTTTTTATTCCAATTTTGTAATCAATCTGCTCAATTCAGTCCTAATTTTAGAGTTTGGTTGTCACTTGAAAATTAATGTGAACACCACAATGCACATCTACCATTCAGTCCCAATTTCCTTTTTAATCTTAAGTTGTAAAACAAGGGAGGAATCAGAAATCAGAATGCAAATAAAAATGATGATGCATGCTCAGAAGGAGGTATACTTACATCAACTCCCAGCACTCTCCATGTGTTACGCAGAACTGAATTTTTAAATTTATACTAAATGCATGCAGATCAAGAAAACCGCACCTAAATAGTGTATTATTAGCGGGGAAGAAATAGATTTCAATTTTGTTAAGTAGTACGTGTTTTTGCATCTCATTATGAATCTTATCAGATGTGAATCTTCAAAGATATGTCGCCTAAAAGGAAACATGCAAATTTGAATCTATACTACCGTATGCCTATCCTAATTTCACCACTCATTTCGAGTCCCTCCCTCACTGGAGATTGAAATAGATTTCAACACACCACAGGATAATTTTAATGTCCAAGTACACATGCGAGATCCCAAACGAAATCCACTAGAAGTTTGCAGTTATCTAATTTATTAAAAATTATTTACAAAAATAATATAAATATAGAAAATTAATCCTAAGGGCTCTACATTCTCTCATGACTCAACTAGATCTTAAATTTAATGTGTTCCTTCAATCGACTTATCACTAGAAAAAGCTGGCCTACAATGCTCCAGAGATGCTCGGCCACGTAAGTGGTCGCTCCGTCAAGTCAGGTCCCTCGCACAAAAAATAAGATGATGGTCAGAGATAGAAATAAAATAAAATAAAGCAAACAATATAAATTAAAAAATATGGAAAATAAAAAGAGAAATAATCATAAGAAAAACAAAGGGTTAGACTACCCGGGGTGGAAGACTTAAAGACTAGACTTTCTAAAAATCAACCTAAACCATGCCTCCCCAACAATGACGCCATTTGACAAAACAAAAAATTATTCTATTTAATAGTGTTGAATTATTGTAGTATTTAGAAAAAAATTAATAAAAAAACAACCACTTAATTAATTTATCGATAATGCGAGCGGTCAATATATATTTTACTTGGGCAAGCCCAAAGTAAAACTCAGTGAGGCGACTATCTCCTTAGGTCAATTTCTAGAGGATTCAGAACTTAGGTTTTCAAAGGAATATTTTTTGGTATTTTTAAATGTAATTAATGGATGGAATGCAATTTTGGCAAAGTTGAGGGTAAAATAAAATTTTCATTCAAACAATATCCAAAAATTACGAAACTTAGGCAGAATGTTAAACATGATGAAATTAAGCTACTAGATTTTTGTGGATTTTTTGGAAACAAAATGAATTGATTACAAATTAAATATACATGTAGGGTAATTTTTCGCAATTAATTATTATAATAGCAATCCAATTTATTTATCAGAACTAAAATTACCCTAAATGAGCCTATATGAGAGTTATCGAGGAAAAATAATAGATCCTAAAAATAATGGGTGTATGACCTATGAAAAATTAATTAATAATCACTATTTAATTTATTGCGACCTCGATATACGTGCAGATGCCATGAAATTTGAGCACAATATAAAACAAAGTAAAAATACCTACCGTGAATTTTGGGGAATTTTTGGAGCAATTATTAATCTAATATTGATCAAAGAGCATTCAGTGGGAAAAATATGTAATTTTCAACCAAAATAATCATATTAAATAAACCATGTATCATAAAATCTAACCAAGCCTCCACAATGTTAACATAAGCAGTTCTACATCGAGTAAATTTTAAAATAAGAAAATGACAATAGAGGACAATTCAAAGAAACGTGCAAATGTAGGGTCCTCTATACAAATACAGAAAACAAAATAAATAAAAATACTAATAAGGATGAATATGTGATTTCCAAATCCCTGAGGGGTTACTCTGCAAATTTAACATGCACACACGTACCTTGCACGTGAGGTTGGCTAGCGGGGCACTAACACAATTCACTAGAAATTCAGGGGCACGTATGAAACTTTTCCCCTTTGCACGTGCTAGGTAGGTGAAATGGTCTTGATGCAATATCTAGTTATGTTGAGGCTTCCCATGTGAAAATTACCCTAACTCACATGCCTCGCACGCGAGCAGAGCTCTAGGGCGACGGACGCAAAATGATGTATTGGATGGGATCGTGCTGCAAATTAGCTCTGCCTCATGTGTTGTGTATGTGAAGGTGGATAATGGTTGGTGAAATGGCAACGCTTGACCCAAGGGGGGTGTTCATGGATGAGCAAGCCGGAGGAGGTCGCGCGAGCGGATCTACTAGCGAGCGGGATGAGTCTCCAAGAGTCGATGCTAGACGACGGTCCATGTACGAACGACTGCAGGGTGTGGACTTGGCTGAAACATGGTCGAGGCTTCGACGGGCTAGGTCCATCAGTGGAGCCGGAATCAGGCTCGCTTGCTGGGGCACGTGGAGGGCGGTGGCGCGATGTCATAGTGGTTGCTCATGGATGAATGGGGGCAGCACGTGAGGACAGTTGGATCGCGGCGACACGGCGATGGCACGACTAGGCGAGGGCCTCGGCTGATGAGGCTGCTGCTACAAGGCGGTGGAAGAGGCGTAAAGAAGATGGGGTGAAATACTTCACCTGGAGGTTCACATCTATCAATGGCGTGAATGCAGAGTGGGTAGAAGGTGGAGAGGTGGACGGTTCTGTCGGTGGTTCTCACCGAGGGTATATAATGGCGAGCGGAGATGGATAAGGGGAAGGGACAGATTGGCCGGAGCTTGAAGATGGAGGATTGAGAGGTCCCCGGTGGAGATGGAGGTAGACCAACGGTACGTGAAGAAGCATAGAAATAGAGGAAGAAGGATGGAAGGAAAATAAAGAGGAGGAAGAAGAACGGGGAAAGGGGAGAAATATGGATTACTGGAGTTCCAGAGCTCGATTGAACTCAACGATTCTCGCTCAACACAGCGGTGGTGTGGAGCTCAACAATCTTTGTTTGAAGCACGCGATGACGGAGGTATTTGCTTCGTTGGATCCCACCCGCAATAGGGGGGTCTTCACTCGACCTCACATACCTCTTAGTTGTCACATGAAAAGGTTCTAGGGGGGCTCTCCCTCTCTATCTATCAGTAGAAGATAGGGAATGATGTGGTCGATGGCCGTGCTTTTAAGGGTAGTTGGAGTATCGATGATTAAGGAGGATGTAGTTAGCGAGTGGCGCGGTCACACGGAGATCGTGGATAAAGTTGAGGGTCATGCGGGAGGAGGGTTGTGGGTCGCAGGAGGCGCGAGGGTCAAATTAACCATCCATCGGGAGATTCAACCGGTGATGAACCATCCTGGCCGACTGGGTTAAGCTATAAAATTAAGGTGTCGTTGTTCCCTTAGTCAATCTGGAGATTCAAAACGGAAAATTTTTACAATTAAACAAAAAATGTTATACAATAAAATCTAAGGTGGTCTTGCTATGGTTTTAATCTCTTATAGCTTGCAAGGTCGAACACAAGGAGCACGTGAAAAACTTGGCAGTGAAAAAATCAAAAATAATTTTTTTTTAATTGTATTTTTATTTTTTTGTATTTTATTTTTGTGGTTTTCTTAAATTTTTATTTGTATTTTTGAAATTTGTAATTTTTTTTCAAATTTTCAATTATTTATTTACAAAAAGATAAAATTCAAAAATCAAATTTAAACACAAAAATGCTGAAAGTGTGATTTTTGGATTTTTCTAATATATAAAAAATGCTCAAAAATTTCAAAGAAAATATTTTTGGATTTTAAATCTTTTTTACTGTTTTTGATGATTTTTGAGAGATTTTTCATTTTTTTCTATTTTTTTTTTAAAAATCAAAAAGTGCAAATTACATTAAACAATAGCATTTAGCAATTGAAAAATATAATATAAATGCAAAAATTAAATTTATTTTTCATGTAAACAAGAAGAAAATATCTACAAATAGAGACCAGAAACACAATTTTTTTATTTTTCAATACTTTTCAACAAATTTTATAAGGTTTTAAGTATTTTGCTATTTTTAGGAGTTTTACAAATAATCAATGTGTAAAAATTGGCTGGAAATTAATAGACAGAAAAATAAATTTACTCTAATTTTTTTGATTTTTCAGAGAATATTTGATTTTTAATGATTTTTCAAATAACAGGCAAAGAAAAATGCATTGTTTTTTAATTTATAATAATAAAAAATAAAGTCAAAATGCAATGAAATTTTTATACATTGAACATGAGTATAAAATGAATTTTCTAGAATTTATTGAGCATGCTAGCATTTATTTTAATGAAAAGAACAAGCAAATTAACTGTCTGGATACCAAAGACTTATTTGCAAAAAATTAAAGTTCTTGTATAAGAATATAACAATAAATAAAATGAAGGTAGAAAGTGCAAATTACCTAAGTAATACGTGCAAAGCAAGGGTTGATCTGTAAAGCAAGGATTGTTTTGCAATTTCAAAAACTTCCAGGGGGATGACTATAATTTTTCCAAATGTTTTTTTATTATTCCCCTAGGGTTCTTGTTTCGTTCTTTCTTCTTCCTCAAGCAAAAGGGGTGTCGCCCCCTTTCTCCTTCCTTCGCTCGGCGGTCGATGGTCGATGGTGGGCGAAATTGGCGCAGAGGAGCTCGACCGGCGAGGGAGGCGGTCGACTCCGGATGGTGGCAATGAAGGAAGCCGATGGATCTGTAGAGGGGGTCGTGCGATGGAGAAGGAGGAGGTGCTCCTGGTTGCGGTAGTTGGAGAAGATGCTCCAGGAGGAAGGCGATGGCAGCTTCGCTGGTGACGCAACGGTGGAGGTGAAGGATGTCGCGGCAATCTGCGGAGGAAGGGGGATGGCGAGCCGCAACCGATGGCCGATCTTGCGCAGGTTGACCTGTGAGCTGCAGGTGGATGTGGTGGTTCTTCTTTGTAGGAGAAAGCGGCGATGAAGATGGCGGTCGAAGGGGGGTGTCGGCGATCGGCGAGGAGGGTGAGAGCCGCTAAAGTGAGACAGTGACGGCAGATGCGGTGGGTTAGGCTCGCAGCTGATGGCGTGGGCTGTGCGGTTGTGGTGGAGGCGACTCCAGATGGCAGCGGTCGTGTGGTGCGCGCGACGGGAGAGAGGGCGAGGGCGCCATCTGCTGCTTGTTGCTTTTTTATTTTTCAAATTAAAAATAGAAATTAAATAAACATTTTTATTTAACTTTTTAGAAACATAAACTGTAAATAATCTTCTTTATTTTTTTAAAATTTTTTTTGAATTTTTTTATTTGATCCTGTAAAATAAATGTTAGAAAAAAACTATGTATTTTTTATTTTATTTTTTTATTTATAAACAAATTAGGCACGAGCTTGACGACTCAATCCCAAAATCAAAACATAATACGTCAACGGGGATCCGAAGAAAAATGAGGAATGGATCCGTGTCTCCGACCACCGTGCGTGGTCGGAGGTGAGAGATCGTGTACGGTAAAATGTCAAATGGATAGATCGAGAGGATGAAATGATGATTGGTGTCGGATCGTGATTGAATAAAAAATGGTGATAAAAACTATGGATCTAAAGTCTACAACGAATTTGAAAATAAAAATTATGCTACGATTGCTCTAGAGAAACAAGATAAATTGGATCTAACTTGCGGGAGGCGGGCACCGTGATAACCTCGACGACTACCGGTCTGCTATCACCGGACGGCTCTGAGGCTGGGCTCCTCTATCGACCGACGGAATTTTCGGCATTGAGGCTCCTTCTCCACCAAAGATTTATCAAGAGCAAAAAGAAGGAGAGGAGGCCTGTTAAAAAAAGAAGAAAATCAAAAAGGAAAATATGTAAAAAAAGGAAGGTGTTAGTGGTTGTTTAAATAAATAAAACAAAATAAAATAATTAATTAATAAATTAATTAAAAAACAAATTTGTAATTAAATAAAATAAATAAATATAATTATTTTTTTACAAAAAAATAATTAACCATCTTGATGGTAGTTATTTAAGGTATATAATCAAAACTTATATACAAGGTAGATTTTCAAATCAAATAAATGAATAAATAAATAAATCGTAATTATATTAATTTAATTAATTAATGTTAGATATAAATTTTTGTGGTTTTTATATAAGGATGTTAATTTTATACATATCGTATATGCATAATGTACATTATACACATTTAAAATAAGGAAATAATATTACATACCAGAATTTTTTGATAAATTATTTACTTTAAATTATTATGAACAATATGTACAATTATTAAAATATAATATGTACAAAAATAAAAAATAAATACAATAACTAACTGGTCAAATTACAAAAACCACCCCATAAAATTGACTTTTCAATTGTAACTCCAAAAATTATGAAACCATAGCCATTTTAATGATAATTTAAATTCGAGTACAATGGAAGCGAGTTTGATTCAATTTGAGTTCGTATGGGGCAGGAATTGGCCTTTTAATTGTTAGTTTACGACTTTTTCTGAGTGTGTATACTTTTACTCTATACATGGTTTTACTTTGTAATTATTTTTATTATTTAGAAAACATTTTTATTTACCAATTTTGTTAAGAAAAATATTTAATTCGAGGTCAATTTATATACAAATAAAATAGTGTAAGTTTTATACAAATATACAAAGAATAAATTCAAAAAAAAATATTTACAATTTATTTTTGGTTTTTTTGATTAAATACCCTATCCTCCAATACTTTATTCCTGGTCGATCTGGTCAAGTCTTGACCTTCTCTCGGGGTTCGAGTCAGTCTGCATTTATTTCATAAATACATCCTTTATTTTTATTTTTCTTTTCTTTTCTTTTTATTTTATTATTTATTCTTTTATTTGAATATAAATAGTGCTAAGAATGCATATTTAACAAATACATGTTGAATGGTAATGTTATGAAACTAGTGGGTATTTACAGGTATTTGACTAAGGAAATAAAGCTAAAATAAAAGAATAAAGGTGATGAATCATGGATTCATCAAGACGCGAGGGTGTGGGTCGTGAGGTTTGCGAGGGGGATAACCCTAGCTGATCTATTTGTGAGATGGTGCGTGTGCGAACGTCCACAGGGTGAGGACTCGACCGACACATGGTCGTGGCTTCGACAGGCTAGGTCCATTGGTGGATCCGGTGCAAGGCTCGCTTGAGAGGGCACGTGGAGTGGCCGGTGGCGCAATGTCATAGTGGTTGCTCACGGATGAATGGGGTGGCACATGGGGACAGCCGGATCGAGGCGGCGCGACAATGGCACGACTGGGCGAGGGCATCGGCTAATGAGGTTGTTGCTACGAGGCGGAGGAAGAGGCACAAAGAGGATGGGGCAAAATGCTTCGCTTGGAGGTTCACGACCGTAAATGGCGTGAAGGCAGAGAGTAGAAGGTGGAGAGGTGGTTGGTGTTGTTGGTGTTTCTCACCGAGGGGTATATGATGGCGAGCGGGAGATGGCGAAGGGGAAGGGGCAGATTGGCCGGAACGTGAAGATGAAAGATTGAAAGGTGCCCGGTGGAGATGGAGGTGGACCAACGGTACGAGAAGAAGCATAGAAAATGGGGAAGAAGGATGGAGAGAAATAGGGATTACCTGGGGTTGCAGAGCTCGGAGGAACTCAACGATTCTCACTCAACGCAACGGTGATGTGGAGCTTAGAAAACTTCATCTGAAGCACACGATGATGGAGGTATTTGCTTCGTCGGATCTCGCCCACGATAGGGGGATCTTCGCTCGATCTCACAAGCCTCTCAGTTGTCACCTGAGAAGGTTCGAGGAGGCTCTCCCTCTCGCTCTATCAGCAGTGGATAGGGAACAATGTGGTCGATGGTCGTGCTTTTAAGGGAAGTTGGATTATCAATGATTAAGGAGGAGGAGGTAGTTGGTGAGTGGCACAGTCGCAGGGAGATCAAGGAGGAAGTTGAAGGTCATGCGAGACGAGGGTCATGGGTCACATGAGGAGCAAGGGTGCGGGTCATGCGGTTTGCAAGGGGGATGGCGGTTTGCAGAACGAGTGGTTGGCATATGGTGAGGAGGACAGGGTCGTGGGAAGATCGGGAGAAGGCTGGGTACCGCGGCAAGATGCGGGCAGAAGGCATGGGGCTTAGTCGCAACATGCAAGCGGTTGCGCTGCATGAAGCAAGTAGAGGCGAAAGGAGTGTGGGATGCGATGTGGAACATGTGGGTGCAGCAACTTGACGGCAAAAAAATAAAATTAAAGGTAAAAAATAAATAAAATAAATAATTATAATTATAATAGTAATAATAAATAAATCAATAAAAATAAAAAAATTAATAAAATAGATAAAATAAGTAAATAAAATGAATAAGTAAATAAATAATAATTTAAGTAAGATAAATAAGTAAGATAAAATAATTAAATTAATAATAATTAAAATAAATATAAATAAATATAAATAAATAAAGATAAAAAATAAAAAAATTAATAAAATAGATAAAATAAGTAAATAAAATGAATAAGTAAATAAATAATAATTTAAGTAAGATAAATAAGTAAGATAAAATAATTAAATAAATAATAATTAAAATAAATGTAAATAAATATAAATAAATAAAGATAAAAAGAGAATAAAATAATAATTATATAAACTAAAATTGAATAAATAAATAAAAAGGGGTGACACGTGGTGGCACCAACAGTTGTCACGTGTCGCTCCTAAAAAATCGAAAATTTAATCAAAAGAAAAATAATAATAAATAATAAAGGGGTCACATTAAAAAGTGGTCAACATGAAAGTTGCTCATCTCGAGGAGATCTACAACTTTCATGAAGGACCCGAAATTAAAAGAAATCATATGTACAAAAAAGGATTTTTGGTGATATCCTATTGATATAAAATACCACATTTTTGTGTTATGAAAATTTTTTGGTCATTATTATATAATATGAAAATCAAAATAAAATTAGAGAAAATATAATTCAAATATTTACAACTTAATCTATTTTTTTGTAATTTTAATACTTAAGATAATAAAAATATAAAATAAATAAAGGGGACATATGTACAATATACATAGAGGGGCCCAAAATCAATGTTTCACATACGAACTCTGATTCTTTTGGGTTAATCTCGTTTTGAAGTTAATTGAATGCATATTAATTCAAAAGTGAGTAGGGGTCCATATGAGACTGTCTGAGAGACATATTCACATTTTAAGGATTTAGTCTCACGCTAGGGTTTGGATTTTATTGGTCAATTTTACAAGTTAGTATTTTAGGTATTTTCCATTTATTAATGTTACTAATATGTACACTGTAGAGTTGATTTTATTCAAATCTGAGTTCATGAAAAATAAATAAGAATAGGGGAAATATGGTGAATATACATGTGAAATTTACAAGGGAAATTTGGCTTCTTATTTAATGCAAATATGCATGTTAAAATGCATATATTAATTCTTAATGGAAGAATGAAAAAAATGCAAAATAAATGATGAAATGCAGCTAATTACTCAGGAACAAAGCTCCGTTTTCAACTTTTAATATGATGAATCACATATTCATCAATTATTTACAGGGTTCTCAAAATAATTTGAAAAGATTTTCACAAATAATTTGAAAAACTTTATTTTGGAAACTAATCTCACAAATAATTTTTACAAACACGTACAAAATTTGAAAATCATTTTGCAAAGATTTTTAAAGTCGTATGTATAGATTTTTTAAATATTCTTGCAACCATTTTTCAAACCATCTGCAAATAGATTTTCAAAATATTTTATTCCAACAAAGAAATAAATTTTTACAAACAAAATAATTTTTACAAAGGATGAAAATGTTTTACAAACCATTTTACAAATAGTTTTCAAAAGATTTTCAAGGAGATTTTCCAACCATTTTCCAAACATTTTGTAAAACCTTTTTAACTGACTTATTAATCGGTATATTCAAAGAATTCTAATGTGTTTTTTACTTTTTATTAATCCATATTATTTGAAAATAGGAAAGTACGAGTTATGGCTAAAGTATATACAACACATATAGGGCCCCTATACTTAGCTTGAGCTATGTCCTCATAGATCAAAGAGAAAAAGAGAAGTCATAACTCGTACTAAGTATAGACAAGTCTATACCGCAATGACTTAAAGAATGAATGAATGAGAAGTTGACCAACCCCCTATACCAAGGATGAAATGATCCTAAGTATAGTAAATTGTACACAAGGCAGGGAGGGCCAAGAGTGGGGATATACGAAATCATCGGCTCAACCTGTCCCCCCCCCATACTTAGGATAAAATATCCCAAAGTATAGACATAATATCAAAAATTAAGGGCACAAATGAGATATGAAATAATGAGCAACTCGAGGTGATGAAGCCCCCATACTTAGGACAAAGTATGTCCTAAGTGTAGCATTGATGAAATGGGTAGACACCTTTTCAAAAGAAAAAGAAAAATGAAAACGAAAAGAAGAAAAGAAGAAAACAAAAGATAATTTTGTTATTTTTGTGCTCGAAGTGTCTAATCCATTTTAGTCAATGAGCTCATCTTGAGAGATAACTTTGATAGAATCAACAATGGACTGGAATGTATCTGGATCTATATATGGCTTCAACAATTGTACGTTCACAACAAAAGGTTTTACGTAAGATGACAATTTTATATGAGTAGACTCCCATTGTCATGCACAATGTGGATTATGTACGACCCTGTCCACTTGCTCTTCAGCTTGCTCGGAAAGAAAGATCTTGAACCGCGCTTCAAACCAAACCTTCTTTCCATGCTCAAAAGTCTTTCTTAAGATGTGTTTATCATGCCATTTTTCACTTTCTCCTTGCACATCAAACTATTGTCGTACGCGTAGTCTCTGAATTCGAGTTGCTGGTTCATATCAACTTTTCTTAGTTTGTTTGCTTTCTCAGAGTCGAAGTTACACAGATTCAATGCCCATAGATATTTGTGAATTAATTCCACGGGCAAATGACATGGCTTTCCATACATGATGCGGTAGGGAGACATCCTGAGAGGAGACTTGTATGATTTGCGGTAAGCCTAAAGAACTGAATCCAATATTTGGACCAATTCTTTATGTCTGGTTGTACAAGCTTCTGCAAGATAGTCTTAATCTTCGTGTTTGAACATTTCGCTAAGCCATTTGACGGTGGGTGGTACGGCGCAGCGACACGATGTTCGTTGTCGTATTCTTTGGTCAGCTTCTTGACCTCTCTGTTTATGAAATGGCTACCATGTCTGATATCAAGATCTTTGAAATTCTGAACCACGAGATGATGTGTTCCCTGAGGAATTTGCAAACAGTTTTTCTATCTGTGATTCGGGTGGGATTAGCTTCCACCCATCTACTTACATAATCTATGGCCAGCAGGATGTACTCATAGCCCTGGCTTTTAGGAATGGGCCCATGAAGTTGATGCCCCAAGCATCAAAGATGTACGATATCTGAATGTATTTCAAAGGCATCGTATCGCTTAAGCTGATATTTCTACCCATTCACTGACAATCAGTACAACTCTTCAAATAGTTAGCTACATCCTTGAATAAAGTTGGCCACCAAAGGCCATATTGAAGCACTTTCATCTTCATTCTTTTCCCATAATGGTATCCACCTGCTTTAAGCTTGTGACAGTGGTCTAGGACACTAGTTATGTCTACCTAAGGTATGCATTTCCTTCAAATGTAGTATGCTTCATCATGGAAAAGGTGTGGTTCTTCCCACTAGTATAAATGAATATTTGCCAAGAACTTGTCTTTTTTTATCTTTGGCCAGTTGGCTGGGGTCTTCTTGGAGAAAAGATAGTTCACTATATCCTGTACCAAGGGAGTGAGGTTACAGAAAGGATATATGCATCTGGAAAAGTCTTAGTGATCGGCATGATCGCTCACTCAAGAGTCTATATCTCTATGATTCTTGAAAGATGAACCACCACCACCATCCAGCCTTGTCACAGATTTCAAGGTCGAACTCCTGGAGGAGAAGGATCCATCTGATCAGATGAGGTTTGACATCCTTCTTTCTCTATAAATACTAGATGGCGGAGTAATCTATGTAGACCATCACCTTGGACCCAAAGAGATGTGATCTAAACTTTCCCAACGCAAACACTACGGCTAGCAGCTCTTTCTCTATTACTATGTAATTTTTTAGGGCATCATCAAGTGTTTTGATAGTGTAATGAATCGTAAAGGGAATATTCCCACGTCTTTACCCTAGAACAACACCAATTGCATAGTCAGAGGCGCCTGTCATAATCCTGAATGGTAGAGACCAATCAAGTGGCTGCAGGATAGGATCATGTATGATCAGGCTTTTCTGCTCATGGAAGACATGGGGAACACAATCATCCATAGCAAAATATGTCTTCTTGCCAAGCAATTCAGTCAATGGTCAGACAAACTTGCTGAAGTCTTCGATAAATCTTTAGTAAAAACCGACATGCCGCAAAAATGACCGGACCTGCTTCATTGGTTGGTGACTTAAATTTGAAATCATTTCTACCTTGGCTGCGTCTACTTCCATGCCACGTTTCGATACAATGTGACCCAGCACAATCCCTTCAATTGCTATGATGATGCTCTTCTCCCACAAGAGCATGAGGTTCACTTCACAGCACCTCCTCAGAACTCGGTCTTGATAATCAAGACATTGATCGAATGAATCTTCATTGATTGCAAAATCGTCCATGAACACCCTGAGGAAGCTGCCCACCATGTCTACAAATATGGCTTGCATACATCGTTGAAATGTAGCGGGGGTGTTACATAGCCCAAACGGCATCCATTGGAAGGCGTACATCCCAAAAGGATAAGTGAACGCGGTCTTCTCTTGGTCCTCAAGAGCAATTGCAACTTGATTATACTGAGAATACCCTTCCAAGAAGCAGGAATATTCCTTCGCAACCAATCTCTCAAGAATCTGGTCAATGAAGGGCAATGGGAAATGATCCTTCCTAGTGGCAAGGTTGAGACGTTAATAATCTACACAGATTCGCTAAGATGTTGGTACTCTGGACGAAATCTCCTTTCCTTTGTCTGGTAACAATGGTGATCCCAGACTTCTTAGGCACCACATATAGGGGACTCACCCACTTGTAGTTGAGATGGGATAGATGAATCCTTCCATCAAACTATTTCTGAATTTCTTTCATAATAACCTCCTGGAGGGTTGGATTCAATATTTTTTGGAATTTACGGGAGGGCTCGCTGTCTTCTTCGAGGTAGATATGATGCAAGGACAAGGATGGATTGATCCCATGGAGATCCGATATCTTCTAGCCTATCCCCTTACGGTTGCATTCAAGAACCTCCATCAGACGAGATTCTTGGTCTTCGGTCAAATGAGCATTGATGATGGCCAGGTACATGTTCGATTCTCCAACAAGGAAGGCATACTTCATATTGGAGGTTAATGTCCTGAGATTTGGTGGAGTGGGAACAACTTTGATGGTGACTTCAACAACAACTTTAGGTGTAAGCTCTTTCAACTGTTGTCGGTCTACCTCTGGCATTTCAGTTTCATCATTCAGGATATCACATAGATCTATAGTGATATCTTCCTGCTCAAATGAGGGGGATTGTTCTTCTTCTTCTAATGGCACATCAGCAAAAAACTCGTCTTTAAAGACATTGGTCAATTGGAATGTGCTTTCCTGTCTTTCCTCAGGGGACAAGAATTCTAGAGGTTCTCTGTCATCCAAAAATAAATTTGTCTCTGATCTCTACTGAAAAATCAGTCCTCAGAATAATGAGATTCAGGCACCTTCAACTCAAACACCGCTTCTATGGGCTTCGGTTCAGGAACGGTCTCTATATGTACTTTTTCACTTGTGGAGCAGAATGTGATTTCTCTAGTACCGTAGTCGACTACTGCTTCGGTTGTCTGAAGGAACAACCGACCAAGAATGATAGGGGTGTGGAGTAGAGCCGTGGAGGTGTCAATGTCCAAGATAACAAAATCAACAGGGAATTGGATACCTTCAATAGTGACAACCACATCTTCCAACATGCCTCGAGGCCACTTGACTGATTTGTCCGCGAGTTGTGGAATCATCTTGGTAGGTTTAAGTGGTCCTAACCCAAATTATGTGAGTAGTGACGATGGCAATAGGTTGATAGATGACCCACTGTCAAGCAATGTGCGCTCGAACTCCGAGATGAACATTGTACATCTGATCAAAGGTGCTCCCATGTCTTTCTTTTTAAGCGGAAGGTTGTTAACGGCATTCACAGTAGCCATGGTGAGAATATGCTTCTCAGAATTTGAAACCTTACTTCTATGTTTGTGGGGCGGGGCACGTGCGGAGCACGTGCCTGGAAGGAGCGGGGCACGTGCGACGCACGTGCGTCGTTTATTAATTTTTTTTTTATAAAAACGAGATTTAAAACGGCGAAAAATAGCTGACATGTGGCGGCCTCTGGGGCTGCCACGTGTCAGCACCATAAAAATTCGAAAGAAAATCATTTTGTAAAATCAAAAAGAAATAGCAAATGACCTCGGATCGAAAAAGTTCCTTCACGAAAAATGCTCGTCTCGACGAGATCTACAACTTTCAAGAAGACATCAAAACCAAATTCGGTCAAATGTAAAAAGTGAATTTTTGGGGTATCCCATGTACATAGAATACCTTGATTTTTGGGTTTTGTAATTTTTTTTGTCATTTTTAATCACGATAAAAATCCAAAAAAATAATGGAAAATCAAAGATAAATAAAAGACATCTAAATCTAATTTTTTTGGATTTTTAATAATAAAGAAAATATTTACAAAAAATACAAGGTCAAAAACCGCGAAAATACAACGTACAAAAGAGGCCCAAAACCCAACTTTCACATACGAGCTCCGATTCACTTGAACTAGGTCTTGTTTTGACGGCTATTGAATGTGCATTAGTTCAAAGGTGAGTAGGATCAAATCGGACACTGGATGGGGTAGATATGTGGCTTTTAGTCCGAAAATCCTGAAACTAGGTTTTGGGTTTTTGGTCCACTTAACAGGGTTAGTGATTTTTTTGTATTTTTTATTTATTCTTGTTAGTGATGTGTACACAGTGGAAGTGAGTTTGTGGTATGCGATGTTAGCATGAAGGAGTTAAAAATAGGGGAATTTAGGCTATTTACGGGTCAATTTGGGCTTGGATTTTTGGCTTCTTAAAATATGCAGGAATTACGCTAAAATGCAATTCTTATGAAATCATGCCTGAATGCTAATTATGCAGAATAAATGCAGAAATATTGTTGATTTTGAGGGACTTGAGCTTAATTAATGAGACTTAGAATGGTGAATCCGAGATTCATCAGTGCTCGGTCACGTGAGCTCGGGGGAACTTTTGCAGGAAGGCCCCTCAACTTTCTTTAAATGATAAATAGGTTCTGCCATCACGTGTTACCCACACGGGCCCAGGGTAAATTGCACCCGACCCCCTCCAGGTTTTATAATTATAATTTTACCCTCGTACGTATGGGAAATTTATAGGGAAGTCCTCACGTCTTATTTTATTTGCATTTAGGTACTTACAGGGACCTGTTTGTAGTATTTTCCCTATTTATTTTACATGTTTTCTTGCGTTTATGCCCCTGGACTCTTTCGTTGATATCTTGAGCATCCGAGTCCTTTGAGTTGATTTGAGTGGCATTTCGAAGCTAGTTTATTTATCTCTCTAATGACATGGCTTAATCTCTGTTTGGACATTTTTGGATTTTATTGATTAATTCTAATTACGTAGTGTCACTTGCTCAATGATTTTTATGCCATTAAGTATATTATCAACGAAAATGGCTTAATGAACTCTTTCTGAAATTGACCACTTGTTAATTGCTCTTCGATTCTACTTAATTAGAAAATAATTGTATATAACCTCACTTGCATCTGCTTGCATGTAAAAAAATCAAATAAAAATTGTATGTCTGCATTATGTCTATGTGTGTATATTGACCCATGAGTCTATAATTTAACACTTAATCTAAGTAATAAGAGTCTAGATATATACTTAAGAGGCTCATGTCCCTAAGTTCAACATTGGGCTTACCCAAGTAAAATAAAATCAACCGCTTTATTTTAATCGACAAAATTTTCAAAGAAGTTTTTGATGGATCCAATTCGATCGACTACAACGCATTAAAATGACTTATTAAATGGCCAAATTCGGGTCTGTCAAATGGAAACGTTGTCGGGGATACGACTCGTCCTTCGTTTTATTTGGATTTTTTATTATTTGATTAAGTGTGTTTTTCTAATTCATAGGTCTTGTTGTTTATGCATTATTGATAATTCTTTGATATATATCTAGCGCATGCTTTTTGTGGTAGGGTCCCTTGGTAATCAAGGAGGCGAGGAGTAGGAGTTCCTTGCTGCAAGGAGTCGTGAAAGCACACATTGAAGATAAATTGAAGAAAGAAAAGAAGAAATTTTTTTACACAATTTTATCCATTGTAATAATCATCTTTACAACAGTCTTCGTTCGAAGACTCATGGGTGTAAATGAATGATAGTCGTGGTTGTGCGGGGATCGCCCCACTTGAGTGTCGACCTAGGATCAGGCACGCAGCTATTCGAGCTACCTTTACATTTTTATTATTTGTGTTTGATCATAGGTAGGACACACATTAAATCTAGACGCATGTAAACATCACTTCACTTAGCCAAATATTAAATCTATTCTTCCCCGCTAATAGAAGCATGTTAGGTGTGGTTTTCATCGACTTGCATAATTCGATTTTTGGTTTTAATTCAATCTTTTTTTTCACGAATTTAGCTCAAGGCACTACACGTTTTCTCATAGCATATCTCCTTATTTTATCGGTTGCATTGACTTTTTCTCGACCTCTCTTCCTATCTTTATTACCTAAGATTAATGGAAATTGGGAATGAGCGGTAGACGATGATTGGTTGATTTATGTTCATATTAAACCAGTGATAACCTTAAGCTAATAATTGGGACTATTAATGCAAATTGACAATAAAATGGAGTAAAAAACATGTTTTGGGAGGAACACCCTTATTTACGTAGGATGTTTTGATTCGACATTTTTCTTAATCCTTGTGTAAATTAGAATGATTTTTATCACCAATAAAAATGATAAGATAATTAACCAACACTTGTTGGTTTCATGTTCCCATCGTGTTTCCACCGTTTTCGACTCACCCTTCCACCTCGTCCTCATTCCCTAGTGCCTTCTCCATCTTGCGAAGCCACCAGCCCAACTAGGACCTCCTCGATTCTACGAATCGAGATCTCACTCCGCCGCTTCGCCAGAGACCTCGTCGCCCACCCCATCTTTCGTGCACACAGCTTCATCTTTGGTCGAGGAGCACCCCTCGAGTCGTGTTCCTTTCCTGTGCAGGTTAGGCATGCAAAAAGACGTTTGGGGACGATCTGACACTTCGTTAGAGGTACCTGGTGCGTCACTTCTTCCTCGACCTTGTGGTGGCGCTCTGGTGACCCTCCGCTCTTTCTATCGCCCCCATCATAAAGAACCTTGTCAGGAAGCTTTTAGGATGCTTTGGTGCTTCGAAGGATGCTGGAGAAGGGAGATTTAATCAGAGGAACCTTGCCAAGGCGAGGGTTCTTCCCTATTCTTCGACTGTGCTTCTCCGATGTCGGATCAGGTGCAGATGCCAGGTCTAACGCTTGTTGTTGGATCAAGCCCAACTTCACCATCACATCAGCCCCACTGATCTAATCTCCACCATCCATCGGCAAAACGTCATCACGCAACAGGACCTTGCCACGTGTTCAAGTGAAGCTTCATCGACCGTCCGATCGCACATATATCGGGGTAAATTGCAAGTCTTGCCCCACCCTTTTTGTATTTAATAAATAGTTCTGTAAATAAATTGTAGTGTTTTAAATAAATTGTAAATTTCGTAAAAAGATCCATGTACTTTTGCTATTTTTATCTAGGTCCATTTCACGTCACCTCACGTGGCGTGCCACGTAAGGTGGTGAAATTGCACTGTAACCCCTAGCATTTTTGTATATTGTAAAATAGCTTTGAAAATAAATGAGTGTTGTTTTATTCAGACACTTTTGCACCGAGCCCCCTGTCATATAATTTATTTGCAAAAATGCCCATGCTATGATATATATTTTTGTGCTCTTTATCTATTTATTAAAAATACTTAAAGGCCTCCGAAAAATACACAAAAATAGGATTAAATGCCTCATGCCATGTACTTTCACACCATGTGTTCATTTTGCATTTTTGGACATTTTAATAATTTATTAAATGAAATGGAGCTTATTTATTCCTTGTTTAGCTTAGAAATTACCAAAAAAATATAAAAACGTGTCTGAAAATTCCAAAAAAAATATATGTAGCATTTTTTATCCTATTTTAATTACATACAAAAATTACTAAAAATGGAAAAGCAAAAAGCTTAAAAATCGAAAAACCTCAAAATCTTTTATAAAAAACTAAAAAATCCTTTAAAAATCCAAAAATAGTTTTTTTTTCTATTTTATAATTTTCTTTATATAAATATTTATATATTCGAATTGATTTGGACAATTTTGGGACTTATTTACTATTTTTAAAATTCAATTCAATTTCGGCCTGCTTATTTAATCCCTTATTTGGGATATTTTTGACCTTAAAAATACATAAAAAATTAGCAAAAATTTCAAGAAAATAACAAAAAATTAGAAAAATATGAAAAATCCAAAAAAAATTTATTTTTTGTATTTTGACTATTTTTAAATATTTATATATCTATAGTATCTATATATACCTTATACTATAAATATATATACGTACATATATATATCGTATTTATTTAAATAAAAAAAGAAATATAAAAATTGGAAAATACAAAAAGAAAATACAAAATCATAAAAAAATAAAAAATATAAAAAATATATAATTAAAAATCCACAAAAACTATATAATGGACAAGAGATAAAAGACCACAATTTTAAACATCTTTTTGCCTCCTTCTACCGTTTGCTCCCTATGTTCGACCTCTATATGTACTAACGCTTATATACATTTGCTGTAGAGTTATAATAAATTTTAACTCCATATTTTTTATCTTTAATTGCTTGATTCTTTGTTTGGGTTAATTGTTGATTAATCAGGGATTTCGTCTGAGGTCATTTCAGTGACTGTCCATCCGCCTTGTGGATAGACACGACTTCGGCCGATTTTCTTGGTTCATCAGTGAATCATCCCCCCCTCTAATCATCTCTGTACATCCACCCCCTCTAACCTTAAAAAATCACCAGGTCCCCATCCTTAGTTCCAAATCCAAATACTTAAGCTACTTTTCAACCTATGTATGGGGGGAACCTTGTATAGTCATTGATTATTCACCACGGGCCTCTCCATCCTCATTGGATATCCAATACTTAGGCTACTCTCAGCTAAGTATAGGGGGACCCAAGTCATTCATTCTTCCCTCTTCTTCTTCTTCTTCTTATACTTACGTCATTTTTGACCTAAGTATAGGGGGAGATTCCGAGTCAATTCTGCTACATCACCTTGTATTTAACTTGAGCTATGGTTTCATATCATTGTGTGCTTTGAGGACATAGAAAAAGTTAAGTATAGGAGGGTATACCATATATATTATATATATACTTTAGCCATAGCTCGTATTTTGAAATTTTTGAAACTTTTTGGGGCTAAGGTATAAATATTTTTGAATTGACTTTCATAAAAATATTTGTAAAATCATTTGAAAAATTTTCTAACTATGTGACATTGTTTTGAAAAATATCTAAGAATGGTTTGAAAAATGGGGATTTGATTTGTTTGAATAATCATTTGAAAATGTTTTAAAAATATCTATATTATGTTACATGGTTTGGAAAATGTTTTCAAAATATTTTCAAAATTGAGGGACTAACTATTTTGTAACTCTTAACTTTATTAAAAAAATCCTATAAAAAACCGAAAATAAAAACTTTTCTTGAGCAACGATTCTTACTACTAAGTGTAAAAATTAGTAGTCATTTCTCAATGAGGGAACTATGATTTCCCTTAACAGAATGGGTGGTTAAAAGATAATGGGAATGAACCGTCTTGAAGTATACGGGTAGCCGTCTAACGGTACGTACTTACACCCATACCGGCTAGAAATGGACGCAACTATTCATATGAGCTTGGGACAGTCATTATTTCTCTTGGATTAATTAAAAAAATCCCATAAAATTGAAAAAAAAATCACAAAAATTCACTAACTTTGTAGTTGATGTATTCTTGGCACATCCACATCACTCAAGGCTTGAGGAATTGAGGACACTTGATTTTTGAGATCCTTCAGAGTCTGAGTTAACCAACCTTAGTCATTAGAATTTTGAAACTTAATAATCCACACTTCCCTAGTTTGAAAGATTTGAGAAAGAAGGCCATTGGACAAGTGATGAAAGTCCATCATCGAATGAGAAAGAAAGTGGTCTTGGGCGGTTGAACTTCTTTTTGAGTTCTTTCTTTGGTTTCGGAATTGGCCACCGATCATTTCCCTACCAGACTTCTTGCGAGCCGGACCTAGACAAAGAACCCGTGGTCAGCTTGCTGCTCAGAACGTGGCCGCCACCCCAGCTAGACAAAACTATCGACCAGAGCCACCAACCAGGCTAATATATAGTAGTACTGGACTAAAGAATATGATCAACACATGACTCTAACAACTGCATGATTGATGAGATGAGTTGAGTTACCACTTGAGGGACTGTGATAGAGATTTGAGTTTAGACTTGATTTAATGATGCTCAAGGATGGGATAAAGTCAATGAAGGCTTCAAGAAACCTGTGTCAGCAAAACCCTAGCCAGTATGTGAACAAGTTGGCATGCTATCATTTGGCATTTACCTATGTGGCAGGGTGTGATGAAATAATTATTGATCAGTGTGTGCCAACTCTTGGTAAAAGTAGTGGAGCTAGCCAAAAAGAAAAGAAAGAAATGTTGAAAGAAAAGCTCTCTCAACACAAAGTCAAATTACAAAGAGCTTCTATCAAAGGTTAACGCTCCCAACCATTTCAAAATGTCCACTTGGACCAAAGATACCAGGACCAAGGAGTCAGGCTAGCACCCAAAAAGGGCTATGCATCATACAATGATAAAAGTCTGGGGGTCAAAGGTATCTTAGATACTCAAAAGAGACACACCCTAGTCTACTCCCAGGAAAATAAATGCAGATGACTCTGAGCTCTCTTGACGGACACATTGATCAACAAAAAAATGTACATGTGTCCAGTAATAAGGCACTTGAAAGGACCCTCGTTCCAATGTAAGGGAGAGAAGAAAATACATAATCCTATGCCCTCCATTTTCTAGCATTCCATATACACTTTCAAGTCTGACAACCTAATGAGACAGTGGATTGAACACAAGAAAATACTTATCCCTAATGTTGAGTATTACATCTAGAGAAGAGTCTCCTGGACTGGGACCTTGGTTGACATCTCCACTCAACTCTCATAATTACAGTACACTAAATGTCATATCTCTTATATTATATGCACAAATAGAGAGTATGATAATTAGAGAAGTTGGATTCCTTTTGACTAGAGCACGGTTGATCCCAGATTTTTAGGATCATACAAATTAAAGGTCTTCGATGATTTGAGCTTTGAAAATTCATATGCACAGTCAGGAATAAATCTGACTCATTCATTCTTTAAATGCTCGAGGACGAGCATATTTTAAGTATAGGGGGGTGATGAATCTATGATACATCATATTATTTATTATTTATTACCCTCTTAAACTAAACAAATCAATAAAATTCACATTTAATTCATTAATATTAACAATTGGTATGTTGTTTATAATTTACTCTAACTACAGTATAGTTAACCCTAATTGCTAAATCTATTTATCGTATATCTTACTCTAACATTTTCTTTGTTTTATTTATTTAAAAAATCCCATAAAATAGATAAATATTGTATATATATTTATTTTGAACTTTAAAGAAATTTAAAATACAAAAAATCTCAAAACAATTAAAATCAAGTCTTTTTATTCATTAAAAATACTTCCAAAAATTTTATGTTGTCCAATTAATCTCTTTTGGTATTTTAACAAACATGAACTTTAAATCTCCTCAAGATCTATAACTTTCATGTTTTTGATTTTTTTCTAATTTTACTGCCATATTCTTTTCTATTTTCATTTATTTTTGTCATTTTTTGATTATTCTGATTGGGGCAGGTGGTGACATCTGGGCCACCCAGGTGGCCCCTTCGTCGTGTGCCACTGCAGCCCTCTGTAGCCCTTGGGTCTCCTCTTCCCACCTTCATCTCAGTCGCTCCTCTCTCGCTGCTCTATCGCGGTTGTTCGATCTTCCCCTCTGATGTGATTGATGAATTCATGATTCATCACTTTAATTAAATAAAAATAGAGCTTCGTCCTGAGAATTTAGGATCACTTACATCTTAACTTCATAAAATTAACTTTCATGCACTCATAATTAATTTGCACAAATTATCATTCATTCATGCATTCATAATTTTCTTCACATTTTTACCTAGCTTCATGCATTTTTAATTAATCCATGATAACTCCAATTGACATAAAACCAACTCCATTGTTACATATCACTAACCTAATCCATGAAAATACTAAAAAATTTCTAACTTGTACATATGCAAAATAAACCAAAACCATAATTTCAGGAAAGATGGACTAAAACATTGATATCTTTCTCATACAGTATCTGATTTCACTATACTCACTTTTAAAGTAATATACATTAAAATACCGTCAGTGCAAGATCAATTTCATAAAAATATGAACTCATTTGTGAAAGTTGGATTTTTGACCTCTTTTGCACATTGTGCATTTTCACTGATTTTGACCCATCATTTCATGCACATATCTCATTCATTATAACTATTTTCTCTTTCATTTCTTTAATTTATTCATTAATTTAATAAATCATATAAAAATAAAAATCCAAAATATCAGAAAAGCACTAAAATGACATGGTCAGATTTGAGCTTATTCATCTAATGCATTTGTACATAACTAACTTACCTAATTTTTCTAACCCAATTAAAATCCATCAAAATCCTAAAAATGTCAATTGAGTCCATTGCATCATTTAATATCATGTTTGATTTTTGTACATATTTATTTATCATCAGAAATCTAAATAAAAATTCCAAAACATAAAATTGGTATTTTATTTACATAAGATATCATCCAAAAAATCATATCTTACCTTTTGTATTTCATTTGCTCTAGGTCCCTTCATAAAAGTTATAGATCTCATCGAGACAAGTAATTTTTGTGAAAAACTTTGTTTGATCTGAGCTCTCTTTCTATTTCTTTTTTTATTTTTGATTGTTTTTAAATTTCAAGATTTTGGGGCGACACGTGGCGCCTCCTAGGGCAACCACGTGCAACTCCCACTCCTCTCTCCACCCAGCTTCAGATCACATGTGTAGTACGTGGTCATCATCTCCCCCAACTATTCCCCTAATCCATTGAAACCCATCGCTGCATGCCTCTTTCGCCAACCAACATCGCGCTATCGCCTCTACCCGCACCTCCACAATCATCGGGGCTTCGCCCCTCCTTATCTCCACTCCGATGATCCACACCCTCATCCTATAAAGCATCTAAGCTCCTTCTTCATTCGGGGTCCGCCATCGCCATATCATCTTAGACCTACACCCACATCAGAGCGCAAGCTGTGGCGGTGGCTGGTGACAACAATCATCGACGACGCGGCTAGGATCAGCTCTCGGCGAGACCATAGAGCTTCGAGGCTTTGTTGACCTCTTGAGACGAACACTGGAGTGTGGGCCTTTATCCTTCTCCATTCTCCAAGTGACCCATTCCCCGTGTTCTTTCTCTGCTACTCCCTCCTCCTTCAAAAACCAATCTACATCGATACCCATCAACTTCCTCCGTCTCATTTCTTCCACCTCGTGGTCATCGTCATCCTCTCGACTCACCACCTTGCTCGCCATCGATCGCCTTGCCCCACTTCATCGCCACAGTAGCTCCGCCTTCATCGTCCTCGACAACATCGATTGTAGCCACTCTCCTCCTCTTCTACGAGACTCGACAACAACACAACACCTTCATGGCCCTTCGTCGTTGACAACAACATCGGCTCTATCGACCGCGGTCGCCACCGCCTCAACTTCAGCTGTTGTCACTCGACATATGAGCACAACCAGCACCAATTGGAGCCACTCCGTTGCTCTGAGGAACCATCGCCATCATCGAAGAACTGCAACGAGATCCTCCTTCTGCCACCATGGGCTTGACTCCCGAGATGAAGACACGTGAACCCCCATGTGTGTGGGGGTCAAATTACGAAGGAGGCCCCTTCATTCCACGAGATTTCAAGAAACGCCTCCGCCTCTCAAGCAGGCACGTGCTATGCGCGTTCCCTGGTGAAACAATTGCAACAATCCCCTTGAGAGACTAGGAAATTTCCAAGAAGCCCATGTGCATGCATTTCTTTTATTCTGTAATTTGCATAGAGACCCATATTTCTTCATTGATTTTAGACCTTGATTCAGCATTATTTTATTCAATAAAAATATATCTTATTCTTCAACTAATTGTCTACATGTTGGCATGTTCATGATATTTTTCTGAGTTGTGATAAACTAATTATTAATTGTTTCGTGAAACATTACATATTTTACCCATTTCGTGCTTAAAATTCATATAAAATTAACCATTTATCCAAAATTGTCAAAAATTCAAGACTGCTAGAATTAGTTGATTTCTTTATTGTGTTCAAATTTCATTACATTTGCATGCATATTTTATTCTGTAAAAAATCATTTTGTATATTATGATAATTAATTTTTAGTAGGTATAAAACTTCACATTTTTAGGGTTTAGGATTTTTCTGAGATAGATTACATGTGATATATCTTAGATAACTTTATTCCATGAAAATAAGTAGGTTATATATTTACCATAATTAATTACTTAGATTCACATTGTTGGTATTCATAACTTCATTAAATATTCGTTTTGCATCAGAAAACTACAAAAAAAATTACGATGTGCATAATTCATTATTTTTTGCATCCCGACCAAGTTCATAATTTTTGGACTCCGTTTGATCAAAGTTTGCATGTTAGTCGTCGAACTTGGTCGGTTTTTGCATTTGTATTTAAAAATTGCATGAAAAAATACCAAAAAAATCCATCTCAAAACTGTGCTAAAAAATTGATAGACATTTCACTATGTTGTTCCTTTGCCTGCTTGAGTTTGACCCTGAGACTTTCTCAGGTTAAATAAAAATATAAAATCCACCTTTTTTCAATTGAATAATTTACCGTGGTTTATTTCTTGATTTATCCCCTCTGATGCGTTCTAAGCCACACCCTCATGCCTGCATCTCAGTCATCAGATTCTCCCTCATCCAAAGGCTCTTCTCAATCCACGTCACCCATGCCCTCCTCACCGAAGGATCTTTCCCCTCATCCATCGCAACCGTCCCTTTGCTCTTCTCCCATAGCCCTTAGATCAGATCCTATGATCTGATCCAAGCCCTCACCTTGCGCCTCCATCCTGACCGGTGGATCGTAAGATCCAATGACCCCCACTCATCTCCCTCCTCCAGCTAGCCGTTACACCTCGCCGAGCCCCACTACCTTCCAATTTTACCTCCCCCTCCACGTCACCTCCTCACTCGCCATTCACACCCCAACGAAACCCTAACACCCCTCATCTTCGCACGACCATCAATCGCCCCAATCATCACTCCAAGCCTTCAAGTCGACCGTTACAATTCACCCCCATAATCACCTATAACGTCGGAGGTCCGCCTACAAATACCTCTCTTCCACCATCTTCCCTCTAGTACACCATTCTACGGAGTCACCTCCTAGTCCTCTTCTCCTCCCTGTGATAGGGGGATGCAAAATTGAGGTCGATCATAGTGTTGGTCTCCAGGTGTTGACCAATAGTGGCTCTATGTGTTACAGTCTCCCTAGAAATTGTTGAGCACCATGGCTCGGCTAACCTTGTTGTGCAAAGCTTAGAGCGGCCATCGTCGCTCATCCCAAGCCTCCTACATCCGCCGACAGACTCTTTATCTCCAATTAGATAAGCTCCCTTTCTTTGTTCTTCTATTTTCTGTTATTTAATTCGACATGTACACACCTCTGCACCATTAATCAATACGCCTGTGACCTTTGTCGTACTTGACTAATCATCACGCCACCGTCCGATCACCATTTCCCTTCTCCAGAAACCCGACCACCTCCTCCTCAATTCATCTCCGGTCCGTCGGAGGTGAATCTTCGGTCGTACGCCTCGCTGCACGAAAGGGACCTCCATCTTACTCATTCACATATACCCACCTCCAATTCGGCTACCTTTAACATCTGCATGTCTGATTTCTTCAATGCCTAGTGTTGCCCTATATATGTTCTCGAGCAGGAGCCCTAGTAGTGCTTCACCGATCCATCAACCTGCACATCTTCGTCGACTACTTGGTCGACCATCACCTTCGCGGAACCTCCAAGAAGGTGATGGGACCTTCTGTTCAGCAGCTAGAGGCCAGAGGAGGGAGGGAGTCGCTTGCCGGAGCTCTATATTCGCCGCCACCTCGTGACTATGGAGGAGAACAATTACTGTTGGATTGTGCCGCCTCGGCGGCCATCCAATGGCCTTATGCAGCCACATCGCTCCGTCCCACACCAACTAGCTCGGTCATCTCGAGCCACATTCTGAAGCATCGAGGCACGCCACATGTCCCAAGCCTGCATCTAATCCCCCTAAGAAGAAGTCTGACCATGGCCCGCGTACGTCCAACATGCGTGTGGGCTAGGAAAATTGCATCTATGTCCCGCTAGTCTCCAGATTTTGCAAGAATGTCCTTCTAAGCACATGTGCCTTGTACGTACGCACCTGGAAAAATTTCAAGAATGCCCCAAAGGGTTTTCTTAACAACACTTATGCCCTCCAAAGGACCAAATTACATATTTACCTCATTTTATTTTTCATATTTTTACTGCCTTATTCCCCTAGACTAAAATGCTCATATCTTGATATGAATTCCGACTTGGTTAATTTCAATTTTATTTTGTTGCATATTTTATTCTCTATCTAATGGCATCATTTATTCCCTGTTTTGACACTTAATTAAACATGCTACATTTGATATGTATTGTGCCACATTACTAATCTTTTAAGTGTCATCCATGCTCACTTTGATTCATTTTAGTGCATCAATTGAATATGAAATTAATCTCGCTTTTATTGCTAAATTGTTTGATTAATATAGAGGAATCTATGTACATATTTAACTATTTACATATCATTACACATGCATCACATTTAATTGCATAAAACCAAATAAAAATGCATGTATAATTTATATGACATTTTGTTTACTATTTATCTATGCATTTTGTGGCATGCAATGTGATTGCATAATGAAGACTTGAAAGAATGGATTTAGTCGCTCAAATTTAATCTCTAATTTTCGATAATTAGATGAGGAGGCTTGTGTCACTGTGTTCAACCTTTGTACACTTACCATGTTAAATTCTATACATATTCAAATGTGTGGTTTTGCATGGATCGTTTTCACCACTTGTACTATGATAAAATACGACTATTAGCGTGGTGAAAATTTTGTTCATCAAGGACATATTTAGACATTCTAAATATAATTTATTATCCAAACATTTTGTCCAAATAGTGCATAAACATGAGTTTTTTATTTTAGCGAAAAACAATTTGAAACGTACATCATATGCACAAACCACGAGTCATGTGCAATCGATATGCAAAACCTTGTTCGCTTAGGGTTTGGATCATATCAAAGACCTTTAGCATGTCTCTAATATCACTTGTAGGCTAGGGTTTGGGCCTTACCACATCAAGGAAGCGTGTAGGTCTCATAACATACGACCTAGGACAACTAGTCATACTAGTTGCATCAGACATCGGAAATTAAAAAAAATTAAATGATTAAACCATATGATTCGAGAACACTTCTCAAATCATTTCATTAAAAACACAAACAAGTACAAGGATTACCTCTTTAAGCGTATTTGTGATCGTGTTTTTGAACGAAGAGGCATCCTATCTCAAGTTCCACCCAACAGAGGAGGCACTTGTGAGCGTGTGGATAAGACACGTGCTTCTCGCAATCCCAATCAAAGATCTGAGCGAAGAATCTCTTGATTCTCTCATGAAATCCGACGCCATATTCACAAGCAAGGAGCACCGAAAGAGAGGAGATCCACGAATAGTCGATCCGTCAGCACGACATAGTGATGATGGCGAGGCTCTCTAGATCAATATCTGGACAACCACAATATTGAGAGAGAGAGAGAGAGGATGTGTAGAGAATAGAGAGAGAGATATTACTCTTGAAATTGATGTAAGTGTCATAAAGAAAGAGCAAAGAGTTGCCCTGCTTTTATACCAAATTAGATATTTGTGGATCTCAATGCATGTGGACACAATAATCAATGGTGTAGATTATTTTATGCTTTCAATCAATGGACGTGATTTTGTTCCATAAATTTGGAACATCAACTAATTATTTCTAAATAAATTAAATATATTAAAGATCAATCAATATAATTCAATTTAAATCAAAATAACAAATATGAAATTACTTGAAAGGAGAGCAAGTCTCCTTCCATACATAAGGTGGACGGTCATCAACTTAAAGAGCTCAAGTTGGTCATCCACTCTATGTAAGGTAAGGAGGCTCTCTCATTATATTATGTTGAGATATCATATCTCATCATATATTCCACACGTGCAATAACTTTTCTTGCAAAATTATTCACTAAAATAATTCCAAATACTTTGTGATAATTTCAATCATGCCATTGGTAAATATGAATTATATTCATACATCCAATATAAAATGTAAATTGTATTTACAATTAATTGTTCAATGTGAATCCAATTCACATCAACATTTAATTCATAAATATTATTTACGATAACATCTCTCCAACATATTATAAATCACATTTATAATATTTATGATTACTATGGATAGTTATATCCACATTAATCATATGCTTGATATTTAAATTAAATTTAATTATCTTAGATAATTATTCTCATGCACCCAAATAATATGAATCAGATCCATATTATTCATAATAACTAAATCATATTTAATTATCAAGATTCCTCAATGCTTAAACACATTATCAACAATAGAATTATTCTTGAACTTTTTCAAGAAGAATGCACTTTATCCTTGGATACTTGGTGATAAGGACATGGTGATTGTATATTCCGTGTATAGTGACTTGGATAGTAAAATCATATCTCAAATCCAGATCTTGGGAAACTCTTATTAACATTTTATTAAATCAAACTGTAAATATAATCTTCTCGTTGCATCTGAATCACCTTCAGATCAATGCCCAATATTTGTACTGAGATTGGATTACTATTCTATTTAGAGGTGTCACTAAATCCAAACATGTTTCCTCACTCTCGCAGAATGGAAGTGTCATGGTTATACAATCATTTATGATCACATCACCCTCAAGTATTTCCAATACCCATACATCTTGCATACTGAAAGGTCTAGAATAAACTCGACGTTTTAGATCACTTTTAGATTGTCTTCTTCATGGTTTTATCATTACGTTTCTCGTTCAATCATTGGAAGTTGGTATCGATCATATACTTTCCAGAAGCATATACCATACCTACAAATTCTTGCCATGCTTCCAAAGTAAGATGACCACGCATGGAATTCAGCATATCCCAATATCTCTTGAGTGAGCTCATGTCTTCCAGTTCGGTAGTGAATCTATATGACCCCTTTGAGAGATTGCATTACTCATATGCCCTCGTATGCACACCATCTCACCAGTGTATAGACCTTGATTAGGTCATCAACTTAATGGTCTTCCTAATGTATATACTTAGACATATAGTAATACATTTATTCTGGTCAGAAGATGCATGCCTATATCGTGACAGCATACGACATAGGTCTTTGTTATCTCGACTAGGGTCGTCAAAAAAATCCAGGTTCGATATTTGCTCAGGTTCGTTTCGATAATAGTCCGATTCGAATTCGATTCGATCTTAAAGGAACCAAACCTTAACATAACTTTGGGCTCGTTTACAGAAACGAACCAAACCTTGGTAGGTTTGCTCGAGTTCCGGTCATTAATAATTCAATAAAAATAAATATATGATAAATAAATAGATATACATATATAATATGATTTGGGAATTGGGACCTCATATAAAGCTTACAAGTCACAAGTAACCCTTGTATATTAATTTATGTTCAATTTTCAGAAAATAAAAAACC
Organism: Ottelia alismoides; assembly: GCA_037367405.1. Classification (NCBI taxonomy): domain Eukaryota; kingdom Viridiplantae; phylum Streptophyta; class Magnoliopsida; order Alismatales; family Hydrocharitaceae; genus Ottelia; species Ottelia alismoides. The sequence continues at coordinate 250,273 of JAZKJV010002739.1, forward strand.
TAATATGAAATTTTCCCCAAAACTTTAAGGTCCCTAACATTCCTAATCCCTTACAACCGCCTCTCCTCTTTTCTCTTCCCTCTCGTCTACCCACAGCCAACGTAGCCCCTCCTCCTACCTAGCGATCGCCACAACCCTACTCCTCCTACATGCAACCGCTAGCTCCGCATCTCCTCCTCCTCCTAATGGTCGCTGCTCCTGCTCCCCCTCTCCACACGGCTGCCGCACCTACTCCCCTTCTTAAAGCGGCCGCTACAGCCCTGATCCTCCTCTAGGCGACCGCTAGTACCGCAACCCCTCCTCCTCTTCGTAGCAGTTGCTGCTCCTACTTTCCCTCTCCACACGGTCGTCGTATTTGCCTCCCCTCTCTAAGAAGCCTCTGCAGCCCTACTTCTCCTCGATACGACTGTCGATGTAGTAGCCCCTCCGTCTCCTAGTGGTCGCTGCTCCCACCCCCCGCTCCACGTAGCTGCCGCATTTTTTTCCAAGGTTTACATCGAATTGATATGCCATTTTTTCCATTGTTGCACCTGCATATTATAATTATATTCATAAGTTAGAACTATAAATTAGTAATTTTCTTCGTGATTTGTTGTCACTAAAATGATAGGCTCTATTATAGTAGTATTGCATTAAATTGTGGATGTACCATTTTAATTCCTAATATGAGAGGATTAGTATCTTGAAAATTTAAAATATGTAATTTTTATCATAATGTGGTATGTGAAATATTATTTATTAAGAATCATTATATATTGAACCATTAGTAATTTTTATTGTATATATGTTCAATTTTTGGAATCTTGTGCCCATTCACTTTGTATATAATCGAACCCTTAACGAATCGAATCGAACCTAAGAGAACCAAACTTGTGCGAATTCACTTTGTATATAATCGAACCTTTAATAAATTGAACAGAACCTTCGCGAACCTCAATCGAACCGAACCGAACCTGAACATAATATTACTCTTATCTAATCGAGCCGAACCCGAACCTATATACCTACAAAATAAACCGAACTGGACCCTAATAGGTTGGCTTAAGTTTGGTTCGATTACACCCCTAATCTCAACCTCACTAAATCAACTCTTTGACCTAACATAGCTGACACCTCTGAATCTCTATTCCCATACTAAGGATTAGCATCAAGAGGTTAGTCAGATGTCAGCCTTTAGAGAAGGATTTCCATCTCCTTCTTAGGCTAGAGATCCTCTCTTAATAATCATTTGACGATGCTGGATGAGTCTTAAATTTAACTCTTTAGATATCATCCAAGCACCAGCCTCTATCATTCAACCATTGAATCAGCAACTGTATTTATTATTGAGATGACCATGGTACATGATCTCAATTGTACTAAGGAACCTATTATGCAAATTAGTTATTCTTCATTTCAAATTAAAGAGTGAATTGCAATAACATTGGTTGCATAATGGCACTCTGTGGGATCACATGTCCAATAAGTCTACCAAGACCGCAAAGTCTAGTGGGTGGACTCTGGTGCCACTCATCACATTACAAAAATCAAAGCATGACCAGTTAAATTCAATGAATTGAAAAAGGATAATCAGAAGAACTACATGGGTAACAACACCTATCTGGACGTTGAAGGTGTTGGAACCTATAGATTGGATCTTGGAGAGAGCGTGATAACACTTTAAGATGTATTATATGCTTTAGGGATATGAAGGAATCTGATTTTAGTGGCATCTCTTCTAAAAAAATCTGGAAGTTAGATTTTACAATAACCATGTCTCTATAGGTAGATATAGAAAGGTTTTTGTAGTTAGCAAATTTGTTCCTGAACATAGTTTGTTTTGCATTCATGTTTTTCATTAGTCAATAAAGAGTGATTTAAATTATTCCTTGTGGTTGTTGTCTAATTTAGATTTATGATACATTAGGACATCTAGGAAATAATAAGATGAATCAAATGATAAAAAAAGATTTATCTCGTAACATTACAGGAGCAAGTACATTGGCTTGTGAACATTGTTTGACCGAAAAGATGAATCGGAAACCTTTTTTTACAAGTCAAAGGTCAAGAGAACCATTAGAATTGATTCATTCAAATATTTGTAGTCCTTTAAGTGCCAAAACATATGGAAATATGGAATATTTCATAACCTTTATCAATGATTATTTGAGTTTTATGTCTCTTGGAAAAAAAACTGAAGCTTTTGAATGCTTGAAAAGATATACGTCTAAAGTAGAAACCAAATTGGGTTGATCGATCAAGATGGTAGGAACTGGTAGAGGTGGTGAGTTTAACTCAAGAGAGTTCAATGAATTTTACATTCAAGCATGCATTGTTAGACATACAACACTGCCATATGTCCCACCATAGAATGGAGTGACAGAAAGGAAAAATTGAACATTGATGAATGCATTTAGATGTATGCTCTGGCATTCTGGACACCATAAAAACTCATGGGGGGAAGCAGTATTGATGAATCTCGTATTCATAATGCTAAAATTGGTCAATTAGGCTCGATTCCCCAAAATTCATATGCATTTAATCATTAATAGAGCATCATTAGCATACATACATGTGTAAATAATATTTACATTTCATCATGCATAATTACATTAAAAATTCCATTTGTAAATTAGCCCAAAAAGACACTAACTTCTCATATTTTTAATTAATTTTTCCTGAATCCGATTGACCCCAAATCACCTCCATTGTGTAGATATTACTAACATTATAAAATAAAAAAATACAAAAAATTACTAACTCAAGTAAGTGTCAAATAATCCCAAAGTCTAATTTCACATCTAACAGACTAAAACGCCCATATCTCCCTCATACAGTAACCGGTTTTGATCTACTCACTTTTAAACTACTCCATTTTCAAATACCTTCAAAATAAGATCAATTTCGTATAATTCGGAGCTTATATGTGAAAGTTGTTTTTTGGACCTCTTTTGCGCATTTTAACTTTTTGCTAATTTCGACCTAAGTTTTTATGTACATAATTAATCTTTTTTAATTTTAATTCTTTTCATTTGTGTTCTTTGATGAGAGTTTTATTAAGCAAAACAATGATCCAAATCCTGATTAAAACTAAAATAAAAGAAACTGACTGAGTCCAAGTGTCCATTGTGAGTCTGTACAAAACTCTCATATTTCACACTTCTATTTTATTTTCCTATTTTCTTTTTTATTAAAAATCCAAAAAAAAAGATTAGTGTGTATATAGTTTTCTTGTATTTTATCATATTTTTATAGATTTTTATCATCTTTAAAACCGCCAAAAAATTACAAAACACCAAAAAGCTGGTTTTCTATACACATGGAGAACCACCAAAAATACCACTTCTCATAGATGACTTTTTTGCTCCTAGATCCTTGATAAAAGTTGTAGATCTCATGGAGACAAACAACTTTCGTGAAGAAAATTTTTCGATCCGAGGTCTCCTCTTATTTCTTTTTCCTTTTTCTTTCTTCCTTAATTTTGAATTTTTTAGGGTGACACATGGCAGCCCGTAGGCGTGCCACGTGGCACCCCAGGTCTTTTCTCTCTCCACGCCACCCCGGGTCACGTGCTTGGCACATGACCCTCCTTCATCTCCCCAATTTCCCCAATGCACACACGCTCCTCCTCCCAACCATTTCTCATCCGCCTTCACAACAGCCATGCGCCACCATTACTCGGCGTAACGCCTCGCACCATCAACGGCCATTGCATCTCCTCCACTTGAGTGAAGCCTCCATCATCCTTTACACTTTCTCCTTCCTATAAAATCCAACCATGGCCGGCCTTCGTCGACATCCGCCCTCCTTCCTACTCAGCTGGTGACTGCAGCTGGAGAGTATTATCACAGGCGAGATCCGGAGGCTTCACATCCACCGAAGCAGCCACTCTCCGCTGCTGCTGAGCCTCCGATCCAGCCATCAGTCGAGGTGAAGATCGGGCCCAGGTCTCTAGACCTTCGACCAACTCTGGCTATCACTCTAGCACTGACCACTGCACCTTCACCGATGCCACGCTGCCCCGAGCGCAGCTCGCAACTGCCTCGCCCTCGACGGTGCCCCTCCCCCCCCCCCCGCTCACCCTCCTCTCGCGCCATCCCCAGGTCCATAGCTCCTCGTCTAACCGACCGACCCCTTCCATCCCTGACCTTGCAAAGGTCGGATCTCCTCTCTCATATCGTGTTCGAGTCCATCGTCCTCCACCCCACATTTTTGCTAACCCCCTGCAGGTATATCGTTGCAGCCGACCGCTCCTCCGCCCTCCACGCTCGACCGTGTGTCGGCCGAGCTCCGCCGTGCGGTTTCACCCCGCCTTTGCTGGTCACGGCCATGGCCCCCACGCCTCGACTACCCTGTTGCTAGAGCCACCAACCGTCGCCGCCCTCGCCACGTACAGTTACCGTCAGATCAAGCAACCAACCCTTGTTCCGACGACCCATAGGCCGCCACGTCACTCCCCTCCAAGCCTCGACCCCAACCTAGAGTCTCGGGCTCTCTAAGCCACTCCAGCTAGCCACGTGGAGGCTCGGACCATCCGAGCCTCCCGCCCGCCACCCGAGCCTCTGGTTTGGGGTTTTGAACCTCAAGCCCTGGCCCGAACCTCAGGCTCGGCCTCTCCGAGCCTCTGACCACCTCTGAGCTTTGGGAAAATTGCAGACACACCCCTCGGAAGTTTCACAAATTACAAATATACCTCTGCATTGGGTAAATTGTTGGGGGCCTGATGAATCTCGGATTCATCCCTCTAAGTCTCATTTATTAAGCTCAATTCCCTCAAAATCATCAGCATTTCTGCATTTATTCTGCATAATTATTATTCATGCATGTTTTCATAAGAATTGTATTTTTAGCATTAATTTTTGCACAAAATAAGAAGCAAAAAATCCAAGCCAAAAATGACATGTAAATAGCCTAATTTCTCAGATTTTTAACTCCTTCATGCTAACCCCGAATGACACAAAACCACTTCCATTGTGTACATTTCACTAACAAGAATAAATAAAAAAAATATAAAAAAATCACTAACCCTGTTAAGTGGACCAAAAACCCAAACCCTAGTTTCAGGATTTTTGGACTAAAAGCCCCATATCTTCCCCATCCAGTGTCTGATTTGATCCTACTCACTTTTGAACTAATGCACATTCAATTACCTTCAAAACAAGACCAAGTTTAAGTGAATCGGAGCTCGTATGTGAAAGTTGAGTTTTGGGCCTCTTTTGTACATTGTGTATTTTAGTGGTTTTTGACCTGTATATTTTGTACATATTTTCTTAATTAATAAAAATCTAAAAAAATAGATTTAGATGTCTTTTATTTATCTTTGATCTCTCCTTATTATTCTGGTCTTTTATCTGGTTTAAAATTGACAAAAAAATAGAAAACCCAAAAATCTAGGTATTCTATGTACATAGGATACCCCAAAAATTCACTTTGTGCATGTGATCGATTTGGCTTTGATGTCTTCATAAAAGGTGTAGATCTCATCGAGACATGCATTTTTTGTGAAGGAACTTTTTCGATCCGAGGACGTCTAATATTTCTTTTTGATTTTACAAAGTATATTTTTTTTCGATTTTTCTAGTGCTGACACGTGGCAGCTCCAGAGGCTGCCACGTGTCAGCGTTTTTTGGCCCTTTTAAATTCGTTTTTATAAAAAAAAATTAAAGCGGCCGCACGTGCGTCGCACGTGCCCCCAGGAACGTACTCCGCACGTGCAGCGCCCTCTCCCAACCATCCAGCCACGTGTCACGATACGGGCCGTCCGATCTCGACCGATCAGACGACCCTTGACCATCTTCCTCCCTCGCCCCCCCTTTCTGCAAACGGCTGTCGCCTCCCTCCCGCACCGGCCCTCCGCAACTACCGCTCCGCTGACCGTCCCAACACCTTCGCAACAGACAACCGTTTCCGCCTATCTAGCGCCGCCAGCCGCTCGTCCCCTTCTCTCCTATATATAGAGCGGCGCTGACATCCAAGAGACCAATTCGCCGATGCTAAGCTCCAAGATTCTGCTGCGGTGAAAGCACTCGGATTAATCTTCCTTGACGAGATCCGGTTACTCCCGTAGTCGTTGCAGCCCACGCCGTCCTCCGCCACGTACTGCCACGCTCCGGCCTTCGGCGTCGTTGAGGCACTGACCCGTCATCGACAACAACCATCTCCGACCTACTTCACCGACGACCACCGACTCCGCCGCTCTCCTTCAATGACGATATCTCCGCCTTCATCGACACCTCCGGCCATCAACTTCTTCTCCTCGACTTCATGCCATTGCCTTCTTCTACAGCTTCGCCGGCCAACGACACCTTCACTCTCGTTCGTCATCAACGTCGACACCACTGGGAATCGCATCCATTGCCCCACCAGGAGCTCTCCTCCGCCTTGGCCGAACACTCGAGCAGCTCCGGAGGCCCTCTGCCTTCCCGTCGGGCCTCCTCCACCTCCCAACCACCACGAGTACAGCCAGGAGCCACCACCAGGAATCGCCTCCACCGTCGCTCCTTGCTCTACAAGCCACTCCACCTCGACCGATTGGACGGTGGTCCCAAGGTCCTCCTCACGTACGTGGCACGTGACAGGAGGAAACGCCTACGTCAACGACCCCACGGGTCACGTGCCTAGCATGTGACCGCGTGAGAAATTTACAGAAGACCCCCCGGAGGTTCCATTATTAGCACTACAGATCCACTCACCAAGGGTCACGTGCGTTGCACGTGACCCCTTGGACATTTTACAGTTGCACCCCTAACTTTTCAGAAATTACATCTATGCCCTTTTGCATATTTTATTTATTTATATTTGTTGCAAACATACCCTTGTGTTCCTCCTTTGTTTTGAACCTCTTTATTACGTTATTTTATTTATCAAAAATTGGCATGATGTTCCTCACTTAATTCTTTACATTATGACATGTTGTGGATATTTATGTGATCATTGGTTAATGAATATTTAATTATTCTGTGGAAAATTGCAAATTTTACCTAATTGATGCTCTTCAATTTTTATTCGATTAACCGTTGCTCTAAAAAATTCCCCAAAAAACACATATTGTAGGATTTATTTTGCTTGACATTGTGCCCAAAAAGAATTGCATTTACATGCATAATTTGCCTTGTAAAAATCAATTTGCATATTTCAGTATTTAATTTTTAATAGGTATTCAACCCCACAATTTCGAGGTCTAGGATTTTTCTGAGATCCATCACCTAGTGATAGATCTTAGATATTTTTATAACTTAAAAACAAGTAGGTTTATTATTTATTATTATTAAATATTAAAAGTCATTCTGTTTGCATTTAAAAATTCATAAAAAAAATCATATTGCATCCAAAAATTCCAAAAAAATCATAATTCTAGGTTGTTCCTTTGCCTCCTTGTGATCGACCTTGGGACTTGCCCAAGTAAAATAAACATAAAACCACTTGATTGAAATTAAATAATATTTGTGGTTATTTCTTGACCGATTCCGATCGCCGCCTACAATGAACGACATTATTATTTTTCACTCACAAAAGTAAAAACAACTCCTTAACGCAGCGGATTTCAGACCCTTCAGGGCCTCTCTAACTTTTATAAATTACAGATAAGCCCTCCGGGGACCTTTTTGAAGGAAAAACTTTATTTTTTTACATTTTAGTCCCTGAAATTTCATGTCATCATATCTTTTTTATCTGAATCTGAATTAAGCATATAATATGTCATTTTGAAGCTATTTTCATACTCTATCATTTAGCATAGTTTATGAACAGATGGCGGCTTTGCGGGAAGGCAAACGGCTGAGTTTTTTGTCTTGAAAATTTTCGTTCGATTTTTCGCATTCGGGTAGTCTGACCCCCGAATTTTTCACTATAAATCCCATTTTATTTCCTGCATTTATTTTTCAACACTTATTTCGCTTATTTTATTTTTGATTATTTTTTGAGTCACTCTCTTACATCTTCTCTCTTATTTTTCTTGCGAGGTACCCGGCGCACGTGGAGCGGTTTTTCAAGAAACCGAAGCATCTTCACTGACAACCGAAGAAGCCGCAATTAATTTAAGATTGAGTCGAGTGGTGAGAGAGCGTAGAGTCTAGGCTTTAAATTTCTGCAAATTTCAATTTCTGCTTATTTACAGTGGTGTCTGTTTGGACTCTCGCGTATGTAAAAAAACTCTAAACTCTATTTGTGGTGTGTCGTGGCATGTTTCACTCTCCGGTGAGGGTGGGGCCTGACTTGAGTGGCGACTAAGATAGACCTACACATACGGCTCTCAGAGCATTTTTATTTTTGATTGTGCTCGAAGGATTTTAAGCCACACTGCACATTAACTGAGACATACATAGATCATTCAACTTAGCCAAATTTAACTCAATTCTTCCCCACTAATAGAACTTTCTGCTAGGTGCGATTTTTCATCGGCTTGCATTTCATATAGAATAATTTTCAATTCTTGTATTGCATCACACATGAAGATTGCGGGGAATCACTTTAAGTCTTCTAACTGAGCAATCATCATAGATTTCTGCGTGCATCGGTTTTTCCCGAATTTCTCCCTCTTGTTTTATTACATAATTTTAAAGGAAATTAGGACTGGAAGGTAGACGTGTATTTGTGCTCATTTAAATTCTACAGTGATCACCTAATAAAAATTGGGACTGTTAAATATAACCGATTTCAAAATAACCCATAAAATCAAGAATTTCTGCGGGAGAGCAACCCTGACCTTGTATGTTTCTATTTTTCTGAGTAAGCGAGAGACGATACTTAAGGCTAGAGCCCAAATCCAAAATTTCAGTACCTAACAACTCGCTAAATTTTTGCCAAGATTGATTTATCACCAACTAAAATTGAAAAGATAATAGATGAACTCTTATAGCTTCATTGTGTACGTTGGTGAACCTAGGGTTTGAATTGTGTTTTGCATTGGTGTGCGTGAACTGATTTCGAAGATCAATAGCCGCACATTTGATAAAATTTCTCTTAACTTTCCCGTGCAATCATCTCTCTCCTTTCTTGATTTAAAATTTCACCATGGAATTCTTGTCCATTAACTCTTGCAAACCCAACCCCTCATTCCTTTCAGCTCTTTCAAAAATGGTTGAACGTTCATCCGAGAATCCATCAGAGCTATACTATAAAAATGAATTCGTATCGGTTAGACCCAAAACACCTCCTCCTCAACCACCAATAAATCCATCTCCCTTGCTAATCCGATCTATTTCATGAATGACAACCCTTTGTATACGGAGCAGACAGACCAACAACCGACTGAGGTCTTTACTTCTTCATATATCAACCCTCTCTACGTTGATCATACAATTCATCCTTCTTATTCGGTAAATGTCAATCCTTCGTTCATGGGAGATGATTACCACATGATCGAATTAAATACTTCTTCACCTCTTTCATCAACCCTGCCTTGGAACACTAATGAACAATCATCAGCTTGGATTGACCATGACAACCCCCTCTTCAGACATGACAATCATACAGAGGACTGGACTGATTACATAGAAACACAGGAACCCTGTATGCTGACTCCATCATACCAAGATCCGACCACTCAAGATCAAAGGAATAAACTCTACTCGGACCAACTCCACATGTCTGGATCATATGAGAAGCCACCTTCCATGATTGAGGAGATATTTTCTGAAAATAATGATCATATATTGGATATTCCAAGAAACTCCTCTCCTAGCACATATAGGAAAATGGAAGATGAAATCATTGAATCACAAAAACACACATCAACTGCTCCCATTAGTCATCATGAACAAAGTTTTGAGGATGATATTTTGAGGATGAATAAAAGATTTTAATCAATGGAGGATAGATTGCAAAAATTCACCGACCGATTAATCGCATTCTATGGTGGCTCGGACATTAAAATAAATGAGGAAATGATTGGATCTGAGATTGAAAATTCTGAGGATATTCAGGGACCTAGGGACGATTTTGACAATTTCACTTCTATATATTACTCCCCTAGAAATGACTATGTTGCGGACTATCGTTCTGAATATCAAGGCCCCTTTTCATCTAAAGAACACACCACACCCCCACACCACCCAGAAAATACAAAAAATCAAAATATTTGAAAACCACAAAAAAATTGAAAATTCAGAAAATTTCATAAAAAATTGAAACTGAAGATGATCTGCGGAATTTGGATCCGACTATACAGGAAGCACTGGAAAAATGCTTGATGTTTGAACTTCCCTTTATACAGGCCATTGAACACTTCCCCGACCTTAAAAGATTTTTAATGGAAAACTTAACTATGAAAAAGTCGGGCAGGATTAGAACTAAGACCGAGAAACATATCTTGTCAATGGCCTCCTCTTTGGTGTTGAGGAGAAAAACCAAGCGCCGCATAGTGAAGCGGTTGTCCAGATTTGACTGTGAAATCAAAGACATAATTTTCACCCATGCTCGGATTGATGACGATTCACCGATTAATATCCTCCCGACCTCTATATTCTATGAACTCAAACTCGGACCGATTCGAAAGATATGAGAGATTTTTCAATTAGCGGACCGATCGATAAAGCGGCCAAGAGGAATTATTTCTAACATCATGAAATTCCAAGGTGCTCTGCTCAAAGTAGAATTCACGATCACTGATATTGAGCATCAAGGAGAATTTACCCAGTCTCCAATCATTCTCGGAAAGCCATTCTTGGCATTGGCCAAGGTAATTATTGATTGTGAGACTCGGGAAATCAATTTCACATCATTGGAAGCACTTAGATCTGACCCTGTCTTTGAGGAACCACGATCTTCTGAGGCAACCCACGAAGTCCCCGACAACTGTAACCATGAAGCGGTAATTGAGCCCTACCCCGCAGCTACACCTGAGATAGCGGTTGTAGATGAGACTATTGGTTTAGAGACTCCCCCTCGTATTTAAATTCCCAAGGATCTCAAAATAGACAAATCCTTCTTCTATGACCCTGAGACTTATGCATGGTCGCACCCTGGAGCAACATTCTCTGATTACCTGGACCAAATCATCCCAAATTGAGAGTGCACCAACATTCGGGAGACTAAGAACAAGCACGAAAACCCAACACCGATGAAGGAGAATTCCAATGGCTATTCATCTGGATACTCAAGTGAACCGAAACCTTCACGAAGAAATAAAGAGAGAGTCACCTTTGACCTTTCGGAAGAGGAATCATCTGTCCCTCATCAGGTCCGGAAAAGGTAGTCTACATGAGTGAAGTCTGTTCGGCAGCTCTAAAGCCATATCTTCACAAGGATCCAAAATTCAATTCTCGTTGGACAACTCCCGTTCCTAACTACTTCTCATCCAAAGCTGATGCTCCTAACCTCTTCAAGTACACTGGAATTATTTCATATGAGCTTACTGAGATCGGTGCTTTTGAGTATTTATCGAGGACAAACCACTTGACCCCAAAAAGGAACGAATTTTGAGGAAACAACTGAAGAAACAAAAAGACCAGAATACTTGGAGTATGTCCACTTTCAAATACTACTCCTCTGAGGATAACTCTGATGATGGATATCTTTCATCTGACTCAAACACTTCATCTATTATCCATCATGATTTTTCTGAGGATGACACTGATCATAGCTGGGAATCATATGCTTCATCTCCATCTCATCATTACAATCTCCCATCGCAGGCTCACAAGAAGATCAGCCAAAAGCCGCCTTAATCATCGGCTACCCACCCTCCCTCCCGACTAAATCGGTCTCCTTGTACAGCTTCTTCCTCTACTTAGGCCAAGGCCTAAGTATAGGGGAGGAACGATGCCATCTGTATATATCATCCTTCTCATCACTCCACTTCCACCCTTCTTCCATACTTAGGCTGACCAGAGCCTAAGTATAGGGGGAACTGACATCCACCTGTATATACTCTCCTCATATCCCGACCGCTTCATTTTTCTTTGCATTTTCACTCCCTTACGCTTAGCCCGAGCTATGTCTTCCTTCCGCTTCTTGTGCTCTGAGGACACAGCAATCGCTAAGTATAGGGGGGTCTGTATATACTTCGTATATATTTTACCCATATGTCGTACTTTCACGTAAGTCTATATGTATTTACGGGGTGGGTACTAACTTGAAAAAAAGAAGAGAAAAAGGAAAAAAAAAAGTTTTGCTACTAACACTAACCTTGCCCAAAAATTTTGAAAAAAGTTGGCTTCTTATCCATTTTTTCATAAAAAAAATCCCGTGCATAAAATATCAAAAAAATCAATCAAAAAAAAAAGAAAAGAAAAAAAATGTGTCTGCATTTCACACACCTGCACTTCATCCAACATCACACGTATTTGCATCTGTGAAAAGTCATTGGGTTCTGAACCGAGTATGAGCAGAAACCAAGAGTGATCTGGACTTGACCTTAATCCACCTAATTTTCAGAGGAACTTCACCGAGAAATAGGATTTTAAGAGCTTCAGGTCTTTTGACTTAATTCTTTAAGTTCCCCATGACAATGTACAATGTTTGACTCTTAGTGTCTAACCTGGTCTCTTCATTCTGGGTACAACTATGGAATAGAGAATTAATTGGTACTCTCGCACTATGCACTTAGCTCAACTCAGACGGGATGTTGGAGATTGTGTGAGTCTCTTTTCTGGTAGCGTGGAAATCTAAAGACCGGTGTACGGGTTGAAATAAATCTTCGGAAAAGGGATGGACGGTTGGGCACAACTTTTTCTAAGACCCCAAAAAATGTACGAAACAAAAAGATTCTATATCTGTAGGGGCACAACAAGATCCAAGCAGAACCATCAAAAATTCCAAATACAAAGAAGCAACAACCAAATAAAATCTGATCAAAAAGGTCCAAGCTTCAAGAAACCTGCAGATCTTGGTGGAGACTCGGCTACACTGGCCATCTTCACAAGGAGAGGTGACTACACTGGCCACCCTCCAGTACTTTTCCCCTTCTTCTATCTTCTCCCTCATTTGATTGTGAACACAGCGCGACAGACCTTAGAAGGAAATACTTGACTCCCCGAGGACGAGTTACTGGAGAGGAGAGGAGAATGGTAGTCCGGCATTATGGATGGTAAGAGCTAAAACCCTTCACACACATGAGTCGGTTGTTCAATATTCATAGGGTATACTTTGGGAAGAGGATTGATCTAAGATGACTTCTGAGCCAAAACAGTGTCAATGATGTGTAGAACTTGAGGGTTGTTGATTTTAAAAATTTATGTCTTACAGAAGTTCCGCCACACTATTAATCCAAAGGTCGAGTTTAGTTTCATTTTCACCTTCAGCTCATGGTCTTGGTATGAAACCCAATCTCATTTCATCTCATGGCATTTCTTTTTGATGCTCAGGGACGAGCATGGTTTAAGTATAGGGGGATGATGAATCTCGGATTCATCACTCTAAGTCTCATTTATTAAGCTCAATTCCCTCAAAATCATCAGCATTTATGCATTTATTCTGCATAATTATCATTCATGTATGTTTTCATAAGAATTGCATTTTAGCATTAATTTTTGCACAAAATATGAAGCCAAAAATCCAAGCCAGAAATGACCTGTAAATAGCCTAATTTCTCGGATTTTTAACTCCTTCATGCTAACCCCGAATGACACAAAACCACCTCTATGGTGTACATATCACTAACAAGAATAAATAAAAAATACAAAAAATCACTAATCCTGTTAAGTGGACCAAAAACCGAAACCCTAATTTCAGGATTTTCGGACTAAAAGCCTCATATCTTCCCCATCCAGTATTCGATTTAATCCTACTTACTTTTGAACTAATGCACATTCAATTACCTTCAAAACAAGACCAAGTTCAAGTGAATCGGAGCTCGTATGTGAAAGTTAGGTTTTGGGCCTCTTTTGTACATTGTGTATTTTAGCGGTTTTTGACCCGTATTTTTTGTACATATTTTCTTAATCAATAAAAATCCAAAAAAAATAGATTTAGATGTCTTTTATTTATCTTTGATCTCTCCTTATTTTTACGGTCTTTTATCTGGTTTAAAAATGACAAAAAATAGAAAACCCAAAAATCTAGGTATTCTATGTACATAGGATACCCAAAAAAATCACTTTGTGCATCTGACGATTTTGACTTTGATATCTTCATGAAAGTTGTGAGATCGAGACGAGCATTTTTCGTGAAGGAACTTTTTCGATCCAAGGTTGGTTACTATTTCTTTTTTTTACAAAGTATTTTATTTTCGATTTTTCTGGTGCTAACACGTGGCAGCTCCGGAGGCCGCCACAAGTCAGCATTTTTTTTACCCTTTTAAATTCGTTTTTATAAAAAAATTAAAGCGGTTGCACGTGCGTCGCACGTGCCCCCAGGTACGTGCTCTGCACGTGCAGCGCCCTCTCCCAACCATCCAGCCAAGTGTCACGATCCGGGCCGTCCGATCTCGGCCGATCGGACGGCCCTTGAACATCTTCCTCCCTCGCCCCCCTTTCCGCAAACGGTCGCCGCTTCCCTCCCGCACCGGCCCTCCACAACCGCCGCTTTGCTAACCGTCCCAACACCTTCGCAACAGCCAACCGCTTCCGCCTATCTCGCGCCGCCAGCCGCTCGTCCCTTTCTCTCCTATATATAGAGTGGCGCCGACATCCAGGAGACCCATCCGCCGATGCTAAGCTCCAAGGTTCCACGGCGGTGACAGCGCCCAGATTAATCTTCCTCGACGAGATCCGGTTACTCCCGTAGCCGTTGCAGCCTACGTTGTCCTCTGCCGTGTACTACTACGCTCCAGCCTTCGGCGCCGTTGAGCCACCGACCCATCATCGACAACAACCATCTCCGACCTACTTCACCGACGACCACCGACTCCGCCGCTCTCCACCAACGATGATATCTCCGCCTTCATCGACACCTCCGGCCATCATCTTCTTCGCCTCGACTTCACACCACTGCCTTCTTCTACAACTTCGCCGGCCAACGACACCTTCACTCTCGTTCGTCATCAACGTCGACACCACCGGGAATCGCATCCACCACCCCGCCAGGAGCTGTCCTCCGCATTGGTCGAACACTCGAATAGCTCAGGAGGCCCCTCAGCCTTCCCGTCGGGCCTCCTCCTTCTCCCAACCACCACGAGTACAACTAGGAGCCACCACCGGGAATCGCCTCCACTGTCGCACCTTTCTCTACAAGCCCCTCCGCCCTCGACCGGCCAAGCGGTGGTCCCGAGGTCCTCCTCACGTGCGTGGCACGTGACAGGAGGAAACGCCTACGTCAGCGACCCCTAGGCACGTGACCGCGTGAGAAATTTGCAGAAGACCCCCTAGAGGTTCCACTATTAGCACTACAGATCTACTCACCAAGGGTCATGTGCGTTGCAGGTGACCCCTTGGACATTTTACAGTTTCACCCCCAAACTTTTCGGTAATTACATCTATGCCCTTTTGCATATTTTTATTTATTTATATTTATTGCAATCATATCCCTGTGTTCCTCCTCTGTTTTGAACCTCTTTATTACATTATTTTATTTATCAAAAATTAGCATGATGTTCCTCACTTAATTCTTTACATTATGACATGTTGTGGATATTTATGTGATCATTGGTTAATGAATATTTAATTATTCTATGGAAAATTGCGAATTTTACCCAATTGATGCTCTTCAATTTTTCTTCGATTAACCGTTGGTCAAAAAAATTCCCAAAAATCACATATTGTAGGATTTATTTTGCTTGACATTGTGCCCAAAAAGAATTGCACTTGCATGCATAATTTGCCTTGTAAAAACCATTTTGCATATTTCAGTATTTAATTTTTAATAGGTATTCAACCGCACATTTTCGAGGTCTAGGATTTTTCTGTGATCCATCACCTAGTGATAGATCTCAGATAATTTTATAACTTGAAAACAAGTAGGTTAACATTTATTATAATTAAATATTGAAAGTCATTCCGTTTGCATTTAAAAATTCATAAAAAAAAAATCATATTGCATCCAAAAATTCCAAAAAATTACGTTGCCTTTATTTCATCATATTTTGCATTGTGGCCAAATTTCATATTTTTTGGACATCGTTTGTTTGAAATTTATATTTTAGTCCCTAAAATAGGCCAAAAGTGCATTTTGCATCCCTTTATTTCATTGAAAATTCCAAAAAAAGATCGCCTCGAAAATCGTGCATGAATCTTGATAGACATAATTCTAGGTTGTTGCTTTGCCTCCTTGTGATCGACCTTGGGACTTGACCAAGTAAAATAAACATAAAACCACTTGATTGAAGTTAAATAATATTTGTGGTTATTTCTTGACCGATTCCGATCGTCGCCTACAATGAACAACATTATTATTTTTCACTCACAAAAGTAAAAACAACTCCTTAACGCAGCGGATTTCGGACCCGTCAGGGCCTCTCTAACTTTTATAAATTACAGATAAGCCCCTCCGGGGACCTTTTTGAAGGAAAAACTTTATTTTTTTCATTTTAGTCCCTGAAATTTCATTCATCATATCTTTTTCATCTGAATCTGAATTAAGCATATAATATGTCATTTTGAAGCTATTTTCATACTCTATCATTTAGCATAGTTTATGAACAGATCTGAGGTTTCCTATTAATGATTATTATTTGAGGCTTTTTGTTGACTTGTGCAAGTTGAAAATTGACATATGAGTGCTACTTTATTCAGAAAAGTTGATCTAACTTGTAGGAACCCATTTTTGAAGATCTTGTCTGATAAGTCTCTCTTGATTATTGATCTTCTTAATTAATGAATTGATCTTTGCAGGGGTATACATGAGGAGGTGAAATTAATCTAATTCCTTGATACTTTTATTTGAGGAGTTGTTAAGTTGATTGATCCGCTAGTGTTTGAACGTTTATTTTCAAGGAATTCGATCTATTGTTGAATCCGTAATTCACCTGATATTTGATATAAGGCCATTATTTTTTAGGGGTGATTTACAGGGAAATAAATGGGCCAAGTATCATGAGAAATTCTCGCGGGATAAAACTTTGATACGTATTGATTGTTACATATTTATGGACTTAATCTCTTTCGATCATTGATGATTTCTAAGGATTAAGAGATCAAATTATTTAGGAATTGAATCTTATAAATTTACAGATCATGTGCTGAATTGTTTTCTCTATTTTTGCATCTAATTCCATTTCATTGAATTGTATTATATTGTCCTAACACAGATATTAATCAACCCATTATTTAATTACTTAATTTATTTAAAACCACTAAACTAAGAATTATCGTTCTCTGTGTTAGACCTTGGTAGACTTACCAAGTAAAAATATTCCACAACAATCAAAGATTTTGGTTTCTGATAGACCGATTTTCGCCTCCTATACTATAATTATCGATTATTAAAGAGGCGGATTTTGCGTTCATCAAATGGCACCATTGCCAGGGAACGACGAATTTTTAGGGATTTAAATCATTTTTTTGTAATTGATTTTTGTGAAAATTATTTTTGTGTCATTTTTTTCTTCTGCATCTCATTTTGCATTTCTCTCTTAGTTTTTGCTACTAACCGCAATTTCTATCTTTGCAGACTACTGGGAGTAAAATTTTTGGACATTATTCAAGGATCTACAAATTTTTATTTGTGAGAGAGAGCTTAGATGATTTTTGTATTATTCTCAGGATCCTTCTCTTTGAACCCTTGTAATAATTTGGACTAAACTTATATGTGGTGTGTCGGGTCTGTTTCAACCCCTTCTGTGTGGTTGGGACCTGACTTGAGTGGCGTAGGACTTAGGCACATATACGCTAGTTCATTTATCATTGATTGTGCTCGTAATTCTTAGGCCACACTTTCACTTACTAAACGCACTATAGATCGTTCAATATTGGCCAAATTTTGAAATCAATTCTTACCGCTAATAGAACTATCTACTTTGGGCATTTTTCATCTGTGCATATCATTTAGTTTAAATTTTAAAATTCCTTGTACTGCATCCCGCATGAAGAACATGAGGATTCACTATAAGTCTTATTCTTAAGCATGCATTATTGATTTACGTTTGCATCGGCTTTCTCGATTCTCCTTCCTCAAAGTTTTACAACTTAGAAATTAAAAGAATTGGACTATTCGTTAGACATGAATTTTTGTGCTCACATAAACTTCAGTGATAACCTCAATTTAAAACGGGGACTACTAATCAAGGCGACTGTAAATAAAACTGATATAAAATTAACCTGTGTTTGGTGGAGAGAAACCCACTCATTGTTTGTAAGGACAAGATCGCACACCTTAGGACAGAGCCAAAAACCGAAAAGTTTCATTCAGACTATTGATTTTAAAAACAATTAGATACTTTTCAGTGAGGGTCTCAGGTACCCGTTTCACGGTCCGATTTCCCTTAGCAGAGTAGGTAGTTTAGAGTACACTATGGAAGGCTCCGTCCTCAAGTATCACGGGTAGCTGTTTAAACGGTCCGTACTTACACCTATACTGGCTGAAAGTAGGTGCAACTAGTTGTATGAACTCGGGACAGTCTTTGTGAAGTATTTCGGCACCTAACAGCTCCGCTTAATTATCAAGATTGTTTTGTCATTAAATTAAAATTGAAAAGATAAGCGACTGAGCCCTAACGCACCTTCACCAGTGTTGAGTGGGTAAATTAACGGGTTTTGAATAGTGTTTGTTTTGAGCGGATCCACTGTACATTCATACGCTCTGTGAGAAATCCTTTTATACAATGGACTCTTCTGAAAATCTTCATTCAGACTCTGCGAATAAATTTCCTGAACCCTGAGACCCAAGGATTTGTGAGAGCATCCTGCAGAGGAAGCTACAAGGGATGCCACGAGGACATTGTCTACAAGTTGTTTGAAAAACTTGCTGAATCCAGTCGTGCACAAACCACATCCGGGATTACATAGCCGGCTCCAAAAAGATGGTGAATAATCTCATGACCGATCAGAGTGTTGATATGGGAATAATAGCTGATAAGCTAACTATGGTCGAACAGATTTATAAAAAGGTGGATGAACTACATAAATCATCTGATATGGAGAAATTGGTTAAATTGCCTAAGCAAATGGAGGAATTGGCTGACAGGGTATCTAAGATTCGGATACCTGCCCTGACTTCACCCCCTGCCCCCATACACGAAATTCACTACATTCAAGGTCAAGGGGTAGGGCAACAGAGCCATTGGGGTGGAGACCAAGTCTTGTCCTATCAAACTGAAGAACCCTCTGCTCAAGCTAATTACGAGGAACCTCCACAAGTCATGGAGATAAACGGAGTTTGATATAACATGGAACTTTCAAACCGCTCAGACCAAAACTCTACTTCGAACCCTCGTCCACCACAAGCCCGACCCGCCTACCAGCCTCAACAGCAGCAGCGACAATAGTACCGCACGGGTTATCAGAACCAGCAACCACAGCCACAACAGAATCAACGCCAAGGCCAACAGGGCCAATTCAGACAATAATAACATCCTCTGGCCAGGCAGGGTCAAGGCTCCTCCTCTTCTTCTATCTCTCCGGAACTCCAGCGAGTGTTGGACAAGCTTCATGACATGATAGTTGACATAAATCGACTCTCTCGATGGAGAGATGAGGCAAGTGCACCCCAAACCATGATTTTAGCTCAAGTCCAAGCTAACCCAAATAGCATCAAACATAATCATGTATTAATCTCTGAGTTTTCCGTACCTAAACACGAGCTCTTGTCGAATAATAATGCTTATCATATTTCTCTTAGGAGGGGAAGGACCGTAACCATGCCTGATCGAGCAAAGGAAATGGTGACATAGCCCCAGTGTCCACAAATTCACACAATCCTGGGGAAATTGAGAGAGAAAGACAAGAGGAGAAAGAAGAAGACCCATCCACACCACCCGTGGTATACTGCACAACTGGAGATAATGGAGAGTCAGATTCTGAGTCTGATGAAGACACGCCACCAAGACATTCGCAACAACTGACCACCAATTTCCCTGCTTTTAGTCTGAGTCATGTAAACAAGTTTTCATTAAATAAAAGTGATGTTTTTTATCACAACAAGTCCATCCCTTTCCCCCGTGCTCTTACGACAGGAAAGAAGAAAAACATAAAAAACCAAAAAATGATGATGAGATTGCCTGTATCTGTAAAGAAAATATTAAGGTCACTCTGTCCTTAGACGAGATGATAGAAAGAGACTCATCTTTTCTAAAGTACCTTAAGGTGAGATGCACACAAACAAGGGCCAGCAAACAGACTCCTAGCCGAACAAAGAAACACATACTCTTAGTTGCCACATCTCGTCTTATAAAAAATGAGCTGCCATGGAAGAAAAGAGACATGGGTGCTCACTTTGCCACTAGCCAAATCAAAGAAATCAAGTTTGTAAGAACATTGTTAGACAATGGCACATCCATCAATCTCATGCCCACAACCCTATTTGAGCATCTTAATCTAGGTCCTCTTAAGCAATCTGCAGATGTACTTCAATTCGCAGACACTTCAACTAAGAGACCTAGGGGGGAGATTCGAAACGTTGTCATCAAAATAGAGGGACAAAATTACCCAATAGATTTCACAATACTTGACATAGATGTCCCTAGAAATTGGAAAGACTCCCAAATGATACTAGGGTGACCCTTCCTTAGGACCGTAGGAGCTATATTCGATTACACATCCCGGAGAATCCAGTTTGAAAAAGTTGGAACTTAAAATGAAGCAAACCAGGTTTCAAAGACCTGACACTAAGTCAAGCCTCGAGTCTGAAAAATCAGAAACTGAGGGAGAATATACAGGAGCAACAGTTGGGCCCTGGAGATAAAATACAACTGCTATGATGGAATCAACCTCATATGGAGAGGAAATTATTGATGAATTAGTTTACTTGCTCATTCATGCATCGACCTATACTCTCGGTGACTCAGAGGTCTCTCTTGACCTGTCAGTCCATTCTCCTTATGGACAATCCCAGAGTGAGGTACAGAGATCGGACGCGACGCTTGCCACACTACATTACATCATTAGCGATCAGATCCCTTAAACAACTACGATGGTGGCCGATATTGATACACTGCAAGCATCCACATCACAACAAGAAGTACCTCTGAGAGGACCAGATTCGGGTAACAATACAGACTTACCTGATCTCAATCCATTGCCCCCTATGCTTAAGTATGCCTTCCTTGCAGGAGATAAAGGACAGTTTCCTGTCATCTTCAGTTCACATCTGACTGAAGAGCAGGAGATCCGCCTGCTTAATGTTTTGGAGAAAAATCGCAAGGCTATAGGCTGGAGATTATCTGATCTTCCAAGGATAAACCCATCCTGTGCTCACATCATATTTACTTGGAGGATAATGCTAAACCCTCCCGTGAATGCCAACGTAGGTTGAATCCAAACTTACAGGAAGTGGTTAAGACTGAGATAGAAAAATGGAGTATAGCTGGTTTCATATATCCCATCTCAGACTCCAAGTGGGTGTCGCCTTTTCATGTTGTTCCGAAAAAGTCGGGACTTCAGATTATCACCAATGAGGAGGGAGAAGAGATCACGACACGGGTACCCACGTCGTGACGCATCTGTATAGATTACAGGTGCCTGAATGCCGCAACAAAAAAAGATCACTTTCCACTTCCTTTTATTGATCAAATCTTGGAGAGATTGGCTGGGAGAGAATACTTCTGCTTCTTAGACGGGTACTCAGGCTACAATCAGGTAGCCATCACCCCTGAGGACCAGGAAAAAAACTAATTTTACATGTCCTTTCGGCACATACACATTTAATTGCATGCCTTTTGGGCTTTGCATTGCCCCTGTCACTTTTCAGCGATGCATGATTGCGATTTTTGTCAAAATGGTTGGGGATTTCCTGGAGGTCTTCATGGATGACTTCTCGGTCCATGGTGATTCATTCGATGATTGTCTAGCGTACTGGGATCGAGTCCTCCAAAAGTGTAGGGAAGTGAATCTGGTGCTCTTTTGGGAGAAAAGTCATTTCATGGTAAAAGAGGGCATTGTATTGGGGCATGTCATCTCGAAGAAGGGAATGGATGTTGACCCTGCCAAAGTTGATGTGATCAAGAAACTCGAGCCACCTACCAATGTGAAACAAGTATGGTCTTTTCTGGGGCATGTCGGATTTTACAGGAGATTTATCAAGGATTTAACAAAAATTGCCCAACTGCTTACTGACCTCCTAGGGAAAGACACCGAGTTCCTGGTAGATTATAAGTATCTTGAAGCCTTTGAACTAATCAAAAGGAGGATCATTAAGACTCCTGTCCTACAAGCTCCCGACTGATCTATTCCCTTCGAGATCATGACAGACGCATCCTATTTCGCGGTAGGGGATGTGTTAGAACAATGAAAAGATGGAATCCAATATGTTATTCACTACGCAAGCAAAGTTTTAGACCATGCTCATAAAAATTACACTGTGACCGAAAAGGAAATGCTTGTTGTAGTTTTTGACTTGGAAAAATTTCGATCTATACTTCTAGGATAAAGGTGACAGTTTACACATACCATTCTGCCATTCGATACTCAACTGCCAAAAAATATGCGAAAGCACGACTCCTTAGGTGGATACCATTGCTTTAGTAATTTGATTTGGAGGGGGTTAAGAATGTCGTGGCTGATCATTTATCACGGATCAAACATAACAGAATCCATGAATCTGAATCCATCCGTGAAACCTTCCCAGATGAGTCAATTTCTGCTATTGACTCACTCCCTTAGTATGTCGACATAGTAAATTATCTTGTCTCCAATAAAGTTTCTCAAGGTTGGTCCAGGAATAAAATCGATCGACTCATATCTGAAGCAAGACACTACAATTAGGAGGATCCGTTCCTTTTCTTTGAAGGATCGGATTGCATATGGAGAAGATGTATTCCTCAAGAGGAATACCAAAGTATCCTCAATTTGTGCCACACCTTGGAGGAAGGAGGACATCATTCTAGGAAGAGGACCGCTAAGAAGATACTGCAATATGGATTTTACTGTCTGACCTTGTTTAAAGATGCTTACAATTTTGTCAGGTCATGCCCCGTCTGTTAGAGAATGGGAGGGACCATTGGTTCCAAAGATGCCATGCCTATGCAACCAATGATAATCTCTGATGTATTCGATGTATGGGGCATTGACTTTATAGGCCCATTCCCTAATAGTCAAGGATTTGAATCTATTCTTCTCGCGGTAGATTATTTATCTAGGTAGGTAGAGGCTATCCCTACTCGAGCAGCAAACAACAAAACTGTTTGCAAGTTTTTGAAAGATCATATTATTTCAAGGTTTGGAATCCCAATAGTATTAATATCTGATGGGGGTAGCCATTTTGTCAATCGGAAGGTGAGGAAGTTGACTAAGGAATACGTCATCGAGCACTGTGTCGCTAGTCCTTACCATCCACAATCCAATGGCATGTCCGAGGTGTCAAACAGGGAGGTTAAAGGAATTTTACAGAAACCCGTCTGCCCTGACAGGAAGAACTGGTCCCAACTACTGGCCCAGGTTCTATGGGCTTACCGGATGTCTTATAAAACCCCGTTGGGCACCTTCCCGTTTCGAATGGTATATGGAATGCCATGCCATGTTCCTGCAGAACTCGTGCATAAATCAGAATGGGCAATCAAAAAGATTAATTGGAACTATCACCAAGGAAAGAAGAACTGAGAGATGGATTTGAATGAACTATCTGAAATCAGAAATCATGCTTACGAAAACAGCACCATTTACAAGGACAAAGTAAAGAAATGGCATGACAAAAATATTCGAACAAAGACCTTTGTCCCAGGGCAGAAAGTTTGGTTATTTAATGATAAATTGAGAATTTTCCAAGGTAAATTGAAATCAAAATGGGCGGGGCCCTTCATCGTAAGAGAGGTACACAATAACGGAAGTGTTGAGATCTCAGAGACCGCAGATAACACGCAAACATCTATAGTCAATGGTCAGCTACTTAAACACTTTGTCGAATCCAACGAGCAGTTGCTGCAAGTAGAACAGATCTCATTCACTCAGGGCATAGCTTTTGATGAAAGATTTGAACTGCCCAAATAAACTACCTTTTCAAATCCAATACTCTCTTGTATATCCATCAACCCGCTCTCGATGTCCCAATACCTAGTATAAGGAGACCGATATCATTGTGTATACATAACTTCTATTCTTTCCGTTCACCCTCGACAACCTCATTTCATTCTTTTCTTCCATGCTTAGTCCCTCAAAAGTCTAAGTATAAGGGGGCATGTCGACTTCTATTTTTCTTGTCTCGGCTATACTTCGTATGAGCTATGTCTACATTTCACTTTGTGCCATGAGGACATAGCACAAGCTAAGTATAGGGGGGTGTTTGTATATATTCCATCTACTTTATCCATAGCTCGTACTTTAATCATTTTAATCTAACATCGGAGATGGGTACAAGTAATGTGTATTATGTGTATAATACCTGTTTTTCAAAAACAAAAAAACAAAAAAAAACTTTATGCATAAAAAAATCAAAAAAAATCACTCATGGTCTTGCATTTCATCAAGCATGTCATGCATTCCTTGGTTGATATATTCCTGACACATTCACTGTCACTCAAGGCTTTAGGATTTTTTAGGACACTTGATTTCTGAGATTTAGAGATTCTGAGTTAGCCAACCTTAGTCATTAGGGCTTTGAACTTAATTATCCACGCTTCCCTAGTTTTAAAGATTGAGCGCTATATTGCACTCTTCATCTCTACCTTCAAAAAGAATATGATTAGCACAATCACATTCACAACAGCATGATTGATGAGATGAGTTGAGATATCACTTGAGGATCTAGGGCTAGAGATTTGAGTTTAGATCCAATCTAGTGATATTCGGGGATGGGATAAAGTTAATGAAGGCTTTAGAAAACCTGAGTGTCAGCAAAATCCTAACCAGTATGTGAACAAGTTCACAAGCTATCTTTTTTATTTTTACCTATGTGCCAGGGTGTGATGAAACTTAATAAAAATTGTTGATCAGTGTGCACAAACTTTTGGTAAAAACAGTGGAGCTAGCCAACAAAAGAAAAGAAAAATAAATGTCAAAGAAAAGCTCTATCATCCAAAGACAAATTAAAAATGAGCTTCCACCAATGGTGAGTGCTCCCAAACATTTTCAAAGTGTCCACTTGGATTAAGCGCTAATTACGACCAAGGAATCGGGCTGACACCATAAAATAGCTCTGCATCGTAAGCGATATAAGTCTGGGTGTCGAAGGTATCTTAGATACTCAAAAGAGACACACCCCGGTGTACTCCCAGAAAAACAAGTGTAGACGACTCCAAATTCTCTTGACGGACACTTTGATCAACAAAATAAAATATACTTTTGTTGATTAATAAGGTACTCAAGAGGCACCATGTTCTAATGTGAGGGAGAGAAAATTAGACACAATCCTATGCCCTTCATCATCTGGCCGTCCATTTACACTTTCAAGTCTGACAAACTAATGAGACAGTTTATTGAAGCAAGAATAGACATATTCCCTAGTGTTGAGGATTAGGTCTAGAGGAGAGTCTCTTGGATTGGAACTGTGGGTGATGTCTTGACTTGACTCTCATGAATCCAGTACATTAAAAATCATATCCTTATATTATATGTACAAACAGAGAGTCTGAAAATTAGAAAAGTTGGATTCCTTCTGATTAAAACATGGTTGAGCCCAGAATTTTAGGATCACTCAATTTAAGGATCTTCTACGAATTTAACCTTGAAAATTCACATGCACAGTAAGGGATGTATTCAACTAAGTCATTCATTAATGCTCGGGGACGAGCATGGTTTAAGTATATGGGTATGATGAATCTCGTATACATCATGCTAAAATTGATCAATTAGGCTTGGTTCCCCGAAATTCACATGCAGTTAATCATTAATAGAGCATCATTAGCATACATACATGTGTAAATAATATTTGCATTTCATCATGCATAATTGCATTAAAAATTCTATTTGTAAATTAGCCCAAAAAGCCACTAACTTCTCATATTTTTAACTAATTATTCCTAACTCCGATTGACTCCAAATCACTCCGTTATGTAGATATTACTAACATTATAAAATAAAAAATACAAAAAAACTAACTCAAATAAGTGTCTAATAATCTCAAAGTCTAATTTCACATCTGACAGACTAAAACACGCATATCTCCCTAATATAGTGTCCGATTTTGGTCTACTTACTTTGAAAGTACTCCATTTTCAAATACCTTCAAAACAAGATCAATTTCATAAAATTCGGAGCTCATATGTGAAAGTTTGGCTTTGGGCCTCTTTTGCGCATTTTAACTTTTTGCTAATTTTGACCTAAGTTTTTATGTACATAATTAATACTTTTAATTTTATTTATTTTTCATTTGTTTTCTTTGATGAGAGTTTTATTAAGCGATGTAATGATTCAAATCCTGATTAAACTGAAATCAAAGAAGCTGACTGAGTCCAAGTGTCCATTGTGAGTCTGTACAAAAATCTCGTATTTCACACTTCTATTTTATTTTCCTATTTTATTATTGATTAAAAATCCAAAAAAAATAGATTAGTGTGTAAATATCTTTCTTGTATTTTATTATATTTTTATAGATTTTTTATCCTCTTTAAAACCACCAAAAAAATTACAAAACACGAAAAAGCTGGTTTTCTATAGGCCTGGAGAACCACCAAAAATACCACTTCTCACAGATTACCTCTTTTGCTCTCGAGTTCTTAATTAAAGTTGTAGATCTCATCGAAACGAACAAGTATCATGAAGGAAACTTTTCGATCTAAGGTCTCCTCTTATTTCTTTTTCTTTTTTTCTTTCCTCCTTAATTTTCAATTTTTTTTGGGTGACACGTGGCACCCATGGTCTTTTCTCTCTCCACGCCACCCCCGGGTCACGTGCTTGGCACGTGACCCTCCTTCATCTCCCCCAATTTCCCCAACACACGCACGCTCCTCCTCCCAGCCGTTTCTCCTCCGCCTTCACAACAGTCATGCGCCACCATTACTCGGCGTAACGCCTCGCACCATCGTCGGCCGTTAAGTCTCCTCCACCTGCGTGAAACCTCCATCAGTCGTTACACTCTCGCCATCCTATAAAATCCAACCATGGTCGGCCTTCGTCGACATCCGCCCTCCTGCCTACTCAGCTGGCGATAGCAGCTGGAGAGTATCGTCATCGGCGAGATCCGGTGGCTTCACATCCACCGAAGCAGCCGCTCCCCGCTGTTGTTGAGCCTCCGGTCCAGCCATTCGCCGAGGTGAAGATCGGGCCCAGGTCTCTAGACCTTCGACCAACTTCGGCTACACTCCAGCCCCAACCACCGTACCTTTGCCAACTCCACGTCACCCCGAGCACAGCTCGCAGCTGCCTCGCCCTCGACGGTGCGACCCCCCTGCTCGCCCTCCTCTCGCCCCATCTCCAGGTCCATAGCTCCTCGTCTAACCGACCGAACCCCTCCATCCCTGACCTTGCAAAGGTCGAAGCTCCTCTCCCATATCATGTTCGAGTCCATCGTCCTCTACCCCCCTTTTTTGCTAACCCTCTGTAGGTATATCGTCATCGCTGACCGCTCCTCCGCCCTCCACGCTCGATGGTGCTCCACCACCACTCGGTCGTGTGTCGGCCGAGCTCCGCCGTGCGGTTTCACTTCGCCTTGGCAGGTCACGTCCATACCGCCCTCGCCACGTACAGTTACCGTCAGATCGAGCAACCAGCCCTTGATCCGACGGCCCACAGGCCGCCACGTCACTCCCCTCCGAGCCTCGGCCCCAGCCTAGAGGCTCAGGCTCTCCGAGCTACTTCAGCCAGCCACGTGGAGGCTCGGACCATCCGAGCCTAAGCCTTAGTTTGAGCCTCTCGACCGCCATCCGAGCCTCTAGTTTGGGGCTCCGAACATCAGGCATGGGCCCGAACCTCAGGCTCCACCCCTCCGAGCCTCCGACCGCCTCTGAGCCTCCAAGCGCACGTGTGCTTTGGGAAAATAAAAGATACACCCCCGAAAGTTTTAGAAATTACAAATAGACCCCCACATGGGGTAAATTGCAGGGGGGCTCCAACTTTTATAAATTATAGATAAGCTCCTCTAGGGACCTTTTTGAAGGAAAATTTTATTTTATTTACATTTTAGTCCTTGAAATTTCATTTCATCATATCTTTTTCATTCGAACTCTGAATTAAGCATATAATATGTCATTTTGAAGCTATTTTCATGCTCTATCATTTAGCATAGTTTGTGAACAGATCTAAGGTTACCTATTAATGATTATTATTTGAGGCTTTTTGTTGACTTGTGCAAGCTGAAAATTGACATATGAGTGCTACTTTATTGAGAAAAGTTGATCTAACTTGTAGGAAACCCATTTTCGAAGATCTTGTCTGATTAAGTCTCTCTTGATTATTGATCTTCTTAATTAATGAATTGATCTTTGCAGAGGTATACATGATGAGGTGAAATTAATCTAATTCCTTGATACTTTATTTGAGGAGTTGTTAAGTTGATTTATTCGCTAGTGCTTGAACGTTATTTTCAAGGAATTCGATCTATTGTTGAATCTGTGATTCACCTGATATTTGATATAAGGCTATTATTTTTTAGGGGTGATTTACAGGAAAATAAAGGGGCCAAGTATCTTGAGAAATTCTCGCAAGATAAAACTTTGATAAGTTGATCTGTTTGACCTGCATCTGAAATATTGATTGTTACATATTATTGGACTTAATCTCTTTCGATATGTGATGATTTTTAAGGGTTAAGAGATCAAATTATTTGAGAATTGAATCTTATAAATTATAGATCATGTGCTGATTGGTTTTCTCTATTTTTGCATCTAATTGCATTTCATTGCATTGTATTATATTGTTCCAACTCAGAAATTAATCAACCATTAATTAATTATTTAATTTAATTTAAAACCACGCAACTAAGAATCATCGTTTCCTGTGTTCGACCTTGGTAGACTTGCCAAGTAAAAATATTCCACAACATTCAAATATTGTGATTTTTGATCGACCAGTTTTCGCCTCCTATACTACAATTATCGATTATTAAAGAGGCGGATTTCACGTTCATCAACTATTGACTGCAAATTATATACAAAATAGAAATCCTACCAAATATGTTGAGTTTACACCTTACGAAATATGGAATGGAAGAAAGCCTGAAGTAAATAATCTTCGTAGATTGGGATGTGAAGCACATGTCTTGATTCCATATCAGCTTATGGATAAGCTTGATTTTAAGACAATGATGCTCATATTTGTTGGCTATTTGGAAAGTCCAAAGGATATAGGTTCATGCACAATGAAAGGGATCTAATTGAGAGTCGCGATGCTACTTATCTTGAGAATAAAGAAAAAAGGCAACTAGAATCAGAGGATTCAGAACTTCTAATTGATTTGTTTGAAAATGGTATCGACTCAGAAGTGGACCAAATCAGAAGGAAATTTCTTCTTGATATGGAAAATGAACCTGTGAATAATTATATCCCTTTGGAGGTTATGACAGAACATAGATAAACCATCGGTATAACTGGTAATAAGATACCCAGAACACAACCTGCTTGTATGAGTGACTATCATCTGTACTCTTGCGAGGTTTCGTGTTTTGTTGTTGATTAGGACATTATGGATTGTATGGATCCAATACCTTTTGATGAAGTGATAGCTTCATCAGAGTTTGAATAATGGACAACTTCCATAAAGGATGGACTTGACTCGATAGAGAAAAATGGTGTTCGTGAAATATATGACTTACCCGTATCATGGAAGTCCATAGGATGTAAATGGGGCTTCAAGAAAAATTACCGAGTTAATGGTATGGTCGATAAATACAAAGCAAGATTAGTTTTCATGGGTTATACACAAAAGGATGGAATTGATTTTCAGGAAACATATTCTCTTGTAGCCAAATTTGCATTGATAAGAATGATTTGGGACTTGATAACATGTATGGATTTGGAATTATTCTAAATGGATGTTGAAACTGCATTTCTCAATGGAGAATTAAGGAAGGATAAATACATGTGGCAACCTAATGGTTTTCATATAGATGGGTAATATGGTTTACAAAGTGAAAACGTCTCTGTATGGATTGAAACAATCCTCAGAACAATGGTACCTCAAAATTGATGATACAATTATTCATATGGGTTTTGTGGCTAATAAATTGGATAATTGTGTATATGTCGAGTACAATAGGAGCAAGTTCATGATTTTGTCATTATATGTATATGACATATTGTTCGATAGAAATGACATAGAAATGTTGAATGATATAAAGTACATACTAAGTCCTAAATTTGAGATGAAGGACATGGGAGACATCATATGTTCTTGGAATCCAAATCACTAGAGATAGGAGATCAAGAACATTGAGTTTAGATCAAGAAAAATATTTCCATATGGTATTGAAGAGGTTTGGAATGCAGAATAGTACTCCAGCCCTTACGTCACTTGTGATGGGAAAATACTTAGTAAAAGTCCATGTCTAGGAAATGGACAAAAACCATTTGATATTCCATATGCACAGGCAGTGTATAGCTTAATATATGCAATGTTTTGTACATGACCTGATTTGGCTTATCCCGTAAGCCTACTAAATAGATATCAAAGAACTTCCAGGTAGGCACATTGGGAAGCCATCAAGAGGATTATTTGATATCTGAAGGGTACTGTACAACAGAAGCTGGTTTATCAAGCTGAAACACTTGATATAGTGGGATATTTCAATGCAAATTTTGAAGCTGACACTGATGATAGGAAATCCACATCAGGTTACTTTTTCATATTTGGTGGTGCGGTTGTTTCTTGGGGAAGTAAGAAATAAAGTTGTGTATATAGACATACACAAGAAGCTGAATATATTGTACATAGTGATATGTTGTTTGGATTAAACATTTTCTTGAAAACTTAAGCCTTGAATTGGTCGATGGACCAGTTGAAATATATTGTGAAAATCAAGCCGCGATAAGCTTGATTAATAGTGGGGTAAATAGTTCCAAAGGAAAATACATTGAAATCTAATATCATTATATTCAATATATACCGGCCAAACATGAAATTAAGGGAACATACATTCTCATGAGTGATATGTTAGCCGATTCCTTTGCAAAAAGAATTGCGTCAAGTACATACATTAAACATGCTGGTTTAATGTGACTCGGGAATATATGAGTCAATTAGAAGGTATTCAAGTAAATTGAAGTCTTAAATTTACATGTTTGGATTAAAGACACCACATGAATAGTGAGAGTGTAGTATGACCAAGTTGGGGCACGCATTTCTTCTTTAATTGTCATGCTCAACTCTTTATAGAACCATCGTACATCGCCTCGTCAAGCATCCCTCTATCTTCAACACCTTCATCTCGATAACTGTAGAGAGACAAAACCAGCATCAGCGAATCCGACTGTCATCCTTCATCGAGCAACTCTACTGGCCTCAGAGGTCATCTATGTTGAGCCTCGTCGGAGTCTCATTGTATACCAGTAACCTCTTTGCCAGAGTCCAAGAATTGAGTAGTTGTAAATGATCGGGGATGGATCTCATCCATCGAGCCCATCTTTTACAACCACGAGCAAGATCTAGAGGAGGTTTGGCCATTGAAGAAGACAAGGAGGGAGGGATGAATCTCATCTCGTGATATAGGCGTTGTCGATCTCCACGAGGACCTTATCTCCACCAAACATGTGGGCTTTGTTGGGTTTCATGTTTGGGTTTGATCATGAAGGATGGTTATAGGTACAAGCTGGGCACGAAAGTGGGCTCGATTGGGTTACATGTCGTCGGGTTTAAATTTCATTGTATGGAGGGAGAAGATTAGGGAAGAATGTTATGTAGATGATTCCAAATGATAGGACTACATGTGGTGAAAGGGAGAATCATCATCGTGTACCTCTCGTGAAAATCATTATTACTAGCATCACCATCATTCGTTCCAGCGAGAATCATTGTTGTATGGCTCGAGGGGAACCCGGAGAAGAAGGAAGAGAGGAAGATAATAGAAAGAGATATGATCTATCTTTAGTTGCGGTTAGATTACCTCATGGTTAACCTAGTTATTGATTCAAACCAAGTTAAAATTGACGATAAGCACGGGCAGAACTAGCCTATAATAAAAAGAGATAGGATCTATCTTATTTTCTGAATCTATATATTAATATTAATTAGTTATAGGTAGTGGACCTTCTTATCATATCCCCCTTGAGGTCAAAATGTCCTCTTACCATATACCCTTGAGGTCAAAATGCTACTTGGTTAATGAAAAATGTAATTCAAAGCACATATCCAAACAAAGGTGGAGTAGATTTTTGGGTTTTTATCAATTGTGTCCCGTTAAGATATTACAATTTTAGTTATGCCCCTTCCTTTTTGGGAATATCAACTATACTCCTGACTTCTTTTAGTTTTATCACTTGTTCCCTTCCGTTAAAAGTTGAACTTTACCATGGTTTTTTCAAACCATGGGGAGGTTGAGAGGGGAATAACTTTCTTATTCTATCCCTCCCTCCTCCCCTTCATCTCTAGCTCAAACAGCCCTAGAGCTCCCCCCCTCTGCCCTGAGCTCCTCCTACCAATTCCTCCCCCTGCACCTCCCCTCTCACTATCTTTCTCTATGTGTAGTGGTTCTAAACACATGTCGTCGTTTAGTGCAAGATCTCCAGCAAGCAGTTCGATCCCTCCAGAAGCTTCCTCCCTTTAAGAAAAAATAAATCCAATCCACATTCCAGTGCCTCATGCCTCCACGATAGTGGAACGAAAACCATAACATCTTCTCAACATAGAAGTTCAATCATTTCAGTGAAATCCATTAAATCAAAATCAGTTGAGCAACACCATCAACACAGTGAGTCCCTCTTCTCTAGACACTCGCTTTGGGTTAAGACCCATCTTAAACTCCTCGTTGTTCCTCCGTCCTGCACTCGAGGAGCATAAGATTAGAAACTTATGCTTCTCCAGTCTGTCAAGAATCCATCGCATACCAAAACCAACTTACAACAAAAGCAACTGGACCTTCACAATTCCCTTCCTCACAAGGAGGTGTCATCGAAGAGGCGCAGGAGGCATGCTAAGTGGAGGGAGGATCTGGGGTGGAGAGGGAGGTATGGCGAAAGAGGGGAGGTGGGGGTGGGGGGGCAAGCAAAGGACCTAGGGTGGAGGTGCGGAGGAAGGGGGTAGTTGGGGGTGGAGGGGATGGTGCATGGTCGGATGTATGAGCTCGAGATGGAGCATGAAGTGCTGGGGAGAGGGGGAGATGCGGTGGCAGGAGGAGGAGCTAGGCGCAGAGGGGAGGTGTGGAGGCTGGTGGGCTGGGGGGAGGGGGAGTGAGGAGCTCGAGGTGGAGGGGTGATGAATCTGCGATTCGTCATCTTTATTCATTTATTTTAGCTTCAAATCCCTTATAAAACACCTGCATATAACACTAACTCCATATTCTTACTAACTTGCATCTGTGTGTAAATATTATACACTTCTTACTAATTTTAACCTAAAATAAATAAAGAAAGAAAGAAAGGAAAAATAAAGAAAATAAAATAAAAAAAGTAAGACTATATACAGGCTGACTCGAACCCCGAGAGAAGGTCAAGACTTGACCTGATCGACCAGGAATAAAGTAGGGGGAGATAGGGTCCTCAATTAGAAAATCCAAAAAAATATGTGTTGTGTATATTTGTATACTTCACTATTTTAGCTGTATCTTAATTGACTTCAAATCAAATAACTTTCAAAACCAATGTTGTAAATAAAAATGTGTTCTAATTAATAAAAATAGTTGCACAATTAAATCATGTACAAAATAAAAGCAACCACACTTGGAAAAAGCCACTAAGCACTAATTGAAAGACCAATTCTGGCTCCATAAGAATTCAAAATGAACCAATCTCACTGGATTCTAAATTAAATTATCTTCAAAATGGCTGTATTTTCATATTTTTTGGAGTTACGAGTAAAAACTTGATTTTCCGGGGTGATTATGCAATTTTCCCATGTATTTTGTACATATTGTATTTGTATATATTTGTAAATATTTTTACAAATTATTTAAAATAAAAATAAAAATAAAAAAATTGAAATTTTTAAAACAAATAAGCTAATTTCCTCATTTACCCTTATATATAATGTCATATATGTATATAGTTGCTATTCTCAATTAACCACCAAAAAATAAAAAAAATAACATTTTAAATTCAAATAAATAATGTGAAGAAAATTTAAAAAAAATAGTGAATTTTGTAAATAGCTTTGTCTCTCTTTGTCTTTATCTCATTTCAATTTTCATCTCTCTTATCTCTTCAACCAAAAATTCAAAAATTCAAATTTCATTCTCCATCTTTTCTATTTATATGGCTCCTTCTCTCTCATTCCAACTTGATCAATCTTTAGAGAGAAAGGAACCTGATCTCTGAGAGAGAAAATTTCATCGAGAAAGTGCCTAGTCTCCAAGCTGTTTGGTGACAGCGAGTCGGCCTTGTCGAGGCGATCATGTTCCATTTTCGTTCCTAAGGTGAGATCCACATTTTTCTTATTTTTTATCTTAGGTCAATCTTAGTTTCATTTGTCGCATTTTAATTCCATCGTCATTTTATTTTTCTAGATCTTAAAAAAATCCATCACGATTTGATCTGCTTTGACTCGATTTTTCATCTCTCGTTCTTGATCTCTCTGCATTCAATTTCTATCTTTCACGATCTATCAACTCAGACCACACACGGTGGTGGGAGAATCGGATTCGATTCCTTTCATTTCCGCCGGATCCTCGTTCACTTTTTTTATTTGTAAATAAATAATAATAATAATACAAAATAATTGTTTTCTTGTTCTCTCTAACATTGGTTTTGTAGGATAATCTTAAAAAAACAATAAAAATAGAAATAAAAAATCTCATTTTCTGTTTTTAATTTTTCGGATTTACAAAAAAAATAATAAAAAAATCTTTTCTGTTTCTATTTCTGTTTTACAAAAAAAATAAAATTTACAAAAAAATAATAAAAAAATTAAAAAAAGAGAAGCGGACGGCCGCCCTCCAGGCGCCGCCGCCTCCTCCCCATGGCCATCGCCCTTCACCGCTTGGGCACGCTCCACAACCGCCGCCAACCCGCGTTCTCCGTCGCTCCTCTTCACCGCAGGCCGCACCTCCATCCTTCTCCATCGGCGGCGCCCCAACTCCATCAACATCCTCCATCGCCAGATGCTCCACTGCCTGCTCCTCCACGCCAGGAGCACCCCGATGCCCCAGATCATCACCGCACGTCGTCGACCTCATCGGCACATGCCGCAGCCGACGACGTACCACCATCGAAGCCACCTACGCACGAAGCATGCCTCCACCTCGCGCAACCTCCTTCATCAGCCCGTACACACCACCGCGCCACCGACCCCTTGCGGCAGCGAACCCTTGCCCCTTGCGCCCCAGTGGTTGTGAACGAAGAACGAAAGAGAAGAGAAGGAATTAGGGTTTTGAATAAAAAATCGAGAAAATTGCTTCTGAGCCCCTGGAGATTTCAAATTTGCAGAAGAGCCCTTGCCAGAATCAAGTACATTTTATATGGGTGAAATTACACCCTAGCCCCCGAAGGTTTTTAAAATTACAAACGCCCCCTAAACTTAGAGGCTAGCACGTGTGACACACATGCAACTTGGGTAATTTACAACTTCTTTCCTCTATTTATTTCTGTTATTTATTTAATGATAAAATAATAAATATTTACACTTCAGTCCTTCATTTACAGACTTTAATTTGCATGATTTGTCTATTAAAATAAATATTTTTACTAATCCAAAAATTCTTGAAAAATTATGCTTTGCTTTTGATGTGATATCTATCTAGCATAAAATTTCCATTGCATTTTGATTTCATTTATTATTATTAGAAAATCAAAAACATGCCATTTTTCTCTTCTTAAAATTCAAAAATTCATAAAAAATCGAAAATAACTCCAAAAATTCAAAAAAAAGGGTAGTTTGATTTCATTGTCTTTTAATTAATGTGTAAGTATTAAAAATACCAAAAATCTTATAAAAATCATAAAAAATTCTACAAAAATCTAAAAATTGTTATTTTAGTTCCTATTTGTAGATATTAATATTTATTTCATCATAAAAATGATTTTCAAGAGTTTTTGACACTTAAAATATTTTTAAGTTGCAAATTACTCCAGGTTGTTTCGTATTTTCTCACTGTTTGATTTTTAGAAAAATACAAAAACATCTAAAAATTCCACAAATTTTCAAAAAAATATTTCAAAACTTTAAAACCCAAAAATATTTTCTCTGAATTTTTCTGAGCATTTTTGATAAATTGAAAAAATTACAAAAATAGTTGATGTGCATATTTTTGATCTTGTGAATATTGCTCCATATTGTTTTTTAATATAAAAAAATTGCAAAACTAAAAACCACTAAAAATTTGAAAATCAGAAAATACAAAAAAATTAGAAATAAAAAGATTAAAAAAATAAAAATATAGAAAATCACAAAAACCAAGGCTAGTTATCCTTTGAGATTCCTACTTTTTCTTTTAATTGATTTTCGATTAATTGAATAACCCTCAAGATTTGTAGCCTCCCTGAGTTCTATCGTGTCCGCTATACATGTTAATAATTAGCAAAAATAAAAAAATATTTGTTTGTTTGTCACGGGATTTTTTGGGATAACAACGACACATTTTCGTATCAATAATTATCAATCCTCAAAGAACCTCTGTCAACAAGGGGGTTGTGTGGAGACGAGGGGAGGAGGCACTGAACGAGGAGCATGAGCCTGGGGAGGAGGAAGAGAAGGGGGGCAACAAGAAGAGGATGGGGTGGAGGAGGAGGAAGAGGAAGATGGTGATGGACTTTTCAGTCTATATTTAATTCACATTGTGTCCTCAAAGTTAATGTCCGTTTGGATTAGGGATGGGCAACAACTAAGCCGAGGAGCATAAGTGATAAAATAGAAAGAAGTTGGGGGTGATATTCTCAAAAGAGAGGGGCATAATTGAAATTGCAATATTTAAGATGGGCACAATTGATAAAAATCCTAGATTATGTATTATTATTAATTTGTTACATGAAATCAGAAGCATTTGACATTTGTTATCGTTATTGTAATGAAAAATATTATTATATTCCTATACTTATTATTTTACTAGAATTTTATATTTATAATGCTTAGCATATTAATTATAGTGACTTTAGAAGTTAAATTTTGTAATTTTGTAATGATATTATATTATAGCTCTAACATGATATTGTTATTTTTAATGAATTCATATTTTAAAAATAGGGTTAATATTGTATTGACGATATGACCTAAGAAATTCGAACAATGTATAACATTACATAAGATACAAAAAAATGATAGCTCATGTAAAACGTCATACTAAAGAAGATTAAAACAAATTCTAAAACACCAAAGTTAGAGAAAGTCAATTAAAGTGATGGAATTATTATCTTAATATTAAATTTATAGGGTAAAATATTACACGCTTTAAAGATGTATCCTGAGATAAAAACGAATACATATGAAACTAATTGTCTAGAACCTTTTAATGGGCCCTCCTTGTGGTATTTTCTGATTCCGCCTCTTATTGGCAGGGTTTGTAACGTATGGCGGAGCAAGTTTGTATGGTTGATGTGATAATTTCAATGTTTACATTGTCAAGAAGGTAATTGACAAAGTTTTTAGGGTTGGTATAAAAGTTTCTTTTTCAGTTGAAATGACAAAATTAATCATTTGATATGAGAACGTGTAATCTAAAATTTTAACAATCAATTTACGACAAATCTTATAACATTTTTTTTGTTAATATCTATCTTTCATGTATTTTGATGCTTACCTTATTATTTAATGAAGTAAAAAATGCAAAGAAATGTAATGTCCTAGTTGAAGAATACTTCATTTTCAGAAAGTCAATTTATAGTTTAGTATTTTGAAAGTTCAAGATTGATATTTTTCCAATTTTTAAAAACAAAAAAGATACGGATGATAATAAAAATTCAAATCACGATTATATTTTTGCATTTCAACAATCTAAATAAACAACGACAAACAACGATGAAGCCTTCTCCCATTAGAAGTGGGGTCGGCATAAACTACATTGATTTACATAAGAAGTCTCGTTTTATGGTGAATAGACAGATATTTTTTGTGTAGAGAGCAATATCTAAGGGGTGTTCGGTTCGAGAATAAGCAGGAATAAGGATGGAGAATAAATAGAATAAGGGTCTATACTCTGTTCAGTTGGAAAGATAGGAATAAGGAGAATAACGTCGAATAAGGATATTTAAGGTAAAATAAGGATAGGAATAAGGATGGAATAAGGTGAAATAATGAGATGTTAATGTTAATAACAATACTCTTGGGAACCATGTCAAATATAGAATTGAACCTTTATTGCAGGGCTTATTCTCTGAACGAACAGGACCAAAAGTTTTCAACTAAAGAGAAGAAATAAGAAACAATAAAGATTGCCGAGTGGTTGGACATAATACGAATCTTAATAAGAACACACTACAATTGTTTGGGGGTGGACAACAATCTTTTATAAAGTCACAAGCATCAATAATTCAACTTATATCTAGATTAAACTCGAGGACGATGCCAGTCTAATGTCTTTGACGAATAGGCTATATTATTATGAAGAGGAAGTTACAATAATTTTATTATGATTGCACAAGTCCATGTTTCAATATTAATAAAATCAATATCGATCCTTAATAAATCGAAATAGTAGACAAACAAGCAACAAGTTGTGTCGCCTGTTCTTTTTGAATCACAAAATCAATCCTTCTAAATATTGCATCCATAAACATAGGAAATTCACATAGCGTTATTTTTGTTGAAGTCTTTCTAACTCACTCTAATCACATCGCTACTATTTGCTTTTTGTGTTAAAGCATTTTCTTTTGTGTCAGATAAAATTTGTTTTAAATATAAATATTTGCAAATCTAAGAACATAAATCTTTACCTATATATCCAAAACTCTTGCATGGATGTTATATCACACACCTTCGAAATAAAGCACGTAAATGTGACAGACTAATACTATACGGTTAACAATCACGAGACACTGAATTAATTTTGAAAGATGAAGTTATCGATTACAAAGAAATAGTTAATACAATGTTTTGATGGATAATTTATGCCAATAGGGATGAGTATGGGCTGGGCTAGGTAGGGTCTTGAAGGGCTTAGGTCCAAGCTCATTTAAAAACTTCGGGCCTTGGGCCGGACTTAAGTCCGCAAAATTTTCTTTGGTTCGGCCCAAGCCTAGGCACGGCCCAATTTCTATGGGTCGGGCTTGGGTCGGACCGGTCCATCTCCATCCATTATAGATTATTAAGTTTGAGTTTTTGTTTAAAGTCAATCTCAATTCAAGTTAGAGGAGCCAAAATTATTTAAAACGTATGCCACAATAATTGTGAAACAACTAAAATTCAATTATACCGAAGATGATTTCTCATTTTATACAAGTACACTCAATGTTAGATTTAATAAACGCCTCTCATTACAGAAATTGAAAGAGTGAACCAAACTTGCATAGTTAACAACAACATGTGCACCAGGCACTGCATGTTAATAAAATGGGCATAATGCCCATATTCGATAAAGGTTCAATAATAGAAAATATTCTTATGGAAAAAAATAAAACACTAACGAAATCAAGAATAACCAGCAGAATCTAAATAATAGACTACTCAAGGAAAATTGATTCCGAATTGAAATATTGTGATCATCAACTCATATGTTCCACACCAGACTTTCGTAATTTATAAACATTGTATGAAAACAGAATACGTGAATAGAGTGTGCAAGCAATAGGTAAGGGTGTGTTTGGATAGTGGGTTTAGGTGGGTTAACCTGGTAGCAAGTAACCCATTTTTTGATTTTGGTGTTTGGATAAAGGGTTAAACTGTGGGTGGGTTAGATGTGGGTTTATTGTGATATGATTGTATTAGAGTTTGAAAAAGTGAGTAGTTATTGTGATGTGATTGTATTGGAGTTTAAAAAAGTGAGTAGAAGTGGTGTACTTTATATTTTTTATATGATATGATGGTATAATATATTATTTTTTGATGGAATTAATGATGGAGAATTGATTTATTTATTTATTAAAAAAGATAAAAAAATGGGGCCCACGTAGGAGTGAGAAGATATGTGGTAAGGGGGGTTTACCCTTGGAGCCGAACGGCACCTAAGAGTTTCGAGGCGTGTAGTATATGGGAAGGGTTCGGACCATCTTCGGGTCGGACCCTTGGGCCGGGTCGGGCTGGGCCGACCGAGCCAAGCTCGAACCCGACCCAACAACTTTTGGGTCTAAATATTGGGCCCAAGCCCGGCCTAATGTTCGTTTAAACTTGAGCCGGACCGAACTTTTTGAGCTGGACCTGGTCGACCCAACCCAATACTCATCCCTTAGGTGAGATTATGAGACTATATGTCAGCACTTTCGTTGGACAGACGGACCATTGTTATCAACTTCATCTCAACTCAACCAAAATTATCCGAGAATAAGATTTTCCACTTTGTTGTCAATTTCTATATCCTATAGCCAGGAATACATTGCTAAACAACATCGAATGATGCCCACCCATTAATGAATATTATTGCAAACATATGTTACCCACACGCATGTGCATGCGTACAGTGAAAGAAAGACGTCACATCTGATTAGGGATGAAAATAGATATGGATATATCTGAATATACGCTTATTATATTCGAAAAATTAATGTATGTCGATACCCGTATTTGAATATTAAGCGAATATGTAGCAAATAAAAGATATGGATCATGATTCAAATACCCGAATTCAAAATATCAAACTCACATGCACGCACGCGCATACTATATTATATTTTGTTTATTAAACAACTAAGTTAAACTTATTACACACTATACTATATTATATTGTGTTTAAAAAACAACTAAGATAAACTTATTTCCCCTACCCAACTTCGTGCATCCCCTCGGCTTCTGACGACCATTGTGCCTCTTTGTCTCAATAACTTCATAGGAACCATAATAGGACAAGTCTCATGTTGCATTCAGACCCTTGACAACTATATTTGTAGAGCAACCAAAATTAACATAACTTGAAATGATTGGCTAAAAATTTTTAGTATAATATTTTTGTATAGTTTAACGTGATCTTTTAAAAATCACTTCCTAATAGACAATAATTCGATTGAAATATGTAATTTATCTTTATTCGACGAAATTCATATTTGATCTTAAGTTCATTTATATTTCAATTCTCTCCTTATTCAATCCATATTCGTATTCAATGGATATTCGATCAGAATTAGTATCCGATTATGTTACGATATGGTTATTAAAATCCATATCCGATTCACATCAATATGTACTCGATAGAAGTAAAGCGAATATGAATGTGAAAATAGGTATGTTCGATATGTATCATCAATTTCCACTCATACGCATGTCATCCTATTTCTCTTGCAGAAAGAAAAATATTATTATTGATCGAGAAATAACTCTATCAGAATCGTACCTACGGAAGGGAGGGGAAGGAGGGAGCAGCTTTGCTTCATGGGACGACAAAATACGTGGCTTATTTTTATTCCAAATAGCGAGATAAATAATGTAGTGGTCTAACCTGCGAGGAACAACATCCAAAAATTTCCAGCTGTCGATAGAGCTCGGCCTTTTCTTGGAACAGTGGATCCGTGAAGAGTGCATATATGTATTATGTGGTTTTGTTTTTACTCGAAGATTGATGCCTACACAGCCCCTTACAAACACAAGAAACAATAACAATAATAAAACGTATCACAGAAGTTCGTAATGATGGGTCGCAAAGCAAAACAAGATAGCCCGAGGTAGGAATCTCGTTTTTGTTTTTATTTGAATCATTTTGTTTAAAAAAAATAACAAGTTTTTGCTCAGTTTTGTTTAGTGTGAAAATCCTTCCATAGCCTCCAACTTGTGTTGAAAATCTTGTGTGAGATGAGAATTTGATTTAAATATATAACTCTTGTAAGTGCATTCTTTGAGAAAATGGAACCAGGTAATTTATTTATTATATTCCATATGTGTTTTTGACATAGTTTGCATATATGTTTGCTACAGTACATCCCTTCTTTTTAAGAAATTTGTTGTCTATCAAAATCCAAAAATAAGAAATTTCAGGATTCATATAATTCATTCCAAAAGAAGAGTGAATCCCTCTAAAACCATCAAAGTGTATGGTTTCGTTTAGAAGGTCTTATCTTTAGGCAAATGAATATATGCTGGAACAAATCCCATATATACGGTTCATATGATATATTGGTGAGATGGTGAATATGAGTTGTACCGAGTTGATGAATAAATAGAACTGAATTACATTTACCCATGTTTATGGTTAGCGGGTTATCATGGGTTTGTTATAATGTTAAACTTTCCAACTCTACCCTTATAAAAGAGATGTTGTGACTAATTACACATATTACAGATTCAAGAATTAGAGAGCCACCATCTCAACTCTCCGCCATCTAAGAGAGTCTTAACGTTTGAGGTCAAGGGAAGGAGAAATTAAAAAGAAGGATGACAATCATTTTTCTTCTTCGTCTCCGTCATGTTGTTTTTCTGAGTTACAGTGGAAGGGCGTAACTCGTGAACCATTATCTATTGATTATCAATGTTGCTTCCTTTATGTTGTGATTAATAATCCTACGATCTAAATAAAATTCCTACAATCTAGTATCAGAGCCAAGTTCTTGTACTTGGATTTAATGAAATAAATTTTGATAATGTTGATTTTATTTTATCGTCTGAATCATTTGACGTTTATTCCATAAAGTTTTTCATTTGCATATCTCTCGTTATTGTATTCTGTGAATCTCAGTCATTTATCGGGGGTTAAAATTTTGTAATGGGAAGAAAATTATCTCGTTCCGTTTCCGCAAAAGAAAAGGGTGTCTTGGCACTTACGAGTTCTCTGTTTTTCTGTCAATTGAAGTGGAAAGCTAGTATTATGTTTTTTTAAAATATTAAACGACATGAGAATTTTTATAAATTATTAAAACATAATAATAGAGGTATGGTCGCCCCGTCCTTATTTTATAGACAAATGATAGTGATTCATTGCATCATAGACAACAAATATAACAGTTCCATTGGACCCTAAGACAACGGTCGGGACAAAAGCAGGACAATGGCACAAGAGAAGGCAAATAAAAACTTCATATGACCTTTTCATTTAGTACAACCAATGAATACTATACGAATGGCAAAAAATAGAGTAGGATATGTTTTTTACTAATTAAAACAAAAGGAAAATTGGCTTGTCCTTCGACATAGGCATTGAGGAGCGTCCATTGTAGTTGAGGCGATTTATGTCTTGTTCGTGAGCTAGTGGCAGGTGCAAGGGAGAGAGACTCAAGGAGCAAGCAGGTTCTTGGCTGCTTCATAAGTTAGTGAATAAAATTAATTCTGGATTTTAATTAAAAAAAAGACAATAGTAGACAAGCTAACCATGCTTAGGAAGAATAATTAATGAGTAGGATGGTCGAGGTCAACCACCAATTGATGCATGTATTGGCAGATATCTACCAATGGGATGAGTATGTACATGAATTGTGTTGTTCAAAAAATCCGCAAGGCTCATATAGTACTTAGAATAATTTAACAAGGAAAAACTTAAGAAAGTAAAAGGACAACATAAAAAACAGGTGAGTGATGGTTTCTGCATCTAAGAGGCAAAGAGGGTACGCATTCGAGGTGGTATGTCTGGGTAGAAAGGGCGGTGTTTTACCCTAAGTTTGTTGTGACATAAAGACCACAGAAAGAGTAAGATGCATGGGTGGAAATATTTAGACCAGAAGCGAGAGTTTAGTTTAGCACTCAGGCCTCCGTGAGCAAGAAAACTATATAATTCGTTAGTTAATATAATGTTGGAGGATCTTCCCAGGAAGAGGATTGAGTCTAATATGACGGGATGTGGTGTGTGATTAAGGAGAAAGGCTCTTGCTTTTGGGATATCGGGATGGGAGTTTGATTTTTTGGCTAGGGTCTTGTGTCAACTTTGTTTGGCCCCAAGTGTAGAGTAGGCTTGCACGAGGGAGACATGCTTATTTTTAGCCATGTCCCAATCATCTGGGAAAAGCATTGAGAGAGGAGGGTTGGTATCATGTTATCGGTCCAGGGGGGTCGGGGAGGGGGGGGGGGATTTCTCCCGAACATAAGGAGCAAGAAGACAAATTATGAATGATCACTAAGCTAATTTTAATTGATTGCCAACAAGGGTAGTCGCAAGGATTATGTGACTCTTGGATAGGGCAAGGTCTAGTGTTGTGTAATCTGCAGTGAATTATTCGTGCAAATAAAGAATCAGGTTTCTCCTGAGTGTTAATCCAGGATTATAACATGGAGCAGTTGAAGAATCTCTAGGTCTAAGATCCCCCATCCATTGTTATCTCTTGGACGACAGATTGACACCCAACGAGCATGG
Source organism: Ottelia alismoides (assembly GCA_037367405.1). Classification (NCBI taxonomy): domain Eukaryota; kingdom Viridiplantae; phylum Streptophyta; class Magnoliopsida; order Alismatales; family Hydrocharitaceae; genus Ottelia; species Ottelia alismoides. The sequence goes on from JAZKJV010002739.1 coordinate 294,580, forward strand.
CACCGATGTTTTTTTTATCGAAGTTCCACTACAAAGAAAATACCTTCGAATTTTATTACTCTCCAACATGATATTTTTAGGGATTTTTAATGAGGCCAACATATGGTGAATGAAGTTTATGACGAGTTGAGGAGTGATATCTCGGATGGGAGTGAAAGCATGCGGGATTTCCACTCAAGGAGTTTTTTTTTGAATTTTTCTATAACGGGGAGCCAATCATTATTTTTAAGAAGTTTGGAGGAAAGGGGGATCTCGAGATAAGTGATACCAGATTATTTTTAAGAAGTTCGGAGGAAATTGACGATACCAGATTAGTTTCAGTCTCTGTAAGATTGAGGCCGTGGATCGACGACTTATCCTCGTTAAAGCTTAGGCCAGAGAGCTCAGAGAATACTTTTAGTGGAAGCTTAAGGAAGTTAAAAGCATTCTCATTGAATTTTATAAAAATGAGGTTGTCACTAGCGAAGAGTATACCCGTAATGACCGCATCTTCATTGCGAATCTGATGCCCTTCAATCATCTTTTCTTTGGTGAGGTTTTGTAGCATTCCTTAAGGATGTTTATCATGTTTATGAATAGGAAGGGTGATAAAGGGTCTCCTTATCTAACACTACAAGATGGTTTGAAGAAGGTCGATGTGGAGTTATTGACTTTGAGTGAGATAGTTGAGCTTTTAAGAAGGGATGAGATCCAATTGATAAATGGGGGGGCATCTGGTAAGCGATTGGACTTTGAACGTGGCGCTCCATCCGAGGGAGTCAAATACCTTCTTGAGATCTATTTTTAAGATCATGGCTTTGGTTTTGTTATGATTCCAATGTGTTAGTATTTCAGAAGTCACGACAAAGGGATCAGAGTCGCCTACCTTTGAGAAAGGTGCACTGAGAGGGTGGTATAAGCTCCCTAAGTTTGGGAGCCCATCGATTGGTCAAGATTTTGGAGATTATCCTAAGGGTAGGTTGATTAATTTGATTGGGCGATAATTGTTAATATCCTAGGGGTCTCCCTTTTCTAAAGGAGAGTAACCACCAAATTATCCATTAATTTTAGGTATGAAGCATTAAATTACGGAGAGAAGAGGTGATTGATCATGTTCATGTCATAGTGTTTGATTGTGGTCTAGTATTTCTTAAAGAATTTGGGAATACAACCACTGAGGTCCAATGCTTTTAAGATTTGAAATTACAGATGACTATAAACGCCTCACTTTAGAGATGTGTTCAATGAAGTCAAGAGGGTATAAAATTTGGTTTACCAGGGAGTTCTCTAGCTCAATGGAATTGAATGGATTTGTATTTGGAGTAGACTAAAGTTTCCAGTAAAGGGAAGTAGTAGTTTGGGATATTCATTCAGTAGATGTATGTGTGTTGCTCTAGCAATCATTGAGTTCCAAAATGGAACTACGACTCTTCCGAGTGGAGGCTACAACTTGGAGGAGTTTGGTATTGTGGTCTCCCTCATGAAACCAACGAACTTTAGTGTGTCTATTGAGGCAGAGAAATTCATCCTCATTTATATGTTCAAGATCTTTGTATAGGACAACTAGTTCGGTGGAGGTGGTTGGATTTGGGTTGTTCGAGGTGAAAGATTCCTCCTGTTGTTAACAGGATAAATCAAGCATATGTTAAACAATAATCAAACGGATTCCAACGGATTGACAGATCAATATTACAGAATATTAAGATTAATAATGTGCAAACCAATCCATTATCCGATTACAATAAGCAAACCAGAACCGATTAATCAGACGGAAACAAACAAACGCGCGTGATCCAGAAAAGGGCAAGCAATAAATAAATTGCGGCAAATAAAATACGATAAAGATAAGGTTAGATATCACCGAAGCATCCATGAAAATGGACTGTCCTTAGAGAGGATTTCGCCCCCACAATACCGGTGCATATGGTACGGGCGATCCGCTCCCAGGATACGACGGTTCACGATCATCGTCCGCGCACACCGACGAGACTGTCCTCGAAAGCACCTCCGAGAACTTGCAGCCGAGAAGAAACAGGTTGCAGACGCGAGAGAGAGAGAGAGAGCGAGAGTGACGGCGGGTGGAGATTTCTTGCGAGTGAAGAAAAACGGCGTTGGGTGGAGGATATAAAAAGAAGGGCTCGCGTGCAGTCCCTTCGGTTTCCGAAAATGCCCCTCAACAGTCGTGTCCTTTCGGATTCCAAAACTGCGGCTAAGTTGAGCCGTTTGGATTAAGTTTGATTCCCAATGTGATCGCGATTAAATTAATTTAATCGATCAGCCAAACGAAACCCGCAACAAAAGTATCGAGATCCGAGATCCGAATTGACTCTCCCGAGCCCGAGCCCGAGCCGGTGCCGGTGCCGGTGCCGGTGCCGGAGCGGAGCGGAGAGCGCGCGCGTGTGTGGTCCTCCATTCCTCCTCTCTACTATTGCTACAAGAGCTTGGGGTGTGGACTCATATATAAGTCCATCAAAAGTTTAGATATCTAAGGTATGGTACTAAACTTCCATCCAAACTCAACCATGTTTCAAATTTGGGAATTCCCAACTTTCCCTCCAAACCATTTGGTTTCCCAATTGAAACCAAATTATTGTCAATTGTAATTAATAGGTTTTCCAATTAAAACTTAAATACAATTTTTAATACAACAATCCCACACGAATTCACCAATTTGAAAAAGAGATTCAAAAGGAATTAAGAGACTTCTTTCGGCTGCCCACACTTTGCTTTCAGTAAAGGTACCTTCCGGTTTGAACCTCTACCTGAGTTTACTACTTTCACTTTAACAGGAACGAAGTGAAATACGTCTTGAACTTCAAACCTTGTTGTTAAAGTATACGGTAGAAACAACAAAGCGTTGTTCTTGGTGCAATCTTCAGGGTTGGTGCTCTTAAAGGCCATGCACCCTTATCCTGTTTCATGAGTGTGTTTAGGAAAGACCCTCTTCCTTTAGCTGCGGCCCACAGTAACACTCACATAGGTGGAGTTCTCCAAGGATGCACTGTTAACATCCCGCCCAAAGGCTTGAACCCATTCAGAGCCTACGCTCTTCCTAAACTTGCAGCTTAAATGGCACTCAGGCTCCAGGGATAAGACACTCATGCTTACGCATTAAAATTAGAGTACCAACCAGTTCTCCAAACAGCTGGTTATTACCACATTGAACCTACTTTGTGGGATATCCACTCAGATAGGTTGGGTTGCTACTGTAGAGGAACTCCCAATGGGTCTCAGTCCCATCCCAAGCCTAGACTTTAGGACTAAAGATCTATCAAGTCCCTTAGTCAACGGATTTGTCGCGTTGTCTTTGGATCCAACAAAATCCACAGCCAACACTCCTCGAGACACCAAATCCCTTAACGTCTTAAGTCTGATTTGTATGTGTCTCCTTGTTTTCTGATTGAACTTTGAACTCTTGATCTTGGCAATTGTGGTCATATTATCACAATGTACCGAGATCGCAGGAACAGGCTGACCTACCATGGAAATTTTAGACAGAAGTTCCCTTAGCCATTAAACCTCAATTCCAGTGGTGTCCAAAGCACATAGCTCGGCCTCAAAAGTGGATCGAGCTAGAATGGTATGTTTCACAGACCTCCAGGAGACTGCACCGCCTCCAAGGGTAAATACATACCCTGTGACACCATTACTCCCAGACTCCTCTATTTTCCCTATCCAGCTTGCATCACTGTATCCTTCTAGTACAGATGGATGTCTACCATAATGCAAACTAAGGGAAATAGTTCCCTTCAAGTACTTCAGTACCCGATCCAGAGCCTCCCAGTGAGTACGGTCACGACAGCTAGTGTATCTACTCAGCTTTGCAAGCGAAAATGAAATATCAGGTCTCGTGCAATTTGAAAGATACATTAAACTTCCTATCACTTGGGAATACCTTAGCTGGGCTACAGGTACTCCACTTTTATTCTTAAACAACATTTTGGATGAATCAAAAGGAATGCTTACAACTTTGCAATCTTGATATCCAAATTTCTCAAGTACCTTCTCAACATAGTGAGATTGAGAAATTACAATCCCATCAACTGACCTTGTCAGTTTGAGACCCAAGATCACATCAGCAACACCCATGTCCTTCATCTCAAACTTTCTACTCAAGAAAGCCTTAGTCTCATTAATAATCCTCATATGTGATCCGAACAACAATATGTCATCAACATATAGGCACAAGACAATACACTCATCACCTTTCACTTTGGAATAGACACACTTGTCGGATTCATGAACCTTAAAGCCACATGACAAAATAGTCTTGTCAAATTTTTCATGCCACTGCTTTGGTACTTGTTTCAATCCGTAAAGGGATTTGACAAGCTTGCAAACCTTTCCCTCATTCCCAGGAGTCACAAGCCCATCCGGTTGATCCATATAGATCTCTTCCTCAAGATCGCCATGCAAGAAGGCAGTCTTCACATCCATTTGGTGGATAGAGAGATCATATATAGATGCCAATGCTATGAGCATCCGGATTGTGGTCATCCTAGTCACATGGGAATAGGTATCAAAATTATCGATACCTTCCTTTTGCCTAAAGCCCTTGGCAACTAATCTGGCTTTGTATTTTTTAATTGATCCGTCGGGTCTAAGCTTTCTCTTAAACACCCAATTGCACAAAATAGTAGAGCACCCTTTGGGTAAATCAATCAACTCCCAAGTTCCATTAGCCATAATGGAATCCATCTCAAATTTGATAGATTCCTTTCATTGTTTTGCTTCCGATGAAGCCATGACTTCCTTGTAACTTGGTGGATCACCCTCGATCTGGTAGACAACGAAGTCGCTACCCAGATCCTTGGCTATCCGAGGTCTTTTACTCCTCCTTGGCTTAATCTCTTCAGAAAGATCATTGGTTCAGGTTGAGTCTCAACCCCCACATTCGTTATCCTTTCCACTTGATCTGGAATAGATCCTGATGTAGAGGCGCCCTCAATGGTCAGATTTTGAGGAATCCCGGTCTTCAACGGAAAGACATCCTCAAAGAAGGTAGCATCACGGAGTTCAACAATAGTGTTGACATCTATGCCCGGTATCTCGGACTGAACTACCAAGAACCTATATGCATAGCTATTTTCCAGGTAACCTAAGAAGACCGCATCAATAGTTTTAGGACCAAGTTTCTTTCTCTTGTGTTCTAGGACTAAAACCTTAGCGAGACAGCCCCACACTTTGAGATATCTTAAACTTGGTTTCCTGTTTCTCCAAAGTTCAAAGGGACATTTTTCTATGTCTCAGAGGAACCCTATTCAGAATATGGCAAGCCATATTCAAGGCTTCTCCCCACATATAGGTTGGAAGTCCAGAACTCTGTATGAGAGCATTGATCATGTCAGTTAAGGTTCTATTTTTCCGTTTTGCTATCCCATTTGATTGCGATGAATATGGGGCCGTAACTTCATGAACTATGCCAAAAGATTTGCATTGTTCATCAAATAACTTAGAGGTATATTCACCTCCTCTATCTGACCTAAGGCGTTTAAGTACTTTTCCTGTTTGTGGCTCATCCTCATTCTTAAAGATAAGAAATTTCTCTAAGGCTTCATCCTTAGTTTTCATTAGATATACATAGCAGTATCTACTGCCATCATCTATAAAGGTGATAAAGTATTTCTTATTGTCTCGGGTCAACACACCATTAAACTCACAGATATCCGTGTGCACAAGATCCAAGATCTCACTATCTCTAAAGACAGACTGAAAAGACTTCCTAGGTGTCTTAGCTTGCACACATATTTCACATTTTTGAGTTTTATCAATAGTGTGTTTAGGGATCAACTCTAAATTCATCATTCTTTTAATTGAATTTAGGTTTACATGTCCCAATCTACCATGCCACAGATCACAAGATTCTAGATTATTCACAACATGAGACACAGAACTAAAACATTCAGAATTCAAAACATTCAATTCATTAATGTTTACTGAACCACATCTAATTCTAAATAACAAATCCAAATCAGCCAAATAGCCTTTTCCATAAAAAATGCCATGTCTCAGAATAACTACTTTATTACATTTAAAGTTTAATTCAAAACCATTTCTAACTAAGATAGAGCCAGATAATACATTCTTCTTGATGTCAGGAACATGCAGCACCCTGTGCAATGTCCAGACACGTCCAGAGGAGAACCTCAAGTTGACTTGTCCCGACCCTAGCACCTTGGCCGCAGAAATGTTCCCCATCTTCACAGTCCCACCGCTGCAGGTCTGATAAGAAGAAAACAACGTTCTGTCAGAACATATATTTACATTGGCTTCCGTATCCACGAGCCACTCATTTGGATCATGGATATGGTATAGTTCAGGTTTTACAGAGACATACCTCTCGCTAGTCCCGAGTCCCATAGTGATCATGTTCACTTGTGGACTTCCGTCTGTAGCCTTAGGTTGAGCCTTCAAGGACGGACAGTCCTTCTTCCAATGGCCAACCTGATTACAGTGCCAGCAGGGTTTATTCTTTATCTTTTTCTGGATCTTGCCCTTTGGTTTCATTTTATTGTTATTAGGACCCTTTCCCTTCTTATCCTTGCCCTTCAAGGTCATGAAATTGACCTTAGCCTGAATATCAACAGGAAGCACAGGTTTTTGTTTCATGTGTTCCTCCTCTATGGCAATTTCCACCATCAAGTCATCCATAGAAATTTTCCCCTTTCTGTGTTTCAGGGTCATACCGAAGTCTTCCCACGACTTAGGGAATTTTTCTATGATGCACATGACCTGAAACTTCTCTGGAAGTTTCATTTCGGCATCCTCTAAACCATGGAGTAGGAGTGAAAACTCGTGTGCCTGTTCAGAAACTGACTTTCCCTCGGCCATGGAAAACTTCAAAAACTTAGCTACAGAGTATTTCTCAATATCGAGGTCTTCGGTATTATACTTCCGATCCAAGTCTTCCCATAGCCCCTTCGCAGTCTACGTGGATGAACAGTATACGTCAAATAACGTGTTGGACAGAGCCAACAAGATGCAACCATGACATATACGGTCGCGTTCCTTCCACGCAGATTGCGCCTTCTGGCTATCGGGTGAGGGGTTTTTCATCTCCACCGTAGGACAGTCGGTTTCAAGCATCGAGATTAACCCTATGGTGGTTAACCAGATCTTCACGCGTTGTTGCCAACGCTTAAAGTTCTGTCCACCGAATATTTTAGGCATACCCGTCATATCTACCCTCGATTTAAACATTGTTTCTGACATAGTTTTGTAATCAGTTCCGGAAATCCTCTCTAAGATTGTTGTTAACATAATAAACCAAGCATATATTAAACAGTAATTAAACAGATTCCAATGGATTGACAGATCAATATTACAGATTATTAAGATTAATAACGTGCAAATCCAATCCATTATCCGATTATAATAAGCAAACCAGAACTGATTAATCAGAAGGAAACAAACAAACGGGCGGAATCCAGAAAAGGGCAAGCAATAAATAAATTGCGGCAAACAAAATACGAGAAAGATAAGGTTAGATATCACCGAAGCGTCCATGAAATGGACTGTCCTTAGAGAGGATTTCGCCCCCACAATACTGGTGCGTTGGGTACTGACGATCCACTCCCAGGATACGACGGTTCACGGTCGTCGTCCGCGCACACCGACGAGACCGTCCTCGAAAGCACCTCCGAGAACTTGCAGCCGAGAAGAAACATGTCGCAGACGTGAGAGAGAGAGCGAGAGTGACGGCGGGTGGAGATTTCTTGCGAGTGAAGAAAAACGGAGTCGGGTGAGGGATATAAAAAGAAGGGCTCGCGTGTCCTAGCGCGCAGTCCCTTCGGTTCCCGAAAACGCCCCTCAACGGTCATGTCCTTTCGGATTCCAAAACTGCGGCTAAGTCGAACCGTTTGGATTAAGTCCGATTCCCAATGTGATCGCGATTAAATTAATTTAATCGATCAGCCAAATGAAACCCGCAGCAAAAGTATCGAGATCCGAGTTGACTCTCCCGAGCCCGAGCCCTAGCCCGAGCCGGTGCCGGTGCCGGAGCGGAGCGCGCGTGTGTGGTCCTCCATTCCTCCTCTCTACTATTGCTACAAGAGCTTGGGGTGTGGACTCATATATAAGTCCATCAAAAGTTTAGATCTCTAAGGTATGGTACTAAACTTCCATCCAAACTCAACCATGTTTCAAATTTGGGAATTCCCAACTTTCCCTCCAAACCATTTGGTTTCCCAATTGAAACCAAATTATTGTCAATTGTAATTAATAGGTTTTCCAATTAAAACCTAAATACAATTTTTAATGCAACACCTCCAGGGTATGAATTTGCAAAAGGATTGATTGGAGGTGGGGGGGTATTAGTCTATTTCCATGCAATAATGCAATATTTCAGCCTTTTAACTTTTAGGTGCTAAGTGTGAAATGGGTTGAAACCTTGAGCATGGTTTATTCCAGGAGGTTTCCACAAGTGGGGTGAAAGATGGTAAAAGGCCTCCATTTGAACATGGGACGTACATGTTTAAGTGGAGTGATTGATGGGAGTAGCGGCTATGGTCGGAGAATGTTTTGGGAAGTGATTGGATTTTAGCTAAAAGGGAGATGTCTAGAAGAGATGGGGAGATGAGGATACAATCTAAGAGTGCCCTTCAGTTCTGAGATATGTCGATCCAGGTGAAGGCGGTGCTAGGGTCTTTTAGGTCAATAAGGTTGGAGTTGTGACACCAATCCGCAAATCTCCTGGAGTGGCTAGATGGAGATCTCTTGGAATATTATTTAGTTTGGAAGTGGATGATGTTGAAGTCGTCAGCGGGAATGAGGTGTCTTCCATTCAATAGCAATGTACTTAAGTGGTCTAGGAAGGCTTCCTTGTTAGGGGTGGGGGAGGGGGGAGGGGGGTAGCGTAGACATTGATGAAATTCAGTTGTTTATTTTTGGGAAGGTGATGTAGTTGGATTGAGCTACATAAACTGTAATCAACTCACCTAATGTAGGAGTATATAAATGGATCTCATCCAAATAGTATGCCCAGGGATTTACGTGAGGCATTCGCATGTCAATAAAGGGTGTCTATCGTTCAGAAATGGCCAAGTGGGTTGGATCTCTACTCCTAGTTTCTTGGAGAGAAATAATGTTTATGTTGTATTTCATAATAAAACCTTTCATCCAGTTCTTTTTCAACGGTCATCCTAGGTCGTGGATGTTCCATGATAATAATTTGATATCCATAGGAACCTAGTGCGGCTTCGTATGTGTTGAATCGGAAAGTATGTTTAGAGGGAGAGAATTTTTTGCCTCCAGAAGCACTCAAGAAAGTAATCTTTATTAGGGGAGTCCTCAAAGGGAAATACACAAATTCGACAGCGTATACTCGCAGATGTTTTTGGTATTTGGAGTGATGAGTGACTTATATAGCCATGAGGAAGATGCTTCATCAAAAAGATCATCGTACTTGGAGAGGAGAGGGGGGAGGCACCCGTTGTTTGTCGTACTTGAGGAGAAGTTTTCAGTGCTTTTCTTGACCACCTAGGCTTTAGTTTCCTTCTTCATTGCTGTAACCGAGGAGGGCTTCGATCGCAACGACATTGTGGGGGTAGCTGGAGGCAGGTCAGGCGGTGAAGCCGACTCGATGCTGAGGGTGGCCTTCATCCTTTCCTTTTGGAAGCTAGGTCACACACTTGATGGCATTTCGTCGATGTTTGTGCCTAGGGATTTCAACCATAGTACGTTGCTTTATGTTGATTCCTTATCGAGATCTCAGGTGAAGCGGAGGCCAGAAACATGCTGGCCATGGTGAGCTGGAAAGGGAAATGGTTCAATAATGACTTTAACCCATTCAACAATGGGGTAGAGATTGAAAGGCGGTGGTGCATGTTCGACGACAGAGGATGGCGGTGCCTTCTCACAGTTCCATGTGAAGGAGGATTGTCAAACGAGCTCGGCAGGCTGGTATTTAGATAGCAAAAATGGAGTTGTAGTGTTTTCTGAGGATGGTGTGTCGTAATGAATGAAGGAAACTTCACGGTATTGGTTAGTGAGGCGGAATGTGGCTTCAAAAATGCCATATGTTGTGAATACCTCGATCCCTTTAGGTATGACCTGGATTTTAGGGATGTTAACAAGGAGTCTCACCTTAAAGGCATCGTCACAATCTTCGGAAAATGGGGGTACCTCTTAGGCCAGGAGCTTCCCAAAGTTTTTTACCCGGTTATTCAGGATGTAGGGATACCTGTGGTGTAGTGGGAGACAGAGGACCGCTATCAGATACGGATTGGTTACCTCGATGCGTTTGACACTGAACGATAGAGACATGTGGTATAACCATATCATGACTTCATCAAGAGAAGTGCAAGAGGTTCCTACGAGCTTCAGATACAAGGATTCGGGTGTAACTTCGATGTCGACTTATCGCTTGGAGATCTTCCGAAATAAATGGAACACGTCATCACCCATTTTGTCCATGAGGGCATTTTTATCCCACTTTAAGGACGATATGTTGATGGAGAACTCAATGACACACCAGAGCAGCTTCTTTTTGGCAACCAAGAATTCTATGCAGACTTATAATCGCCAAATGGGGGATATAATCGGGTATGCAAGGGAAGTGGGGTCTCTGGAAGCGGGTGGTGATGGACGACGCTTGAAGGTGGAAGGTCAAGCCGGCGTGCTTTTGGGGATGTAGTATTAGAAGTTCATGGTCGTGGAGGAGATGCATTTGCGTTTGTTCTAATTAGTTGGTGGGTTTGATATGGATGTCAGTTTCGAATTTAAGTAGTGGACGGTGATGTGCCTAGGGTTTCTGCAGGAGAAACAAATGACTTGGGAGGGGAAGAACTGCTTGGTATGCCCTGAGCGGAGGTACTTAATGTAGGGGGATGAGCGGGAGGTTGGCGGAAACTGTGATGTTTCGATGGTGGTTCGATCAAGGCACTCTGGTTGACAAGATGAATCATATCTATAACGACTTATATTCTATTTATAGAAATTAAGTAAGAATAAAATAATAAGAAAAGGGAAGAGAGAATGATAATTATTATGTAGGCCAAATCAACCTTCCTCTATCCTCGATTTTTGGGATTGGACTTATTTGGAGATAGAGCAATCGAGAGAGAGAAAGAGGGATATATATTAGAGAGAAAGAGGAGAGAAGAGAGAAGAGGGTGAGAGAATGAAAGGGAGAGAGAAAGATTTCATGAGTATGTGAAGAGAGAGAGGGAGAGAGAGAGGAAGAAGTAGAGAGACTCGGTGAGTGCCCGAATTCGGCAATGAGAACCCTTTCTGTTGATGTCAAAGTTTTTGACCCGGCAAAATCATTTGACCTGACAAAATAAGTGGAGCATTGACGTGGTCTTCGATGATTCAGATAGGCGAAATCAAGGGGTTCCTATGGGACTTTTCGTGTCATTGAGGTATGTGTCGAAGCTTTAGGATAATACGATAAAAGTATGATATTCTATTGTCTTCTTTTTCTCCACAGTTGCTTGTGCAACCTACGTTGTTGACTTCACCATTAAACAATAAACTATTTGTACTTATGGCGGTCCTTATCGAATTGAGAATATATAGAACCTCTGAAATCATTCCCGGCTAATACATATTTTTAGATATGCCCATGCTGACTATGTGAAATCTCATTAATGGTGCAAAGCCTTGTTCTTGATATGCATATATGCTAACGTGTTGACAATTCTACAATTATTGGAGTAAGTTTCTTTTATGATTATATCACTCAATAGTTTAACTCTACAACCAGTGCATCATTTCATGATAAACGTATACAGTATGTAGTTTAGATGGACTGATGTCTAGTTATTATAGGTAAATTATCCTTGGCATGATTATGTCAAATATCTCTCGAACCATATGTTGATAACGCTTACATTTAGTCCTCATAATCTCATCTTATTTTGTCTTCTGCTCATCTCTAGCCTTAAAGGGCACCCTGCGGTTATGCGCATATACATACTACTGTAACGAAAATATATGGTCCGGTGAAACTTTAATATCTGCATGTTGGGTTTTGGGCAAATGACTCATATATCCTTTTAATCTAATGTTGTAACTTGGTTGATTGGGAAACTCCATTCTTAGATATATAATATTGTATGTAAATGAATGCAAAATATGAGGGCATATTAAGAAGATGAGGGCATGGCCATTGTAAGTCAAATCAAGGAGGGGATGTGGTATATAATATTAAATATATATTGTATTAAATTCATATGTATGTATAACATAGAATATATATGTATGTATACCATCTAGCTTGTACTACAAATATGTGTCCCTATGTATGCATTACATAATAATAACAATCAATGATGTTCATCACATGTCAACACATACAATAGCGATATGAAAGGGAATAGGCAGTAACAATGTTACATTATTTCTTACAATTTCAAATACAATTAAATAAGGTCTTTATTGTTTTGTTATTGTTGAAAAAGTCAAGTATTCATGGTTACCATTAATAAGATATCATCCTAATCAAATCATACAAATTGATCATTGATATGATTATTAAGTCATTAGAGTTGACTATACATATCTGCATGCACTCAAATTAAGGAGGGTTTATCTCAACATTTTGAAAATGGTCGAGTAATGTAAAGGAAAGAAATTTCATGTTTGTGTGCGCATGCGCTCATGTGTGTGAGTGAGCATGTAAGATATGTATGGAATCGGAATGTTCACATGAATCGTTATTGTATTAAAAAGAAAATGACATTAAAAAGTAGGATTTCCTTAACTGAATAATGACACTTAAATGGTAGGCATAGCTAAGTGCTACAACTAAGGTGGGATCCACCTCTAGAGTCCGTTTATCGATGGCGTAAAGGTTAACACCTTTTGGAGATGTTGGGTTCAGTGGAACCTTCTTCTTCGCATATATCAGTCCTATCCTATAAGTGGTCGATCTTTCTTCTCATTCCGGTGAGATAGGGTCTTTTATTCAGTGGCTCCTAGTCGGCCTGTTGAGAGGGATTCTTACATGAGCAGCAGTTAGGAGGTATTTTCTCTCAATCTATGGAAAGTTCACCATTGACTCAGCGTTGATGTCAACACATTCCATGTAGTGATTGAGTGACTACTTGTGCCGGTAATAAAAGCCACCAAAGTTGGGTTCAGTGGAACCCTATGGAAAGTTCACCATTGACTCAGCGTTGATGTCATCACATTCCATGAAGTGATTGAGTGACCGTTTGTGTCAGCGGTAAAAGCCACCAAAGCTTCTTAACAACTTATGAAATAAGACAAATTAGTATACTGAATAAGCTAAGTGCTTATGAGCAAGGTAATTGCTTATTTAAAAGTTAAGTGTTTATGTGCAATTATGTGAAATGTTAAGTGTAGATGTTTAATTATATCAAATATTAAGAATATATATATAATTATGTTATTGTTATAGGTATATATGCAAATATGATTAACCTTAGGGGTATATACGAAAAACATGGTATGCAATGAATGAATACAAAAAGAATACTCTTTTACATGCATAATAAGTTCATTAAGGATCTATAGGGTGATATTGCATGTAACAAGTCAAATCTTTTATGCAACGTGGTAAGAGTGAAAAATGAACAATTATAAGTTTTCTTGTGGGAATAATTACCCTTGTGTTGCAGATGAAATAGTTAGTTATGACTTGATTTTTACGCTAGTCGGTTTGACATTATCATGATACATGCTGAGCGTTAAGCTTATACCATATATTTTGTATTTTTATTGCAGGTCAATGTGAAAACAAGTTTACGTGCAGTTTGAGACTTGTTGCAAATTCTGAAGGAATGATATCATTGTACCCATTGGAACAAAGGATCTTGATTTTGTATTAAAGATGTAAAATCTTATTTATAAATGAAAGTTAAGATGGTTCCTTCTGTTATTTGTGATATCATTGACGTTCGGGAGTAACACTCAGATCCAACATGACATTTGATATGTCTCCATTGATCACTGAGAATCGGGGTTGTTAAAGTATTATTTGTTGGGATATGGTGAGAGGATTTTTCAATGTGGGGTTGAAGTGGCATGTGGCGGTTGGGAGGGTTTACGAGGTTGATTTGATGGAAGGTGGGATGTGGAGCTTAAGGGGCACATATCTTTGGTAGTGGATCTCTTTGATAGTGGATGTTGTGAATTGAGATTCTAGTTTGGTGAGGATTTTTGTTCTTTAAGAGAGGAAGTGTTTTGTTGGGTTGAGAGACCAGACAATGGTGGGTAAGGTTTGCCTCTTCTTTTTTACCAAGTGTGATATGGTGTAGCTCATGGATAGGGAGGGAACTTTTGTGGGTTATCCCCTGATTTATCCGCATGGTGTGATGGGATCATAGATTTTCTCTTCAATGTCGAAGAGAGATCTTCTTGTTTTTGGGGGAATCCCTAGAGAAATGACGAGAGGGATGGGCGAGTTGGCTGATGTAAATTTATTGGTTGAATATGGATCAAACATGAGCAAGGTACGACTAGGAAATGACCTTCAAATCACACACATTATGCGTGATCACGAGTGAGGAGGGAGGGCTTTGAGCTTCTTTAAGATGATCAGAGAAAATTGTTAATTGAGAGGTCTACACTATCCCGGTAATGTGAACAATCTTGGTCGAATCTCTGGCGTGGGGGTAAGAGCATGCGGTTTTTTTGCTGTGGGACAATGACATATATATTGGGTTGGGGGGTCAGGCATGGTGCTTTGTTTTCCTTAGCCTTCAAAGTTTCTGGTTTGGGGGTAGTTGAGGTATTTGAGGTGGTTGATTAATCGGTAGGTATTGGTTCGTAGTTGCGCTTTCATCAGGTTGTGGGGAAAGGTTCTTTGCTATCACCTGGGGATTCTTAAGAAGTATGTGTTTCCGACAACCTTTACAATCTATTAAGGTTGTGTAGGTGGATCGTGGAATAGACTGAAGAGGGGTGAGAAGGAGAGGAGAGGTAGGGATGCATACGGAGCGAGTATCTATTCCGTTCGAATGGGTCCCATCCCGACCCATTATTATCGGATCATAGATTGATCCCGTTTGTTCCAATGGGTACCTAAATCTAGCGGATTCTCGTATCAAATTTGGCATTATTGTGTCTGGATTCATCTCGAAGTGCTATATTTGAATTTTTTTATTAAATACTCGGGATCTATTTTTTTTACATAATGGAAAAGTTGATGGTGATGTTACTAATAAAATAAATGTAGGTTAGATAAAGTTGAGAGAAATTTCTGCTATTCTCTGTGATAAGAAAATTCCTTTGAAAATCAAAGGAAAGTTTTACAAAGTAGCCTTGAGACCTGCTATGATTTATGGATCTGAATGTTAGTAAGTGAACCATAGACATGTGCAGAGAATGGCAATAGCAGAAATGAAAATGTTAAGGTGGATGTGTGGACACAAACATAAAGATCGGATTCAGAATGATGCAATCATAACGAAAGTTGGTGTAGCTCCGATCGAGGATAAGATGCAAGAGTTGTAAAGGAGATCAATTGATGCACCCGTGAGGAGATACGAGTTTTGGGATGTTGAGCTGGCTAAGAGAGGGCGATGAAGGTCCATGAAGTATTGGAATGGGACAATACAAAGGGATCTTAGTTTTTGGATCTAAACTCGAGAATGACCCAAGATAAATATGAATGGAGGCAAAGAATCCATGTAGCTGGCCTTATACTTAATGTGGTAAAAAAAGTATTGTTGTTGTATTTTCATTTGAGTTTTTATAATTACTTTCAATAATTTGCGTATTACAAAGATTTATCGATTTCAATAATTTTTCCAATTCATTCGAGTTTTCATGATTGGTTTCATTGATTTGCTATTTCAGTGATTTACATATTCCAAAGTTATGCCAATTTCAATTATTTGCATATTCCAAAAATTTGTGGCTTTTCAAAGTTTTCTCGATTTCAATGATTTGTTGATTTATTCGAATTTCTAGTATTGATTTCAAAGATTTGCCAATCTCAATTATTTGCACATTCCAAAAATTTGTTGATTTCAATTATTTACATACTCCAAAATTTGTCTATTTCAATGATTTGCACATTTTATTCGAGTTTTTGGGATTGATTTCAATGATTTATCGATTCAATGATTTATTATTGCAAAAATTTGTCGATATCAATGGTTGTCAGTTTCATTGATTTGCGAAGTTCAATGATTTACCGATAGGAATGAATTCAATGATTTGTCAATTTCATTAAAGTTTTTAGGATTGATTTAAATGGTTTTGCCGATTTCATTTGAGGTTTTACAATAGATTGCAATGATTTGCCAATTTCAATTAATTGCTCTCTTCCGATGCGAGGAGAAGGATTCGCCTTGAGGTACTATATTACAAAGATTTGATGATTTCAATGATTCACTGATCGAATCGATCTCTATTCTTACACATATTTCATTTTGATTTGAGTCGATCTCAATCACCAGCAATTTTGATCAAGTCGCGATAACTATCTTTCGGGCTGGATGGGCAATAAAATGGGTTGACCCATAAGCATCGTCTGGATTAGAGGGACAATGAAATGGGTCGACCTTTTTTGGATGCTTGCCTCTACGGCAGTGCACCCTTTTTCCTTTTAAAAAAAAAGAAATGGGTCGACCAGTGGGTATCCATGGATCATGGGGTCAGAAACATGCATGTCTTGGGTCATAGTGGGTTGGGTACCCGATCAGAAATGATTTATAGGCTAGCTATGGAATTGAGGTCGACCCATATGGATCACAGATCAGATATCCATCTAACTTACGAACCGTGCACATCCCTAAGGATAGGTGTAGCTGAAGTTGCTGGAGGGAGGGAGATGCATGAGTGGGGAGCCAGTCCCTATGGCCAGAATTGGACCATTGGTACGACAGTTTCTTGCATTGAGCATTAATATAAATTGATGAATGATGATTAATGCTTTTGAATCATTCAAAGCTAGTTTTTTTAAGTTGAATGTCTTTGGAGTATTATCTTGATAATAACAAATAAAGGACATCGGTTATGGTATAAAGTTTGACTCGAATCCATTATCTTATTGTTTAAATAAAAAAGAATTTATAGCTCAAAATTCGAGAAGCGAGTTATGTAGTTTCCCGTTTTGTTTAAATTTGCTGAATTTTTTTTCATCAATAGTATTGGGATTTCGTAAGATTCCACATGGGTTTGGGATTGTAAATGAAAAATCTCCGTTGGATGTCTCACACATGGTATATATATGCATGCATTTATAGATTTATGATAATAGACTTGTGGAAATAGTTTCAAATGACTTGTAATTCCCCCATAAAACTTTTATTGGTATATAATTTTAATACAAAATAATTGACTAAGACGCATTTGTAAAGTTATCGTATGCAGATTGTTGTTAATAAATAAAATCACAACTTTCAATTAGTGGTTAATCACCTAAGTGGCATAATCACATGGATTTGAACTCATATTCTGATTAAATTGATGTAGATACAAATTAAATAAGTGACATAATATTTATTCCAATGATCAAAATAGTATGATCATGTACTAGGAGATCACAAAATGGAGGGTGCATCATTGTCCGTGGTTATGCACATTAAGAGGTTAATTAATACATCATAGATTTTCTATCCAAAGATGGAAAACATAAATTTGACATGATTTATATAATTACCTATATTAAAGTGCATCTAATTGCATCACTTATGTAAATATTGATATGTTAATATTCTACCCAAAAGTGATTATTAACATATCGTGAAAGAAAATTTAATTTGCATTTCATGTATTTCTCAAAGCATTATAGAGAGCATATGTATTATTGATTTACAGTTTCTGCAACTATGAACTTTTTTGCATTGAGCAACTCTGCACTCAGATTCAACAGACTCAATTATGCATATTGATCATAATAGATTCAATTCCAGTAAGGAGCGATGAATCTAGATCATGCATTAGTTGAATATCAAAAAACACAAGCTATTATAGAAAATAACCTCGAGGATGAAAAGTTGTATTATGAGGCTTCAGAGACATCAAATAGGATTTGCATGAGCCTAATAAAAATAATAATGATAGAGAATGTCAAACCATCAATGTCTAGGACAAACAATGCTAAAGAATTCATGAAGAAAATTAAGTACTACTCATAGTCACAATATCATACAAAGTATGTCTATCTTCTTATTACATCCAAATCTACTTCAGTACAATGTCTAACATTTGGACCAATATTGGAAAACTAAGTTCATTGAGCAGAGTTAGTAAAATCCCAACCAGTTTCATCACTCCATCGGAATGGAAGTGTCATGATATAAAATTAATCAAAATCACATCACCCTTGAGTATTCCCAATACATGTACATCATGCATACTGGAAGATCATGATTAAACCTTAAGTTCTGATCCCATCTTGGACAATCTCCTACATGGTTTTATCAGTAAGTTCTCATTCGATCATTGGAAGTCGGTATCGATCATATGCTTTCCAAAAGCATATATCACACCTTCAAATTCTGTCTCATCTCCAAAACAAGATGACCAACGTTGGAATTTTATTCATCTCAATATCTCACGAGTGGGCTCATATCCTCCGATTAGTAGTGAGCCACTATGATCCCTTTGAGAGATCGTATTGCGCATATGCCTTTGTATGCACACTAGTGCGGGTATATAGACATTGATTAGGTCATCAACCTAATGGTCTACATACATACTCAGACATATAGTAATACATATGTCTCCAATAAAAGGATGCAGTGTACTTAAATCATGATAGTTTATGACATAAGCTTTTGCTATCTTGATCACGAAAAGTCAAATTTTTGAGTTAACTTAGCCAACACCTATGAATCTCTATTCCTATGTATAGGATTTGCATCAAGAGGTTAGTCGGATGTCAGCCTTTAGAGTAAATATTGTCGTCTCTTTCGAAGGCTGGAGATCTCTTCTTGATAATCACTTGATGGTGCGGTTTAGCCCTCAATCTAATACTTTAGATACTCAATCCAACACCATCCTCTATGATTCAACAATTGGATCAACAACTATATGATCTCAAGATGGCTAATGTACATAACCCTATTTGTACAAAAAGACTCAATAAGTGTATGCATATTATAATCTTAGAGAAGAAGAGAATAAATCAATAGCTTTTATTTATAAATAATTTACAATAACATTTGTTGTATAAATGATCCGCTAGGAGCTCACATGTCTAACAATCTCCCACTAACTCTCAGAACTAATCATGTATAATCTTTAAATCCATTCTCATTACATGCTAGTCAAAAATCTTTTAGGACAAATGTTTGGTAAAGGTGATCAATGATGTTGTCGGCGGAGACAACCTTGATGATTTATGATGTCACCATGTTTTTTGTATATCCCAAATGATGTGGTATTTTCTCTCCACATTCTTACTCTTTTGATGCCACTTGAGTTCCTTTGCTTGAGAAATGGCTTCGGTGTTATGGCATAGCAACATGATGAGAGTATGGATGAAACTGTGTCCAACTCCAAGATGAACTTGTGCAACCACACCACCTCCTTTACATCATCAGATGTAGCAATGTGCTCAACTTATGTTGTTGAATCAACCATAGTGCCCAGCTTCTTGCTTCTTTAGCTCACAACACCACCGTTCAATAGGAATATAAACCCTAAAGTTGATTTTCAATCACCAATGTCAGATTGAAATCTGAATCGGTGTATCCTAAGACTTGGAGATCACTCTCTCCATAGAGGAAGATGTAATTTTACATCTTTTTTAGTTACTTGAAAATATTCTTCACTATACTAAAGTGTTGTTCTAATAGCATGATTGTTAACGGCTTACCACTCCCATTATATGGCAGATATTTAATCTAGTACACATCATATCGTACATTACGCTTCATACAACTGATGCATAAGGGAATCCAACCATGGCTTTTCTTCCCTCAAATGTTTGAGGGGTCATCTCTTTAGATATTTGTATACCATGCCTTAAAACAAAGCAGCTTTTCTTGGAGTGTTCCGTATGAAATGTTTCTAATATTTTCCTAATGTACCATTGCTATGGTCATCCCAAAATCCACTTTTCTTGGTTTCTGAACAGGGCCTAAAATGTAATAGGCTTCTCCAAGATCATTCATTTCAAAGGTATGGGACAACTAGATCTTAACACTAGTCATCATCTATGTATCACTCCCAATGATAAGGATGTCATCTACGTAATTGGAGACTCCCAAAGCACGATGAACACAAGCTCTTTATAGTTTCATCAAATTTGATGTTCCACCTATGAGAAGCTTATTTGAGCCCATAATTGGACCTTTTAAGCTTGCACACTTTGTCTTCCTCGGTCATTAAGCTATGAGGTTGGTCCATGTAGATATCTCCTTATAGGTATCCATTAAGGAATGCAATCTTGTTATCCACCTGACATCCCCTTCTAGGTATGAATTAAGGAATGCAATCTTGTTGTCCATCTGCCAAATGTTGTAGTCAAGATGTGCATCTATAGCTAGTAGTGTCCTAATGGATTAAGCATGGCCATAAAAGAGAATCTCTCATCATAGTAGATGTCTTCTCTCTATGTGTAGCCCTTGTCCACGAGTTGTGTCTTCAAGGTTTCTACCTTTCCATCAACTCATCTTTTCTCTTTAAAATTCGTCTACACCCAATCAGTTTACCCACTGAAGTGGATCCTCTAAGTTCCATACACTATTTTTATGCATGGAGTCTATTTCAAACTTCATATCTAGCATCCATCTATCCATGTCATCATTTGTGAGGGCTTCATCATATGAAACAGGATAATTTCGTAATCTTTTAGCACATGGAATCCATACCTTTCAGATTGTCAAACAACCCTTTAATTCTTTCAAAGAAGTAGTGGTGTTTCATCTTCAATTAAAACTTTAGTTTATGATTTAAGGAATCACATTATCCTCAGAGGATTATATGAGTTTCCCCGCTTGATTCTTGTCATGACTTTTAAGGAAGTCATCCTCTAAGAACTTCACATCCATAGAGAAAAATACCTTTTGAGTCTCAAGTTCATAAAGTTAGTATCCTATATCGTCCTTTACATACTCAATGTTAACACTCTACGGTACGAGATTCCAATTTACTTGTGTCCACCTTTTTAGCATGGACCAAGCAACCCCAAATCCTCGAGTATCTAACATTGGGCTAGGTTTCAAATCACATCTCATGAGGAGTTTCAAGTATTTATTCGTTTGAAATCTTGTTAGGGATATATTTTAAAGTCCCAACTACATATCCCTAGAAACTAAGTGGTAGTTGGTCTTTACTCATCACTGATTTAACCATATCAATTATCGTCATGTTGCATCTTTCAACAATACCATTTAGTTGGGGAAATCTAGGAGAAGTGAGATTGGACATAATTTCTTTCTTTTAAGGTTTTCCTTGGATCCATCAGAGAGATACTCACCACCTCAATTAGATCAAATTCATTTGATCTTCCTATCAATTTGGTTCTTAACCAAAGACGTGAATTTTTTGGACTTTTCAATGGTTTCATACATCTGACATAATAGGAAGACAAACTGTATCACGAGTGGTCATTAAAATGCCAAATAGTATCGATATCCATTACGTATCTTGGTATAAAAGGACCACATGTATAAGTATGTACGAGGTCAAGTATAAATTCGCATCTTGCACCCTTATTTCGAAAGGGTGCTCTGCTCATTTTACCTCGATTACAATGTTCATAGCTATGCAAATTTTGGAATTTTAGAAAATCTAACGCTCCATCATATTTGCCAATATATTGATCATATAAATAGATAAATGACCAAACCTTTGATGTCAGATCATGGTTAATTGGTCTTAATCTCTTTAGATCTCTTACGACTTTTATCTGCAACATTCATGACACGATCATTAATTCAAAATTCATAAAGTCCACCTGAAGATAGAAAATATTCTACAATATGTTTATCATAATGACTTATGAGAAGTTTATTTAATAATAAGAATGTATATCCATGTCTAAATAGCTTATATATATATATATATATAAAGTTCCTTATAACCTCTAGAACATAGAGACACTCTTTGAGTAATAGCACTTTTCCACTGGATAATGATAGTCTATACATCCTGATGGTGACTGTTGAAACAGTTTCATCATATCTCATCTAGATGTCTATCTCCCATTCATCAAGTTTTCAAATCTCTGGAAATAAATTACATATATGAATAGAAGGACTGGAATAAATGGCGTAACTACCTTCTCATCATAGGAGAAAGTTTGTTTCAATGATGAAAGTATATTTCATACATGTTGGAATATTATCTTTACCCTTTTCTAAGATTTTTAAATAATCTGGATAGTTTCTCTTCTAATGCACTGGCGTTTTACAGTGATGATAAACAACCATTTTACTGGATGTCAGATGTATGGAAACCTGAGAGGATAAGTCAATACTTTGACTCCTCTTGTTCATCTATAGGGATGGACTCTTCTGAGACCCATACTTCTCACTATGCTCTATGCAGTTCACATCATCGAATATCTCTTTTACATTCAACATTATATCATGGACATTCTTGATATCTCCATGTTGCTTCTTAAGCACATTGGACACATACCTCATAGTATAAGAACAGGACAACAAGTGGTCATCTTCATATTTATTATTGAATTGAATTTCTTCTACTGATAGAGGGTTCTCATACTTGGTCTTCTCCTATATAATGTGCTTAGTAGAAAGAACAAGTTCCAAATTATGGAACCAGTCCGAATCATTTGTCTAGTCAACTGATTGACCTCCAGAAGCTTGTAGAGTGGGTTCATGGTTTTCATCTTGAGATTAATAAATGCACTAGTTAGTATATATGTACATATATTTTCTTTGATTAAGGATTTTAAATCAAAGTGTGTTTCCTTTTGATAATATGAGATTTCATTCCCTTATTCAACTTTCATAGCAAGAGCTATACTTACTTCTATATCTCTAATAAGATCAGGGATCTCCATTCCACCCTTGTCACATCCTAATTATATGAGAAGATGCAACTTTAGTGAAGGAAGAAGGAACACTTTTAACTTGCAAGTCTACCTTGCACTTCCAATTCATTCTTTGACACCTGAGCCCACCATCCATAAGGTTATATTGACGTGTTGCCAATTGAACCAACCCACAACAGGAATAGGACTCGATATGCTCAATCTAATACCACCTCAATTATATGTGGAACATGAGTATTGCGGCCACTACACATACGACATGTCTCTTACGAGAAGTAGAGAGCCTAATCCGTGTGCTCTTGTAAAGAATCCACGGTGATGGTGCCCTCCACCTTGACAGGAGACGATGGAGATTGTATGATCCTCCATATCCCATTTAAATTTTGATGGATCATTTCGAATCATATTCTCATGAACAATCCTTCCAAGAGAATTCCAATCCTTTTAATTATAGATTGTGAATAATTAGATTACATTAATTCAATCATATTACATTATTATTAATCCAATTCAACAAATAAAAAATTATTGCTTGCTATATTATATATTTCGTACACCCTCACAAGTACATATATTTTAGATTTTAGTTGTTAGAGTACACATTGACTTCCTCAGGCTACCCTTCCTTAAAATAGGTCTAACCAGATGTTCAGATATGCTGAGAGGGAGTAGTTCATTGCATTGCAAGGTGCCAATTAATAATCCAAGTCAACATACCAAGCCTAGATACCTCCATTTCACATCGAGACAATACAATTATGAACTTGTACTTGTGGTTTTATCGATCTTTTTTGACCACTATGATACTATATAATAATCTCTCTTAGAAGTTTGAAATTAAAACCAATTGAATTGTCACAAATTTCTAACATATCCAATAACCAACTATTTTTGCATCAGAATTAGCTAGTTACAACAATTGTAGTCTAATCTCAGTTCCTATCATGAAATTGTTATTCAAAAGTTGTTGGAGTTTAAATATTTATCTAAATATTTAGTTCAACATTTAATCAGAGCATATCATATAATTCCATGATTTATTTTGAATGATAAACAAATAAAAAACGTGATCAAGATGATCATATCATCCTCAAACCCTAATTCACAAAATATCATATATTTTGGTCTATTAGACTCGGAATTGTGTGAAATAAAATTGTATGGATTACTGGTTTAATTTATGATATTAATAAATTATTTTTATCATGTTTTTTGATAGGAAAATAATAATTAAAATTTCATAATTTACAGTTATGAAAGCATGCAAAAAACAAGACATTGCGGGAACTTTCATATTTGAATCATTGGTTGATCATAATTAGCTATTAGCCTGGCATTTGGGGTCATATTTAGACATTCCATCCAAAGACTTATCTTTCGCGGACTTTTGATCATATCCAAGACCTCTGACTAAGGCTCTGATGCCACTTGGAGGGAGGTTTGTAGGCCTCACACATCATAGAAGCATGACGATCCGATCGCATCTGATAAAACAAAGAGATTCTCCATAGATCTAGGTAGACGTGGAATTTGAAAATTTTATAAAAGGTGAAACTATATTAATTAGGAACCTTTCCCAATTAATTTCATCAAGTTTTCATGAGTATAGAATTATCTCTTGAAGTCTGTTTGTGATCCTGTAGCCTCTAAAGCAAGAGACCTCTTGTCTAAAGTCTAATCCGATAGAGACAATATTTGTGGGTGCAAGGACAAATCATGTATCTCCCACACTCTATATAAGTGTTCCTCCTTCCTTCATCATCAACCTTGGGTTAAGGGATGACCACAAGCATAGAGAAAGAGGGAGAGGAGACGACCAAGGGGGGGAGAGAGAGTATAGACTTCAATTGAATTGATTGCTTGGAAAGCATGATCTACCTCTCCTTTTATTTAGATTCGGACCATTAGAATCTGACTCCCAATGATCAATCAATGTTTAAGATCGAAGGAGATTACCAACTTCAATTAGGATTAGGATTGATAATAATTATACACTCCAATTATCTTAATTAATAATTCCAAGACATTATCAACAAATGAATACGAGATAAAAATAATAGAAAGAGATGATTATATTCTTCTTAAGTGGATCTCCACCATAGGGGACCCTACCATGGATGTTCTCCCTAAAAGTGAGGATAATCCTTTTATCTCCTTTATTTAATTTCGTGGTAATCTCTATTATCACCAAGTATTAATTCTCATGTTTATCTTGAAATTTAATTAATTAAAAATTAATTTCCAATATTTACAAATTGCTTATTAATTATGAATAATATTCATTGGTCTAAATAAAAATGTAAATCATATTTACATTTACATTGGAATGTGAATTCAATTCACATACACAATAGAATTTGTGAATCTTATTCACAAATAATTCTTCAAATAATGATGTTGATCTTATCCACACTATTCAAATATTATTGCAGATATCACTATTCACGTTAATTTTATCTTGGACAATTAAATTCAACCTAATTATCCCAATTTTCTCTCTTTTCTTAATAATTAGATTTTTATTTCTTTTAGAACAATCCTCAAACTCTTTCATGAGTAGCGTGCCTTCTCTGTGGATAC
This sequence comes from Ottelia alismoides, assembly GCA_037367405.1. Taxonomy (NCBI): domain Eukaryota; kingdom Viridiplantae; phylum Streptophyta; class Magnoliopsida; order Alismatales; family Hydrocharitaceae; genus Ottelia; species Ottelia alismoides. The sequence goes on from JAZKJV010002739.1 coordinate 320,027, forward strand.
ATAGAGATAAGTTTATGATAATTGTATAATCCATATACAATGACTTAGATATTAATATCAAATCTCATATCTAATTCCAAAAGACCTCTCAGTGTTGTTTGATTGCATCAGACAAATTATCACTATCTTCTCATTGCATTTTAATCCAATTTAGTACAATGCCCAACATTTGGACCAGGTGTTGGATAACTATTTCATTGAGCGGAGTCACTATAATCCAAACATGCTTCATTAGTACCTCGGAATGGAAATGTCATGATATACAATTAATTAAGATCAAATCGCCATCAAGTATTCCTAATACCCATACATCATGTATACTAGAAGATCATGATTAAACCTGACATTCTGATCTTATTTTAATTGTCTCCTTCAGAGTTTTATCATTAAGTTTCTCATTCGATCCCTTAGAGTTGGTATTGATCATTGATGAATCCTCATTCATCACTCTTTATTCTTTTATTTTAGCTAAAAACCTATGCAAAACACCATGTATATTTGTGTAAATAAAATAAATTGATAAAAAGCATGAATTGTGTAAATATTAATAAATAGCATGTTTTTGTGCAAAAATAAAAGAATAAAGAAATAAAGAAAAAGAGGGAAATATTTGGAATAAATATTGAGTGACCTGAACCCAAGGGAGGGATCCACAAGGGCCTGACCGCAAAATAAAATAAGTAGAGAGAAATAGGGTGACTCAACATGATATACATACCCCTCTTTATGTACATATTTTATTTTCTAAATATATATATGTGTGTGTGTGTGTTCCTTATATTTTGTACATATTTTTAAAAATAAAACCAAAATAAAAATGAAAAAAATAAAAGAAAAAGGAAAATAAATAAAATTCTCTCTCTTCATTGTCCATAGACCATGTATATAAAATAAAATACCTATTTATTTTTTCTTATAAATAATTAATAAAAATCCAATAAAAATTAATTTATATTCCATATTTTATAATGAAATAAAATAAAATATAAAATGGTGGATAATTATAAAAAATAAAACAATAAAAATAAAATTCAAAAATACATAGGTAAATATACCTGTATATAATAATAATATAATGTAAATTCCTAATTTAATTTTCAAAAAAATAAATAAAAATCACTAAAAGTTTCTTTGAAAATAAATAAATATTTTTCATTTTGTAAATATTTTGAAATAAGGCATTTCCTATTTTATTTCGATTTTTCAAAATAATTTCCAATGGAATTTTTCCATTGGTCCACGGGGGATCGTTGACCCCCGGCCAACTCCCCCCCTTGGACCATTTTTGTGCCTGGATCCGATTCCTACCCGATTTCTCCCAATTTTCTTGGATCGATCTGATCACCTCTCACTTAAACCCCGGGCCCTAATTATCACCGATTGATCCAAGACCCTCGCCCAAGGATCTGCCTAGGGATCCGAGCTCCGATTCACTCGCCTGACCTCCATCTTATCGGACCCCTACCAGTATAAAACATCACCTCCGTCGCACTATCACGCCATCTTTGGCCATATCCTTCCAGTCCCAGGACCTCCATTCTTCTTCCTAGAGTGACAGCTAGAGAGGGAGGGTGTCGCAGCGAGGATTCGAGGTCTGCAGCCACTGACCCAGCGAGCTTCGCCGCCGTGCTCCGCCACCGAGCGAGCTTGAGCCTCTATCCTCGACGAGCGATCGAGACGACGACTCCAGGAGCTCTTTGATCTCCAGCACAGTCGATTACAACCATCAGGCAACCCGTTCAGCCTCTGTACGCACTTAGATTTCGATTTTGCGATTTAGCGCCACCGGCAGTCGCCGGCCATTTTACTCCGATCAGATCATCCTTTTGTCAATCTGACCCGACTATCACTTCCACGAGATCCCTCTCCATCTTCCACACCACTCCGATCACCCTGACTCGCCCTGGAGCAGGACCCTCGCTTTCCTCCACCGTCGCTTCACCGAAGAGCGCTGCCCCGCCTCATCTCATCACAGATTCCACCTCTCATTGGTTCGAGGCAATTTGCCCTCGACACATGAAGCTTTCTGTGCAGGTTGAAAGCCAAGAAGGGCCTCATCTGGAGGTCCTACGTCCAGGAGAAGGAGCTTCGGGTGGTATTCGTCGCCGGAGCGCTCCGCTCGCTCCAGGCTCCATCGGAGTCATCCACGAGCTGTGGAAGACGTCGAGCATCATTTCGCATATATCAGCAACGTTCGAGGACCTCTCCACCGCGTGTATTGGGTCGGTGAAGTTCAACAGTGACCTGTTCTTCGAGAGTCCTCCAGCACCGTCTGATCGCCCCCTTGCTCTAGATCAGATCGTCACCATCCGTTTGCAAAGGGGCTGAGACCGTAGATCCATCTGAGGATCGAATCAGAGACGTCTGTTTGCGAAGGGTTAGCCACGCTTCTCCACCGTTGGATCTTCACGTGGTGCTTCCTCGTCCGTCGATCATAATAATAGGGGTAATTTCACTTAGGCCCCTCCTCTGTTTGCATTTGTAGTTTAGTCCTGTAAATATCTTTCGTAGTTGTTTTTATTTTGGATAATTTGCACTGTGGACCTTCTAATTTTTAGTATTTGAATTGTAGTCCCTGCCTGTGTGAGACACGTGCTTCGACACGTGAGTTTTTGGACATTTTACATGTTTAGGGCTGGGGTTTGTTTAGGTTACGAAATGAAAGGATAGTTTTGATGTTTGCAGTTATACCCTGTGCATGAACTTAATTGGACAAGTGCTGATTATTTGCGAATTTTACATTTTGCACCTTAAGGTTTTCGCATGTGTTACAGTTTAGTCGTCCGAACTATGTTTTCTTGCAAATAGGCCCCTATGTGTTGTAGCTATTTTATTGGTTGAATAAAATAGCAAATAAACTCCAAATCAAGTGAAATTTGGATACATGGCTCCTCCCACTATGTAAAATTTTCACTAATTTTTTGGCACATTTTTGTGGCTTTTTGTTATTTTTAAAAAATAAAAAACCTTGATAAAAATCAAAGAAAAAGATAAAAACTTTTCTAACAATTTTAAAATTTATGTTTGATTGTTGTGTTGTTTTTAAGCTCCTGTCCGAATTTTATCTCATTTGGACTTAGAAAACCCAAAAAAACTAAAAAACATTAAAAACCTTACAAAAATTCTTAAAATTTCTATAAAATTTAAAAAAAATACAAACACTTTTTCTGTAATTTAGTTTTTGTATTTACTTTTCATAAAAATTGTCTCCAGATTTTTATAGGCCAATTGTATATTTTCAATTGGCCTTTCAAGTCTGGCTGCACATTGATCCACTATTTTCCCCTTTCTTGATTTTTATAAAATCAACTAAAAATTGAAAAATTCTGAAAAATTCACCAAAAACACTTAAAAATATAAAAAAAACACAATTTTTTTATTTTTTTGACTTTATTTGGTGTGTTTTATAAATATTTGTTTGTTGGCTTTTTCATTTGTTTTATATTTTCCTTATTATAAAAAATACAAAAAAATAAAAATATTCAAAATCCACCAAAAATACCTTTGTTTATTTTATTTTTATGTTTTACTACTTCCTAGGTCGTTTCGGCCATCTCGTGGTCCTTGTGTTCGACCCTGGTAGCCATACCAGGTACAATAAAATAGTGGGGACTGCTCTCGTGTTTTATCGATTTATCTTTGATTTTGGTGGTTCTTTATTTTCTTGATCGAGTCCAGCCCGAGAGGTTGAGGTCGCAACGACCATTGACAACTTTCTTGCCTTAGTTGCTCGGGCCTCTCATCAGAATGGTGTTGTTGCCAGGGAGAACGGCTTAGTAGTCTTTGTTTTTCATTTTGTTCAGTTTTGTTTTTCGCGGCTTTTTCCCACAGCTTTTTTGTCGTCCACGGCTTTTCATGGCTTTTTGATTTTCTTTGTTTTCTTTTTATTTTATCTTATTTTATTTTATTTTACTTTGTTTTGTTTTTTTGTTTTTATTTTGTGTGTTTATTTCCATTTTTGCCATAGTTTATTTCATTTTATTTTGTTAATTTTTATATAATAATCTATGTCTGACATACATTTCTATTTGATTTCTTGCGAGGGCTCGAGGATCGAGGCGGCTTTTTCGGAAGCCGAAGCAACCGCAGGAGTCGGATGCGGCTCTTTTCTGCATAGAGCCACAGGAGGATGCGAGGAACCGAGCAGGAGTGCGGGAGCTGTGGAATAGCCGCATAGATAGCCGTAGAGTAGCTTAGATTTATTTTCTGCAGACCATTATTAATTGTAATAATACAGGGACAGAGACTTGGACTTTGGTGATTGCGGGGTCTGTTTCGCCGAGCACCGGTGTGCTCGGGGGACCTCACTATGGTTTTCACCGATTTTTGTTTTTCTCGATTTTATTTTCTTTTTAACTTCTTATCTGATTTACGCGGTTTTAGCCTTATCTTAGGATTTTCTATTGATTGTGTCGTAATTGATTAGGGTCCAAACACCTAATTATCTGCATGTTCCTTTAGATCGTAATTTTTACCTAAATAAAATTATTAAAGAAAAGGCTAACCTGGTCACTTGAGGGGTCACGCGCCGCTAGAGGTCGTATACAATGCTGGCAGGACCCGTTATGACGGGCACCGATCGACATCCGAGATCGGACACCGACCCCTCCCGTTGACCAGTTAATCATCGGTTCTTCTCGTGTAGAAACCACTTCGCTTAAGGTCGATTTCCTCTTGCATCATATAGGTAGTTTATTTTCAGTCTATATTTTATGCGCGGATCACCCTGCATGTAGAGTGCTGGAGTCAGGTATGCCTTTCTTACTCAGCATTCATCATTGATTTTATCGTGCATTGGCTTTTTCGTCTTCTCCCCCTGTTTTTGGATTTAAAATAATCAGGAGAACCTGAAAAATTTGTTAGGCGTTGCTGAAAAACACCTAAAAAAAGAAAAACTATAAAATTGGGACTGCTAAACACACTTGACCCTAAAAGACACCTCACATAAAAAATTGTCTTGGGGAGAGCAACCCCCTCATTGTCTGGTTTGTATGAGTGAGAGAGCGATCCGAACACTAGGCTAGAGCCATATCCGAATCCCAATCAGACTACCGGCCTTTTATACAGGACAGTCTGGTATGTGGATTGGATTCCTATCAGCTCGTGTAACCGCTCTGATATCCTGACTTGATCACCTAAATTAAAATTGACAAGATAAATTGACCGAACTCTTACGGTGTTCAGCTCTGTGTTGAGTAGGTGAACCTGGGGTTTTGTTTGCTCATCTTGTGTGTTTCCAGATCTCATCCACCTGACTCGTCAGATCAGGTTGATGGGCAGGAGGTCTCTTAGGCAGCCTCTAGCTGCACCACTTTTTAGCACTCTATCTTATTCATCTAGGTTGGTTTGTGAGAGCAGAGACCTGCTCTCCGAACCCGAGTTCGATTCTGCCCTGTTCCCCCTTGACCACCCTTCTACCAGTCCTGATATGCCAGTGCCAAATGCTAGACAGCAGACATATGATTTATCGGCACCTGAGTTTGGGTCTTTTGCCTTTGTAGAGAACATGGCCTGCAGCAGCGATGACCGCACTGGAGGTCCCCGACCAGAGCAGACTTACGTCCTGGACCAGGGTGCGATCAACACCACTCTGATAGCCTCCCTCGAGAAGATGCAACAACAGATTAGGGATGAGGGGGCTTTCATGATCGAGATGAGGAGAGAGATGGAGAGGATGAGAGCAGACCGAGAGCAGCCGAGAGCCGCAGGAGATGGGCCACAGAGACCAGATCAGCCTGATGAGCCAGTCCAGCCGGCAGCAACAGCAGCAGGAGCCAGACAGATGCGGGAGTTGCACAACCCTGGATCGATGCTTACTCACTGGTGGATTGTGCTTCCGACGATCGTGGGGGACTTCAAGGCCCCCCCACAAACCATTCAGCTTCTACCCCGCTTCCACAGGCTCGCGACTGAGGAGCCCCATCTCTACCTCCAGGAGTTTGAGATGATCTGCAGCACCTTCCACGATCGGCAGATGGACGAGGACACCATCAGGATGATCGCCTTCCCCTTCTCACTGGTCAACAGAGCAGCCAACTGGCTGAAGCACTTGGGGAGGTTTGTCCACACCTGGGAGTAGCTCCGCACCAAGTACTTGAACAAGTACTATCTACTTGGGCGGACCAATGCAGCGAGGGCCCTGATCAACAACTTCTCCATGCTCCCCAACGAGCAGTTTCACATGGCATGGGACATGTTCCGAGAGCTTACAGACAGATGCCCGCACCACGACATCTCGAAGTCGAACCTAGTTTAGAGCTTCCTCTGCGGGTTGACACCAGAGCTGCAGGGTCTGGTGAATGCTTATTGTGGTGGTTCCTGCATCGCCAAGGATGAGGATCAATTCTGGGCCATCTATGAGGAGATGGCCGAAAATTATACAGTGATGTCCCAAACCCGACTCTACACCCAGTGATGCCCACAGCCACAGACCGTGCAGTTTCAGAGGATAGCACGGGTCGATTCTGGTCCTTCCACTTCGTCCGCGGCAGCCACACAGGCCGAGTCCACAGCCGCAGACATGGGCATCATTAGTGAGAAGCTGGACTGGATCGAGCTGATAGAGAAGAAGCAGTGCCAAGGTATGACACAGATTTATCAGATGGCACAGACGTTGAGTGACCTGAAGACAGAGAACATGTGTCTCCAGGAGGCACAGACGACTTCTTAGCCCCGTCTCAGGTCACGAGGAGATCCGAGCAGCAGCGATAGTTCATCCTAGCACTCTAATCAGCCTCGACAGGTTCACCATGTCTAGGTGGAGTCGTAACAGCAGCCGCAGTAGCCTTACCAGTCACCACCATCCCACGACACCTAGATGGTGGTTTACTAGCTGGATCAGCCTCTGGCAGTACTCCCCCCACCTTCGTATGGGCAAGAGCCATTGATGGATGTCAACGGGATTTGGTAAGACCGACCTCATCCCGGTATCCAACGAGACCATCCCGGATTCCGCCGGTCGGCCGACAGTTCCCAGCAGCAGCCTCCAGCCCAGGGTGACCAGTACGGCCAGCAGCGTGAGCAGCACCAGCAGCAGTAGCCCCCAGTTCAACAGCAGTATCATCATCAGCAGTACCCCTCTCACCCTCACCAGCAGCAGCAACAACCTCACTACCAGCAAGGCTACCCGTTAGGTTTTAATGGGTCGACCTATGAGAACCCCGCCTTGGATGACCTAGCCCACCTCATGTCCGAGCAGCAGGCTACCTTTTGATGGGAGATGGATGAGTTCCGCCAAGAGATGCAGGAGATCGTGAGAGGGAAGGCCGCCATACTTGCCCAGATTGAGCCGAACCCCAATAGTCTGAAGAGGAAATCTGAGTAGTTAGAATTCACTGAGATTACCACTCCTAGTGCTTCACTTGGTAATATGTCTGCATACATGTTTGATGCTGATTTTGTTACACTTAGGAGCGGTAGGATACCAGCAGGTGGCGCCTCATCTGAGCGACGACTCGATGCCTCTTCAGGAGCGTCAGGCGAGGAGAGGAGCAGTGTTGAGGCTACCAGAGATGATGACGGTGGCACTGATGCCACCAGGGACGTTGATCCAGCCGACGGTACTAAGGCCATCATTTCACCTGATGGAGGAGGTGGTACTGATGCCACCAGATGTGATGTCGAGCCAGAGTGCGGTACTGATGCTGCACAGCCAAATGCCGAGGGTGGTGCTGAGGCCACCAACACTTCTATTGCTAGTCCTGTTGTTTTTCCATCTGGTCATGTACCCCAGGACTTTTCTGTTAATAAAGGAAAGGGTTTATTTTATTCTGATCCACCTGTGGTGCTTGATGATGTATGTGTGGATTCTGTCGTGCTTGAGCAGCCTAGACCCTCTCCTAGTCCTTTATCTGAGAAGGACCCTGTAGTCCCCTTTCCCAAAGCACTCCATTTGGCTAAGGGGCAGAAAAAAGAAAATCCCAAAAAGAGCCATTAGATAGAGTTCGGCTAGTAGATGATAGATCGATTCCACATACAACTGACTCTACAGGAGGCATTGGAGCACATACCTCTACTCCAGAGATCACTCAGAGACAGGACCATTGTCAGGAGGAAGAGGAGGAACCACCAGTCACAGATCCATGTGCTCACTCGTTCCACTTGTTTCACGATCCAGAACCGTCTGCTAGCCAAGAGGCCAGATGCAGGAGCCTTGTAAGTCAGATGCCACATTCAGGAGCAGAGGTTCAACCGTACTCTATTAGACAGTGGGTCTTCGGTCAACCTACTTCCAGCAATCCTACTCGACCGCTTCGAGTTGGGACCTCTACGACAGAGCATGACGGTCCTTCAGTTTGCTGATCGATCTGTCAAGAGGCTGAAGGGGTTGCTGAAGGGCGTTGTCGTCACGATTTAGGGCCTGAAATTCCCTGTGGACTTCGTTGTGTTGGATATGGAGATCTCTGAGTCCGTGACCGATACCCCCATCATTTTAGGATGTCCGTTCTTGGCCACAACCAAGGCGATCTACGATCATGATAGCGGGAAGGTATACTTTTGCGTCGAGGGCAAAAGTGTACAAATAGAGATGATCAAGGAGACCAGGGCCCAAGATTTAGCTTGCTCTGAGCAGACTTACGATTCAGAGCAGATGACAGATGCAGGGCGAGACATCCACCAGGACTACGACTTTGTGATCACAGCTGATGAGGCAGTTTGGGCAGACCTAGTAGCACAGGTTATCCTCTCACCTTCAGAGTTTGCTGATGCACATATGACAGCAGAGGAGAGCTTGGTTAGCGCACCCCTGGTCCAGGATACGTTTCAGGCAGCAGAGCTGGTCCCCGATCGCGAGGCAAATTTTGTTAGTGATGCTGATACAGATCCCTCAGAGTCAGATTTCGACTGGGCTGAGTTTGATGATTTGATACCGTGTCTGACTTCCACAGAGCTGACAGCTAGGGAGGAGGATGATTCTACACAGAGCAGAGATATACCAGCAGTGCAGCCTTCTCCTGATTCAGATTGCGAGAGAGAGTCTCCATTCTCCCATACAGATTTGGCCGCATTCACTCAGACCTTTCAGAGGCCAGATCCACCAGCACAGTGTTGTCCAGAGCTGAAGCCGCTTCCTTCATCGCTAAAGTATAAGTTCCTTGCGGGTGAGCATGGGATGTACCCAGTCATTATCTCAGCGGATTTGACTGGAGAGCAGGAATCCCGTCTGATGGGGGTTCTTGAAAAGAACCGTAAGGCGATATGATGGAGTGTAGCCGATCTCCAAGGGATAAGTCCAGCCCTATTCTCCCACCATATCTATCTCGAGGAGGACGCGAAGCCGTCGCGTGAGTTCCAGCAGCGGCTGAATCCGAACCTTCGAGATGTTGTCATGAAGGAGATCTCAAAATGGTGGAGCGCCGATTTTATCTACCCCATCTCCGACTCCAAGTGGGTCAGTCCATTGCATGTGGTACCCAAGAAGACGGACATCACTACAGTTGTCAGCGAGTCTGCAGAGGAGATCGCTACCCGGGTACCCACTTCTTGGCGGGTCTGCATGGATTACAGACGACTCAACCAGGCTACCAAAAAGGATCATTTCCCCTACCCTTTATTGATCAGATCATTGAGAGACTGGTAGGGAAGAGCCATTACTGTTTCTTGGATGGGTACTCCGGATACAACCAGGTGGCGATTGCGCCAGAGGACTAGGAAAAGACTACCTTTACCTGTCCCTTCGGGACATATGCTTTCAGACGGATGCCTTTTGGATTGTGCAACGCTCCGGCAACATTCCATAGGTGCATGTTTGTCCATCTTTTCGGACATGGTAGGGGAGTGCTTAGAGGTCTTCATGGACGACTTTTCGGTCTACGGCGACGGATTCGACTCCTGTCTTGACTGCCTAGACCGCATCCTCTAGCGATGTATTGAGGTGCACCTGGTGCTGTCTTGGGAGAAGAGTCACTTCATGGTGACTCAAGGGACGGTGCTTGGCCATATCATCTCCAACAGGGGCATTGAGGTTGATCCGACCAAGGTGGATATCATTAGGAAACTCAGTCCACCGTCCAACTTGCAGCAGTTACGGTCTTTTCTGGGACACGTCGGTTTTTACCGATGATTTATTCATGATTTCAGCCGGATTGCCCAACCATTGACTGATCTGTTGACAAAAGACACCGAATTCATTGTGGATGATAAGTGTCTAGCGTCATTTGAGACTCTCAAGAGTCTAGTTGTCGAGGCTCATGTCCTGCATCCGCCTGATTGGTCTCTCCCATTCGAGATCATGACGGACGCCTCTGATTTTACCGTAGGGGCCGTGCTGGGACAGAGGAGGGATGGAGTCCCCTTCTGCTATGCACTACGCTAGCCGGACTTTAGATGCAGCTCAAAGGAACTACACAGTCACTGAGAAGGAGATGCTAGCCGTAGTGTTCACCCTAGATAAGTTCAGATCGTACATTATTAGATCTAGAGTGACCATCTTCACTGATCATATCACCATCCGATACCGTATGGAAAAGAAGGATGTCAAAGCCAGATTGACCAGATGGATCCTTCTACTCCACGAGTTTGATATAGAGATTAAGGACAAGCCTGGAGTCAAGAATGTGGTGGCAGATCATCTCTCCCGATTGGAGTATCTTGAGGATTCCGAGCAGATTCAGACTATTTGTGAGACCTTCCCAGATGGGGCGATCCTTGCTATCGCCTCTCTCCCGTGGTACGCCGATACTGTGAACTTTCTTGTTGCCAAGAAAGTCCCACATGATTGGCCCAGGCAGAGACTTGAGACCTTCCTTGCAAAGGCCAAGTTCTACTACTGGGAGGATCCCATCCTTTATCATGAAGGAGGGGATAGCATCTGGCGTAGGTGCATTCCTCAGGAGGAGCACCACAGCGTCCTCACTTACTGCCACAAGCTTGAGCAGGAGGACATCACTCTGGGAGGAGAACGGCACAGAAAGTGCTCCAATACGGCCTATGATGGCCTACCCTCTTCAAGGACTCTGATGAGTTCGTGAAGAGGTGTACTGACTGTCAAAGGATGGGCACTTGTGGACATCGTGATATGATGCCGATGCGGCCCATTCACTTCTGTAAGGTTTTTGACGCATGGGGCATCGATTTCATGGGTCCATTCCCTAGGAGTCAGGGATTTGAGTACATTCTGTTGGCCATTGATTATGTTAGTCGTTGGGTTCATGCCATCCCCGCCCAAATCGCAGATGCTAGGACTGTTTGCAGATTATTGAGGAAGCATATCAATTGACGGTTCGGGGTACCTCGAGTGTTGATATCTGACAGGGGGTCTCATTTCGTCAATGACAAGGTAAAGGCCCTTGCTAGTGAGTTCATCATAGACCATCGAGTAGCCACACCGTACCACCCTCAGACCAATGGTCTTGCTGAAGTGTCGAACATGGAGATCAAGACTATATTGCAGAAGGTCGTCCGCCCTGACTGAAAGGATTGGTCACAGCTTTTAGACTCTGTCTTGTGGGCATATCGGACGTCCTTCAAGACACCACTGGGTATGTCTCCCTTTCGCCTCGTTTATAGCTAGCCCTGCCATTTACCTGTTGAGCTTAGACATAGGTCACTCTGGACAGTTACAGACATCATCATGGATCTAGTGAGTGTAGGAGACCAGAGGAGGGCAGAGCTGGCAGCCGTGGAGGAGCTTCGTGATACAGCCTTCTCGAGCAGCCTACAGTATAAGGAGAGAGTGAAGGAGTGGCATGATTCTCATATCAGCCACAAATAGTTTGAGCCAGGACAACGAGTATGGTTGTTCCATGCCAGGTTGAGATTATTTCCAGGGAGGCTACAGAGCAAATGGAAGGGGCCTTACTTGGTTAGAAAGGTACATGATAATGGGAGTATTGATATATCTGAGTTGTCTTCTGAGAGTACCTTTCGTGTTAAGGGGAAGCGACAAGCCATATCTAGATCATGAGCCGATGGTCGTTGACGTTGCCCTGATTCTTTTTGTGTGAGATGTGATCTCTTGACTCACATCTATTGCATCTCATGCATGATTATTAATGTTCTCCCGACTTGTATAGATCCAATTATCCATATCACACCAATCTTCAGTCCAACACCCCCATTTACATCTTCGATGTTGCTATACTTAGGGTGCACTTTGCCATAAGTATGGGGGATGTGAGACTTTTGAGTTTCTTTTGATTCATTTCTACCTCTGTTTTGCTGTCTATACTTAGGGATATTTTACCCTAAGTATAGGGGAGGTAGACCCTGTACATTCTCACTCGGATTTCCCTTTGTGTACAACTTGTTATACTTAGGATTATTTGATCCTAAGTATAGGGGGAAACCCCGAGATCCTCTTGCATTTATGTTCATTCATTCGTCTTTGTATATAGCCTTCTTTTTCACTTCCCTATACTAAGCACGAGTTATGTCTTCTTCATCTCTCTTAACTCTGAGGACATCGTTTGAGCTATGTATAGGGGGGTGTATATATTCTATATATACTTTAGCCATAACTCGTACTTTGTGTGGGTGTGTTAATAAATAAAAATTGCTAAAACCCAAAAATCCATAAAAATTAAAAAAATTTCCTTGTAAATAAAATTCTTTTATTGCACATACATAGCTAGTTGTACAAATTATTTTTGTAAAAATGTTTGTAAAAATATTTTGTGTAAATAGCTTGTAAATATTTTCATATCAAAATTATGTATATAGGACAAAATTTTTATAAAATGTTTTGAAAATCAAAAGTTTGCAAAAACCTTGTGTAAATTTGTGTACATATTTTGCAAAACTTGCATTCATGCATACATCCATATTTTCAAAACATTTTTCAAAAATTTTGCACGTGTAAATATTTTGTAAATAGCATCTTTGTACATATTTGTATAGTTTTTCATGGATCATAGTTGACATTTAAACCAGCCTGGAATTAAATTGAAAATTGGAGCTTGGTTAAGATCTTAATCAACCTAATTATAAGAGGAACCTTATAGGGCTTAGGGTTGAGACTTTTCAGGTCCATGGTGACTTCATTCTTTGAGTCCACTAGGCTATGATCATATGTCATCTCGATGAGCTTAAGTAGAGCACTTAACAACACACACATGACTCATATAAACAATGGTTTTACATGGACCCACACTTTACACCGAGCTCTCTACGGATGAGGTGGTGAGGAGGCAGTCTTCCTTGACTTGGGGTAGCATATGAGGGTAGTACTTCTAGGCTGAACCTCCCTTCTTCTTATAGTGAAGGAAGTGCGTAGCAACTTGGTCTGGTTGCCATGAGGTCTAACGACAGAAGTTGTGGGTTGCAATAATGCTTCAAAAGAGGGATAGTCTACTGGCTCAAGAGGAAAAACTCCTTATGTATATATGTTGCACCTTGTAAATATGTTGTACAGATGGACATCAAAAAAATAAAAAAGAAAAGAACTCCAAAAAAGTGGTGGGTCTGATAGAAAATGATAATCCCACTGGAGTGTATATAGTGCAATAAGCAAAGCTTGAGACTCATGTTCCATCTTATGTAGCTTGCAGCAGGGAGACTTAGCTACACTGGTTGAGCTCCCATACATGGCTACACTGGCCATGGTCCATTCTCTTCTTCCCCCACTTCTTGAGCCGGTTGAACTTGAACTTAGAAGGGAATACCCCGCTCCTTGAGGAAAGAGTGGCCAGACTAGGGTCATAGAGTTACCTTGTTGGGGATGGTTGTCATTTTGCTACTTCTGAGGTGGAGAGCTATACCTCACTTACACTATACAAGGAAAGATTCATGGTCTTCAGGGTTTGTATATGTAGACTTGTTCTGATCTGGATTATTGAGGAGTCTTGACTATAGATTAGTGGATCTTAGAGGCTGATAAGTTTTAAACTTAAGTTCAAATAAGGTTCTGACACATTAATAATCCAAATATTAGACCGAGCTCCATACTTTAATTTAATGAACGCAAGTTTGATAATCAGCATTGATCCTTGCATTTCCTCTCTTTTTCTCTCTTTTTCACTTCTTTTTCAAATAAGTGTTTGCTAAGGGACTAGCAAAGTTAAGTATAGGGGGGTGATGAATCCTCATTCATCACTCTTTATTCTTTTATTTTAGCTAAAAACCTGTACAAACACCATGTATAATTGTGTAAATAAAATAAATTGACAAAAGTATGCATTGTGTAAATATTAATAAATAGCATGTTTTTGTGCAAAAATATAAGAATAAAGAAATAAAGAAAAGAGGGAAATATTTAGAATAAATATTGAGTGACCTGAACCCAAGGGGGGGATCCACAAGGGCCTGAAAGCAAAATAAAATGAGTAGAGAGAGATAGGGTGACTCAACATGATATACATACCCCTCTTTATGTAAATATTTTATTTTCTAAAAATAAAAATATATCTCTATTCCTTATATTTTGTACATATTTATAAAAATAAAACAAAAATAAAAATGAGAAAAATAAAAGAAAATTAAAAATAAATAAAATTCTCTCTCTTCATTGTCCATAGACCATGTATATAAAATAAAATACCTATTTATTTCTCCTTGTAAATAATTAATTAAAATCTAATAAAAAAATAATTTATATTCCATAATTTAAATGAAAATAAATAAAATATAAAATGGGGATAATTATATAAAAATATAACAATAAAAATAAAATTTAAAAATACATAGATAAATATACCTGTATATAATAATAATATAATGCAAATACCTAATTATTTTTCAAAAAAATAAATAAAAATCACTAAAAAATTCTTTGAAAATAAATATTTTTTTATTTTGTAAACATTTTGAAATAAGGTCATTTCCTATTTTATTTTGATTTTTCAAAGCAATTTCTAATGGAATTTTTCCATTGGTCCACGGGGGATCGTTGACCCCCTGTCAACTCCCCCCTTGGACCATTTTTGTGCCCGGATCCGATTCCTACCCGATTTCTCCCAATTTTCTCAGATCGATCCGATCACCTCTCACTTAAACCCCGGGCCCCGATTATCACCGATAAATCCAAGAGCCTCGCCCGGGGACCTGCCTAGGGATCGGAGCTCCGATTCACTCGCCCGGCCTCCATCTTGTCGGACCCCTACCAGTATAAAACATCACCTCCGTCGCATTTTCACGCCATCTTTGGCCATCTCCTTCCATTCCCAGGACTCCATTGTTCTTCCTAGAGTGACAGCTAGCGAGGGAGGGTGTCGCAACGAGGATTCGAGATCTGCAGCCACTGATCCGGCGAGCATCACCGTCGTGCTCTGCCACCGAGCGAGCTTGAGCCTCTGGCCTCGACGAGCCATCGAGGTGACAACTACAGGAGCTCTCTGATCTCTAGCACAGTCGATTAGAACCATCAGGTAACTCGTTCAGCCTCTGTACGCACTTAGATTTCGATTTTGCGATTTAGCGTCACCGGCAGTCGCCGGCCATTTCACTCCGATCAGATCATCCTTTTGTCAATCCGACCCGACTATCACTTCCGCGAGATCCCTCTCCATCTTCTACACCCCTCCGATCACCCTGACTTGCCCCGGAGCAGGACCCTCTCTTTCCTCCGCCGTCGCTTCGCCGGAGAGTGCCGCCTCGCCTCATCCAATCACAGATTCCACATCTCACCAGGTCGAGGCAATTTGCCCTCGACCCAGGAAGCTTTTTGTGCAGGTTGAAAGCCAAGAGGGGCCTCATCTGGAGGTCCTACGCCCTCAAGCAGGAGCTTCGGGTGGTCTTCGTTGCCGGAGCACTCCGCTTGCTCCTGCCCCCATCGGAGTCATCCACGAGCTGCGGAAGACGTCGAGCATCATTTCGCCTATATCAGCAGCATACGAGGACCTCTCCACCGCACGTATTGGGCCGACGAAGTTCGTCGGCGACCTGTTCTTCGAGAGTCCTCCAGCACCGTCTGATCGCCCCCTTGCTCCAGATCAGATCGTCACCATCCGTTTGCAAAGGGGCCAGGACCATAGATCCATCTGAGGATCAAATCAGATATGTCCATTTGCGAAGGGTTAGCCACGCTTCTCCACCGTTGGATCTCCACGTGGCGCTTCCTCATCCGTCGATCATAATATTAGGGGTAATTTCACTTAGGCCCCTTTTCTGTTTGCATATGTAGTTTAGTCCTGTAAATATCTTCCGTAGTTATTTTTATTTTGGATAATTTGCACTGTGGACCTTCTAGTTTTTAGTATTTGCATTATAGTGCCTGCCTGTGTGAGACACGTGCTTCGACACGTGAGTTTTTGGACATTTTGCATGTTTGGGGCTGGGGTTTGTTTATGTTAAGAAATGAAAGGATAGTTTTGATATTTGTAGTTATACCCCTGTACATGAACTTAATTGGACATGTGCTGATTATCTGCGAATTTTACACTTTGTACCTTAAGGTTTTCGCACATGTTACAGTTTAGCCTTCCGAACTATGTTTTCTTGCAAATAGGCCCCTGTGTGTTGTAGCTCTTTTATTGGTTGAATAAAATAGCAAATAAACTCCAAATCAAGTGAAATTTAGATACGTGGCTCTTGCCACTATGTAGAAATTTCAATAATTTTTTGGTACCTTTTTGTGTCTTTTTATTATTTTTAAAAAATCAAAAACCTTGATTTTTACTACTGTCTAAAATAGAAAATCAAAGAAAAATAAAAAAACTTTTTTAAAAATTCTAAAATAATTTGTTTTGATTGTTGTGTTGTTTGTAAGCTCCTGTCCGAATTTTATCTCATTTGGACTTAGAAAACCCAAATAAAATAAAAAACATTAAAAACCTTACAAAAATTCTTAAATATTCTATAAAATTAAAAAAAATAAAAACTTTTTTTTGTAATTTAGTTTTTGTATTAACTTTTCATAAAAATTGTCTTCAAATTTTTATAGGCCAATTGTATATTTTCAATTGGCCTTTCAAGTCAGGCTGCACATTGATCCACTGTTTTCCCCTTTCTTCATTTTTATAAAATCAACTAAAAATTGAAAAATTCTGAAAAATTCACCAAAAACACTTAAAAATATAAAAAAACACAAAAAGAATTTTTATTTGATTTTTTTGACTTTATTTGCTGTGTTTTATAAATATTTGTTTGTTGGCTTTTTCATTTGTTTTATATTTTCCTTATTATTAAAAATACAAAAAAAAATAAAAATATTCAAAATCCACCAAAAAATACCTTTGTTTATTTTATTTTTATTTTTGACTACTTCATAGGCCATTTCGGCCATCTCGTGCTCCTTGTGTTTGACCCTGGTAGCTATACCAGGTAAAATAAAATAGCGGGGACTGCTCTCGTGTTTTATCGATTTATCTTTGATTTTGGTGGTTCTTTATTTTCTTGATCGAGTCTGGCCCGAGAGGTTGAGGTCACAATGACCATTGACACCTTTCTTGCCTTAGTCGCTCGGGCCGCTCATCAATCATACACTTTCCAAAAGCATATATCAAATCATATCTTGTTTCAAAAACAAGATGACCATCGATGGAATTGAGTTTATCCCAATATCTCAATAGTGAACTCATGTATTCCAGTTTAGTAGTGAACATGTATGATCCCTTTGAGATATTGTATTACTCATATGCCCTTATATGTTCACCAGCACGTCGGTGTATATGCCTTGATTATGTCGTCATTCTAATGGTATGCCAAATGTACATACGTAGTCATATAGTAACACATTTGTCTCCAGTTAGAGGATGTGTACCTATATCTTGATAGTTTATGACATAGGAATTTGTTATCTCGATCTCGTCAAGTCAACTTTTTGAGTTAACTCACCCAATATCTCTGAATATCTTTTCATATGCAGAGCACCTTTATCAAGAGCTTAATTGGATGACAACCTTTAGAGTAAAGTTTTCCATCTCCTTTTCAGACAAGAGATTTCTTCTTGATAATCACTCAACAACGCAGTTGAGTCATCAATCTGACATTTAGATATTCAACCCAACACCGACCTTTGTGATTTAACAATTAGATCAACAACTACATGATCTCAAGATGGCCAAGGTACATAACCCTATTTGTATGGAGGGATCCAATAAATGCATGCATATTATAATCTCAGAAAAGAAAAGAATAAATCAATAAATTTATATTCTAAATAAATTACAATAACTTTTATTATAGAAATGGTTTGTAGAGACTCACATATATAAACCTAGAAACAATAAAAGCAACAGAAACAAAGGGAAACTCCCATGAAAGCTAAAGAGAGTTATTCCAAAGAAATCAAATATTTTTTTAAGAAGTTCACATATATGAAGATGAAATGCCTTCAACAGAAAGCATGGCTTGAAAAGTAACACATTATTATGTTTTTGTTTTCTTTGAAGCACAATATTATAGATGTCACTAATAATACTTGGTGGTCAGATTCTAGTGCGATTACTCACATATCTCACATACTACAAGGATTCCATACAATTCAGAACATAAAGGAAGTGAGCAGCATTTGTTCTTGGGGAACAAGATGAAGGAACTAATAGAAGGAATTGGGAATGTGCTAGAAATCTTGTTTCTATTTGGCGACTATATAATTTACGATTTTCTTTCAAGATTTTGAATCATTTCTATATATAGTAATAAGCACTTTTATGGTTCTGGTACTTTAGATAATTATCTTTATCATTTTAATCTTGATAATATACTATGAATTCCATGTTTTATGTCAAATCCACTATGGGTATGAAAATGAATGGTTCTTTGCTCTTTTATGACATCAAAGACTAGGTCATATATCTAAAGATAGAATATTAGGACTTATTAGGAATGGGATTTCACCACCTCAATTAGATTTTATTGTCCTAGGGTTGTGTATAGATTGCATTTAGGGAAATCAATCCTAACTCGCATCAAAGAGGAAAGCAATCCTACTTTGCCTGCTCCTCCAGGTTCTACCTTTAGGTGTCGCAGCTTGATTTTTATTATGCTTTGATCTTTGAGACCTTCCTTTTTAATATATCATTGCTCCTTTCCAATAAGTTGTTATATACCAAGTTTTGATATATCTATAAGTTCCCAATATTATTTTATTTTTGCGAAAGATGAGACTTCAAATAAGCTCCAATATACCAAGTTTTGATATATCATTGCTCTTTTCTCTTGTAATTATATTCTTTAGAAATTATTTTCTTCAAGTGTGTACTCAAGACACTTAACGGTCACTAATTCACTATTATCTTTTCTCTTATATTAGGAAATTCATTATTGGTTAAGATTGTGGTTAAATCATGTGACAACTAGGTCTTTGATTCACCATATATACATATATGTATATGTAAAGGAAGTTATTTTTATATAATAAAATAAATAAAATCAAATATCTTAAATAGTACTTGAATGTCGATTAGTCTATTTTATTTGCAGAAGCTTTTATCAACAAGCTTCTAATAACAATCTAATAATAATTATATGATTAAGTCAAGAATAAAGTTGGGTTGTTAAATGGCTTACCTGACAGGCTTGTTGTGTAACTTCATGAATGATTAATTGAATGAAAGTGAATTTTGGTTATTATTTGATGTAGTGGAGATCCTATAGATGTTCTAAACCTCCTTTTTTAAGAGATTACATTGAAACTCAATGGAGTCATTGGGTAGATGCGAGACAATTGTTGAGATTAATTTGAGACACAATAGAGCATATAGTACGTCCTCGCTTCTTAGAGTCAACTTATTGGAGTCCTTTGATTTGATCATCAACCTGATCATCATAACCTACAAAGAGTGGCTAAGATATATCTATTAATTCATATTGTATGGGAAAATAGACAAGAGTTGGATGAATACAAGATTTAATGATTTGACGACTTATAGGAAAGGTATCAATGAGTTCTTAGATTGGGCTTTTCATTGTGAATTGTTATACAATATTGTTGTAGGTAAAGGAGGTACTATTCAATGTCCATGTGTAAGATGTAAAAATACTTTGATTAATGATCGGAGAAGAATTTACGAGCATTTTATATTGATGGGATTTGGCTACATTACACACATTGGACTTACCATGGAGAAGGTCTTCAACATGTTCCGGAAAAATAATGATGTAACTTATGATGAATATCCAATGTAGATAGAAGTTGATAATGGGATATTAAAAATGTTAGATGATATTCAAATACCTATTTTAGATGATAGCAAAGAACCAATTAAGAATGATTTTTGTGAAAATTTAACAGATGCATAAACTTGTTTAGGTCCGGTAGTTGGAACGTCTCGTTTAAGATTTTTGTTAGAGTTATTTAAGATGAAAATGGAGAATCGTTGTACATCGGTGATGATGGCTGTCGTTTTACATTTAATTCGAAGGACATTAAGTAACCTGACAAGTTTCCAAAATATTTGAAGGATGCAAAATCAAAGTTTCGATCTCTTGGATTAAATTATGAAAAAATGATATATGTCCTAATGATTGTATTTTATATTTGAATAAGAGCTCCACATTAAAGGTTTGCCTCGAATGTAATGCTTCCATATTTAAGAAGAATTATGATGTATCTAGGTGAAAAAAACCTGAGAAGGTTTTACGGTTCTTCCGTCTTATACTACGGTTGCAACATCTTATTGGACATCCTTCATATTCAAAGGAGTGGATAAAATTCGATGAAAGATATCATTCGTTTGCTGGGGAAGTTATAAATATAATATTAGGGCTTGCTTTTGATGGTTTTAATTCATTTGAAAATATGAGTATAATCTACTCTTTTTGTATTGTAATATTAGTTACATATAACCTACCACCTTGGATGTCGATGTATTCATCATTTATGATGATGTCCTTATTAATACCTGGATCAAAAGGAGATGAAATGCAATAGATGTTTACATGCAGCCTTTGATAGAAAAGCTTAAAATCTTATGGAGTACCAGTGTGTAGACTTATGATGCTGTGAAGAAAGAATGTTTTACGAGGTCTGCCTCTCTAATGTGGACCATTAATAATTTTTTGGCATATGCGAATTTATTGAGTTAGAGTATAAAAGGCAAGCTCGCATGCTCGATTTATATGGAAAACACATAATCGACATTGTTATTTATGAGTATAAAACATTGTTATTTAGATCATTAGTATTTATCATCTGTAAAACATAGATGGCAGAAATGGGAGAGTGAAAACAAGTTTGATGGCCAACCATTCGGATTTTGAATCACCTTTATTCGAAAATCAGGAGACCTGATATGTCAAAAATATGAAATAATTGGTAGATTCTGTTTGGGTAAAGCATACAAGAAGAAGTTAGTAGGAGGCTGGAGAAAACAAAGTATCTTCTTTTGAGAATTGTCATACAGGAAAACTTTACAGATTCGTAATAATCTATATGTAATGCATATAGAGAAGAATGTCATGGAAAATATCCTTGGAATACTGAATCTTTTAAGTAATGCAAAGGATGATCTGAGAGCAAGAGACGATTTGATACAATTTAGAATTCAGCAAGCATTACATCCTATTGAGTCAAATAATTATAGAATTATATTACTCGATGCAATTTATTTCAAAGAAAGAGTGGAACAATTGAAAGAAAGAAACCATGATCGGTGGAGTATGAGTCTCAATATTCTTAAGTGGAGTCCATATTCACAAGTTGTTTCTCATTCTGGTTATATCGTAAATGGATTTAGATTCCAAAAAAATCAGTCGATGAAAATAATACAACAAAACTTTCTGGAGTGATACTAAAAGCGGAGCTCTCCTCTGGTATAGACGGATATTACAGTGAGATTGTTGATATATTAGAGGTTAGTTTTATACACAAATTAAGATGTGTCTTATTTCAATATATTTGATTTGACATTGGCCATGAAGGGACTAGATTAAGAAAAGACAAAAATGTATCTCACATTGAAATAAACATGTCGATTGCAAACGAACGAACCATTCTCTCGTGCAAGTCAGGTAGAACGAGTTTTTTTATGTCCATGAAAACTCTATCAATGGATGGATTATTCCTATTAGAACAATGCCTAGAGATTTTCTTGATGTAAATGAAGGTCTAGAATTTTTGGCATTGAGGATGCATATCTAAATTCTACCAATTATAATATGTCTTTTGTAGTTGATAATGATATTTCTACTATGAGTAAAAGATATTGCATTAATATTGTTATACAATAACAGGTAATTCAAATTAATATTGAATTTAATTATTCTTTTCTGTTATATTTATATAATGATGAATGGTTTCTTGATAATTGGTTTGCAATTATATTGTTATTTTTCAGATATGTTCCATGTCCTAAGCGGATTCGGAACTTGAACCTACTACTCAGCCATATATAAAATATTCTGATGTGGGTAAGAACGGTTCTCAATGTCAACGAGGACCATCCCAGTGTAGGTTCTTGGACCACCTTCCTCCTAGCCAGGCCCTACGCATCTAGATTGCAGGGGGGCGATGTTGTGAATGAGAACTCTACTGAGTTCCAGAGCTACCTCGGACAAGTGATGCATGCCCCGGTTCCCAAAACTACTCACGACTTCCGACAGCTTCCTCAGTCTGTAAAACCTGTCATTTTATCAAACACGGAGGTAAAATATTAAAATAACAAATAAATAATTTAACATTGATATTGTGATTTTTATGCTCTCATTAAAGACTGCATTTTCTTGGGATCGGAATCATGTCGTTGATGGACCGGTCCTTAGTCACGCTGTGCAGTTGGTGCATCGTCATAAAGGATGCATCAAGTTAAAGGTAAAATCTTTACATGCATGATATTAGCGATTCAATGAAATCCTTTGTGGTAATAACTTCCTTTCTACAGTGTTATAACCCTCAGATTCCATACAGGTAATTAGTTTAGAATGTTCCACCAGATGTGACTCCAGAATAGTGGAGGGAGCTCAACAACTTTAGATTTAGTGTGGAGTTTGCGCTATATAATGTAATTTATCTTTATTTATTACTTAATTTTACTAATTTATAATAATGTTAGATGATATCGATGAAAAATATTGTGAATCGTGCGAAGGTATTCAAGTCGATCCATAAAATCAGAAGAAAGAACACAAATAAATTGAAGCATGATTTCGTAAGTTTATTTAATTGGTTATAAAAAAATAAAATTATATTTAATATATGATTTTCATTTAATTTTAGTTAAAGGAAAAAGATCGAGAGGCCACCTTGATAAATGTTTTGTTGGGTAAAAGAGTCGAGACCTCGGAGGAGAAGTGCAATGGATCGATGAAGTATACATACCAATTCCTATAAGTTAATTACGATATACAATAATTGCCCACATGATTTTTTCCTTTATTTATTTTAAACCCGACATGTAGGAGGAGTTGATCAAACTCACTACGACCGACTTCTTCGATAGCACGAGGATGACCACCTTACCTCTATCCGTTGAAGATGCATTCATCCAAGCAATAGGTTCAAAACATTCTGAACATATACGATCCAGGAGACATAGAGCAATAATCCATGCAAAGTATAGAACTGGTGGTAGGGGGACCTGGTCATCATTGCAATGAAGTGATAGGGAGAAAAAGAGATGGAGAAAGAATTGCGAGACATCAATGCGAAGACGTTCGTGCAGGATGACGAGACAACCAAGATGCATTCTGACATGGCGAACATCTTGGCATATATTAGACATCTCCTGAGCGAGGCTGACCGACCAATAACACCTGCACGACTCGACAATGATGAGGAGGAGAGCGACATGGGCGAAGATACTGAGGAAGATAGATAAGATCATAGAATGTTTGTTTGTTTTTAGACTTAACATGAACACATTAATCTAATGTTTGTAGATTTGGTATATAGTTCAGATGAGATAGTTTTTATCGTGGAATGTTTTTGTTGTGAATTCATTGCAGCAACATGGCACCGAACCCATTGCAGCAAATCTTTTTTTTATAAAGTTCAGAGGGGATGGTCACCAAATGATCCCTATAAAAACAAGAGAGACCGTCCTCTTCGAATGAAGTGGGCTAACTGGTCTAAGTTTTGAGGGTGGGGACAGGAGAAGAATGTCTTAACAGTTACCATAGAACTTTTCTGGACTCAGCAGGGACGATTAGCGACCATCCCCTAAGGATGAGGTTGGCTTACTGGTCCAATTTTTGGGGGATAGGGACAGGAGGGGACGGTCTTAACCATCCCCATAACGCTTCTGCCCATCCCTATAACCCTGATACCTGGGGAGAACTAGAGGGAACGTGCACTAACCATACCCTCTAGTTCTTATAGGGGATGGCCACATCCATCCCCTCTAGACAAGGTGGTCTTAACGGTTGGTGCCCATCCCTATAGCCCCCGATACCTAGGGAGAACTAGAGGAGACGGTTAGCGATCATCCCCTTTAATTCTTATAGGGGACGGTCGCGATCGTCCCCTATGGATGAGATGGGCTTACTGGTCTAATTTAAGGGAGGTGGTGATATGAGGGGATGATCATAACCATCCCTATAGCACTTATGTTCCTGCCCCTACAACCCCAATACCTGGGGATAACTAGGGGGATGTGAAGGATATGGTTAGATCCTCAAGCGCATCACGGAAGCGTGAGCGTCATATCGAATACGACGAGGAGCGACTAGTCGCACTAGTTGCTCGATGCAGCGGAATTTAAAAATTTTATATGACGAAACCACATGATCCAAGAACACTTCTCGGATCGTTTCGTCTAAACCACAAACAAGTAATTAGGATTACCTCTTGAAGCGTGGTTGCGATCAAGTCTCTAAACGAAGAGTGTTAGCAATGTGAGCCCGAGACGAACCATTCCTACAATAAATGTTATTGTAATAAATGATTTATCAATAAAAGTTATTGATGTTTTGTTTCACTCCCTTTCTGATATTGAATGAATGAATGCACTATAAGGTCCCTCTGTACAATAAGGGTTATGTACCATGGCCAACTTGATAATCATACAGCTGTTGATTCAATGATTGAATCATAGAGGCTGATGCTTGGATGAATATCTAAGGAGTTAGATAGAGGACTCATCAAGCATCATCAATGATTAACAAGTAGTGATCTCCAGTCTGAGTGGGAGATGACAATCCCATCTCATTAGACTGATATCTGATCGACCTCTTGCAGGTCCTCTGCATGGGAATATTGATTCGGAGGTATCAGATTAGTTGAGTCAATGAGTTGACTTAACGAGATCGAGATAACCAAAGACCTATGATGAATACTGTCACATCACAGGCAAACATCCTCTGACCAGAGACAGATATATTACTATATGTCTGAGCATGTACATTTGGCAGACCAATAGGTTGATGACCTAATCAAGGTCTATACACCGGCGAGCTGGTGTGCATGTAAGGGCATATGAGTAATATGATCTCTCAAAGGGATCATACAGGTTCACTTGTGAACCGGGAGACATGAGCTCACTCATGAGGTATTGGGATTAACCAAATTCCATGCATGGTCATCATGCTTTAGAAGCATGATATGAATTTGAAGGTAAGATATATGCTTTGTGAAAGCATATGATCTGTACCATATCCCAAGGACCAAGATTGAGAAACTTAATGATCATACTATGAAGATGACAGTGTAAAAGTGATCTTTATCTTCATGATGATCATGAGTCTTCCAGTATGCATGATGTGCAGGTATTAGGAATACCTGAAGGGTGATTTGATCATAAACGATTGTATAACCATGACGCTTCCATTCCGAGGGAGTGATGAAACAGGTCTGGATTTTAGTGACTCCTCTCATGAGAGAAGTGACCTAATCTTAGTCCATGTACTGGACATTGATCTGAATGAGATTCAGATGCAATGAGAAGATTAGATTTACGGTCTTGATTTAATCAAGCATCTATGAGAGGTCCATGGGATCTGGATTTGAGATGTGATCTCAATATCCAAGTCACTATACGTGAAACAATACAATCGCCCTGTCCTTATCTCCAAGTATCTGAGGAGAAATAGCATTGTTCTTAAATGGTTTAAGAACAATTCCATGAGATCTAAGCAAAGAGAAGTTGATAAATAAATGTGATTTAATTATCATGTTGTATGAGAAATTATCCAATATAATTAAATGTGGTTTAATTATTATGGATATGAATAATGTGGATAGTAATATCCAATTATTCCTAATATATTATAAATGTGATTTATAATGTATTAGAGAGAGTTAAATATAATTTATATTAGTAGATTAATTATTAATGTGTATTGGATACACATTGTCTAATTAATTGAAAATGTAAATTACATTTTGTTTTGGGTTGTGAATGTGATTCACAATATTCCAATGTCAAGATTGCAATATTCCCAAAATTAATTGAGAATTTTTTTTGGTGAATAAAATTGTTGGAAAATAAGTTGAGAGAAAAACAAGGAGATATGCAATCCCATGGGAATCCATGGGATTGCCCTCCCCATATGGGAAGAGGGGGGCGGCACCAATTCCTTTATGGAATTGGTGGCCGTCCACTCCTCCCAATAGGGAAGGAGGCTCTCAATTGGTTTTTCACTCCTTATTTAGTTGGTTTAATTTGGTATTAATATATATTTGATTTATCAAATATATTTAATCAAATTAAATCACAAGTTGTTGGCTTTTACCAACAACAATCTTGACCATTGGATTGTCATAAATCAATCTCAACCATTGATTTTATATGACACATGGATTGAGATCCATGGATCCCAAAACCCTATAAATAGAGAGGCACTCTTGGCTCTCTCTTTACACATGCTATTGTAGCAAATCTCTCTCTCTCTCTTTCTCTCATACTCGACAGCCCTCTCTCCCTCTTCCTCTTGGTGGCCGTCCACCCTAGTGGAGGGAATCGTCGTCGCCCTCGCCTTCGTGCTACCGCTTCGACGCTCTGCGGTTCTCCGTCTATTTCGAGTGCTTCGCCCGCGAAGGAGAAGTTCGATCTCGTGCGATGAGATCAGGAGCAACCGCGCTTGGATCAACTTCTTGGATTGCGAGGAGACCGCGGTTCATCCCCGCGCTCGCAAGCAATCTCTCCGACGATCGGACTTGAGACAGGAGGTCTCTTCTCTTAGAGACTCGATCAACCACGCTTCAAGAGGTATTGCATTATACTTGCTGTGGTTATAGATGAAACGATCCGAGAATGGTTCTTGGATCATGTGGTTTCATCGAATAAAAATTTTAAATTCCGCTGCATCGAACAACTAGTGTGACTAGTCGTTCTTCATCGTATCCGATACGACGCTCAAGCTTCCGTGATGCGCTTGAGGATCTCTCCATATCCTTCAAGTGGTATCAGAGCCTTAGGTTGACGGTTTCGAATAGTGATTCGTTGACCAAGGACGACTTGGGTTCGCTAAGGTCGCGAAAGTTTTCATCGCATTTGATTTCGCAGATCTGTTTAGTAAATAAATTCGGCACTGTTTAAATTGTTTAAACACGAATTTTATACTTGGATTATGTTCCCCATTAAATAAGGAAACCATAGGATCTGATTTTGCGTAAATCGGATTTTGTATGCTCGAGATATGGTCGTTTTAATGGACATGTATGCACTGTTGCGGGAACTGTGAATCTGAACGTGATTAAAATGTTAATTACTGTTTAGACTTGCCTCGAAATGCGTGAAACATCACTTAGGTTCTGTCCTAAATCAAATTAGCAAACTTTAGAAATTGACTTTGCTTAATTTGGATTTAATATGATTGAGTTACGCCAATTTTAGTAAGTAGGGGTCACTGCTGAAATTGCTTTCCTAATCTAGAACCAAGTGATTGTCAATTAGTGAAATTAATTGTTAATTTCGTGAAATAATCTTGAAAAATATTTGTGAAATATTGAAACATGATTATTTGCCTAATTGACTTGGCCCCAACCAATTAGATGATTAGATTTGATCTAAACCTTAATTGGAGTTACAATCATCAAACTTCTTGCTTGAATAGGGCTTGGGAATTTGCCTAGCAAATTTCCTTAAAATCAAAATTGTTTTGATTACTATATGGTATAATTTCGGTTGAAGAACCGATGATCATCTCAAGTACAAAATAATCAATTTGGCATTATCCTTTCCCGAGGTGGATATGGTGTCTAGTCGGGAATCGCTGGGGCAGCGGGTTGCAACGTATGTGGTCCGCCCCACTCCCGCCGGTACTGGCCATGACAGCGGGTAGGGCCGGGATAATGTCCGAGGGATTATGATGTATTTTTGTAATTATTAAAATTCGAATTAATACGTACTTTGAGAATAATATCATATATGTATATTCAAGCATAAAATTAAGTTTGATTGATTAAATTGGATTGATAATTAATTTAATATGATTAAGTTAATTATATCCAATTGAGAATACTCTAATATGATTAGAGTTAATAATTCCCTTGGAAGAATTAATTATATGAATGTGATTCATAGTAACTAATTGAATTTGAATAAGAGGTGGAGGATCACATAAGTGACATCCATGGTCTCCCGTCAAGGCGAAGGGTTTCCGTCGCCAGGGATTGTATATAGGATACGCATGTACGTAGTGACATCTCCTATATACAAGCGCATCTGGATCGGACTCTTTGCTTCTCGAAAGAGTAAGGCCGTATGCGTAGTGACCCCAATATCGGATCCTCATATTATTGGGGTGATATTGGATTGCGTATAGCGAGTTCTAATCCTGTTGAAAGTTGGTTCAATTAATGACAGGTCAACATCACCTTAGGGGTGGTGGGCCTGGGTATTAAAGACCGAATTGGGAATGCAAGTTGGACTTGCAAGGCGGAATGTGTTCCCGCTTCTCTTTATTGGAGTTACAGTTTCTCATATTATTGGGATGTAACAAAGATAAAGAGGAGATCCCAGTTCTTGCTTGAGATATGTCGGTAAGTATATCTCCTACTTTGAAAGTGAATAAGGGAATAAACTTTCATAGTTGACATAGCAAGACTAATTTGATTTAAAATGCCTTAATCAAATAAAATTAAATTGAATATATGATTATATGTTCTAATATAGTGCATTCTCAATTTCAGAAAATGAAGGACATGAACCCACTGAACAGGCTTCTGGAGGTCAACCAATTGACCGGACCAAATTACTCGGATTGGATCCGTAATTTGGAGCTTGTGCTTTCGGCAGAGCGCATCAGTTATGTGCTCCATGAAAACAAACTTGAAAACCCTAAATCTAAGGAAGACAAAGCATATAATGACAAGTATGATGAAGATCATGTCTTGGCTAGATGTTATATCTTGGGTTCTCTCTCCAATGTTCTTCAGAAGCAACATGTGGAGATGAGCACTTGCCAGGATATCATGCAGAATCTAAAGGATATGTTTGGTGACATTAACCGCACCCAGCGGTATAATGTTATGAAAGATCTTCTTCGCTGCAAGATGCAGGAAGGGACCTCGGTCCGCGATCATGTACTCAAAATGTTTGGGTACTTGTCAGAGCTTGAGACTCTGGGGGCGACGATGTATGCAGACATGCAATCTGATTTCATTCTGCTGTCATTGCCCAAATCTTTCAATAACTTTGTGGTGTCATTCCACATGAATAAGCTGGAACTGACAAATGCTGGGTTCCTTGCTGCATTAAAGTCTGCAGAAGACGTAATGAAGAAAGATGGTCCCTCTGGCACTGCAATGGTTGCACAGGTCAAAGGGAAGCGCGGTCGGAAGCAAGGTTCTCGGAAGGGCCCGGCCCAGAAGAGAAAGAAGAAGGGGCAAAGTGTTGCCTCATCTTCCAATGAATCCACTTTAATGGCGTCGAAGAAAACCGACGTCTGTCACCACTGCAAGAAGCCGGGGCACTGGAAGCGTAATTGCCAAGATTACCTGAAGTCCGTCAACAAAGGTAAAGCCCCAGCAGGTATGAAATCTACTCTTATCATTGAAACCAGCTTTCTCGTTGGACGAGAAGGAAGTTGGGTAGTTGATTCTGGAGCTTCTGTTCATGTATGCAATTTGTTGCATTTGTTTCAGGAAACTAGACAGCTTGAAGAAGGGGAGATAGTCATCCAGATGGGATATGATGCAAGTGTTGCAGCAGTCGCCGTCGAGACCTGCAGACTATCATTATCTAGTGGTAGAGTCCTAGTACTTAAGGAGTGTCTTTATGTACCTGAAGTCAGAAGGAATCTAATATATGTATCTAAGTTAGTTAGAAGTGGGTACTCATTCCTGTTCTGTAATAAATTAGTCATAAACCGTTATGATAAATATATTGCAGATGGTATTTTGACTTCTGGAGGACTCTATGAATTGTGCATTGATAAATGTGTTATGAATGTTACAAGCACTAATAAAACCCCTAAAAGATCCAGGGAGAATGAAAATCTCTCAAATGAGATTTGGCATCAAAGGCTTGGTCATTTGTCTGTTGATAAGATCAATAGATTAATTAAGGATGGACCTTTAGACTTTCTACAGGCTCAACCTTTGCCTACTTGCAAGAATTGCATTCAAGGAAAAATGACCAGGATGCCTTTTCGTAACAAGGTTACAAGATGTGAAGGTATTATTGACCTAATACATATTGATGTATGCGGTCCCTTCAGTACCGCGACGCGAAATGGATATCGATATTATTTGACGTTTATTGATGACCATTCGCGATACGGGTTTATCTTCCTATTACGTCATAAGTCTGAAACCTTTGAAAAGTTCAAAGAATTCAAGGCTTTGGTTGAGAACCAAACCGATAGGAAGATTAAACGAATTCGATCTGATTGAGGTGGCGAATACCTATCAGATGAATTTAAGGAATACCTTAAAGAGAATGGAATTATTTCCAATCTCACTCCTCCTGGAACTCCCCAACTTAATGGTGTTGCTGAAAGACGCAACATAACCATCATGGATATGGTTCGTTCAATGATGAGCAAAGCACATTTACCACTTAGTTTCTGGGGATATGCAGTAGGGACTGCAATGTATATCCTGAATAAGATTCCTACCAAATCTGTACCTAAGACTCCTCATGAGCTCTGGTATGGAACCAAACCTAGTGTTAATCACTTGAGGGTTTGGGGTTGCTTGGTCCATGCAAAGAATGTGGATGCAAGCAAGCTAGAATCTCGCTCTTGTGAGTGTTACTTCATAGGGTATGTTAGAGATGGTATTGGATACCAACTCTATGACCCTGAGACTCAGAAGGTTTTTGTTTCTAGAGATGTGAAATTTCTGGAGAATGATTTCCTTAAGGGTCAAGATAAATATGAAGTAAAGGAACTCATTGAATCTCCTGAGGATTCTGAGCTTCCTGAACCAGAAACTAAAGAAGTAAATAGAGATGATACACCCATACCTCTTCGAAGGAGTTCGAGGGTGGTTGCACCACCTGAAAGGTATGGATTCCATGTGTCAGGTGAAACTGACTGTGATCCTACTTCATTTGATGAAGCACTCGCGGATCATGACATGGATAGATGGATGCTAGCAATGAAGTCAGAAATTGACTCCATGCATAAGAATGGTGTATGGACCCTAGAGGATCCACCTAAAGGGGTAAAACCCATTGGGTGCAAATGGATCTTCAAGAGAAAGAGGGGACCTGATGGGAAAGTAGAGACTTTCAAGGCACGGCTAGTAGCCAAGGGCTACACACAGAGAGAAGGCATCGATTACGATGAGACATTCTCTCCTGTGGCTATGCTTAAATCCATCAGGGCACTGCTAGCTATAGCTGCATATCTTGACTACGACATCTGGCAGATGGATGTCAAGACGGCTTTCCTCAATGGATACCTCGAGGAGGATATCTACATGGAGCAGCCCCAGGGCTTCATGACTGAGGATGGCAAAGTATGCAAGCTGAAGAAATCCATCTATGGGCTCAAACAAGCTTCTCGTAGTTGGAACATCAGATTTGACGAAACCATAAAGAGTTATGATTTTGTACAGAATCCTGATGAACCTTGTGTGTACAAGAATCTTAGTGGGAGCGCCATTGTGTTCATCGTGCTTTATGTAGATAACATCCTTATCATTGGGAATGATACATGGATGATGACCAGTGTGAAGATTTGGCTGTCCCACACCTTTGAGATGAAAGATCGTGGAGAAGCCTCTTACATCTTGGGTCTGAAGCTGTTCAGAAACCGAGAGAAGAGGATATTGGGATTGTCACAACAAGGATACATTAAGAAGATTCTTGAACGATTCCGTATGGATAGTTCCAAGAATGGATTCCTACCCTTAAGACATGGTATCCACCTGTCTAAAGGAATGGCTCCTCAAACTGTTGAGGAAAAGAAGGCCATGGCTGGATGTCCTTATGCATCAGTCGTAGGAAGCTTAATGTATGCCATGATGTGTACCAGGCCAGATATCTGCCATGCAGTGGGAGTGGTAAGTCGTTACCAATCCTGCTATGGAGAACAACACTGGAATGCAGTAAAGAACATATTCAAATATCTTAGACGGACGCAAGATTACATCTTGTTCTATGGAGATGGTGATCTCCAAGTCTTGGGATATACAGATTCTGACTTCCAATCAGATATTGATGATCGAAAGTCGACATCAGGGTTTGTGTTCCTGTTGAACGGTGGTGCTGTGAGCTGGAGAAGCAAGAAGCAGGACACTACGGCAGATTCAACAACAGAAGCCGAATACATTGTCGCATCGGATGCTGCAAAGGAGGCGGTGTGGTTGCGCAAGTTCGTCCAGGAGCTTGGCGTAGTTTCCTCTGATACTCCCATCCCGCTACTCTGTGATAAAACGGGAGCCATTGCCCAGGCAAAGGAACCCAGATGGCATCAAAAGAGCAAGCACGTAGAAAGGAAATACCACATCATTCGGGAGATTCAAAAGCGTGGTGACATCATCATCACCAAGGTGGCCTCCGCCGACAACGTTACTGATCCTCTTACCAAACCTCTGACACAGAAGTTTTTTGACCAGCATGTAATGAGTATGGGTTTAAGGCTTGTTCCTGAATGGTTCTGAGGGCTAGTGGGAGATTGTTAGCAATGTGAGCCCGAGGCGAACCATTCCTACAATAAATGTTATTGTAATAAATGATTTATCAATAAAAGTTATTGATGTTTTGTTTCACTCCCTTTCTGATATTGAATGAATGAATGCACTATAAGGTCCCTCTGTACAATAAGGATTATGTACCATGGCCAACTTGATAATCATACAGCTGTTGATTCAATGATTGAATCATAGAGGCTGATGCTTGGATGAATATCTAAGGAGTTAGATAGAGGACTCATCAAGCATCATCAATGATTAACAAGTAGTGATCTCCAGTCTGAGTGGGAGATGGCAATCCCATCTCATTAGACTGATATCTGATCGACCTCTTGATGCAGGTCCTCTGCATGGGAATATTGATTCGAAGGTATCAGATTAGTTGAGTCAATGAGTTGACTTAACGAGATCGAGATAACCAAAGACCTATGATGAATACTGTCACATCACAGGCAAACATCCTCTGACCAGAGACAGATATATTACTATATGTCTGAGCATGTACATTTGGCAGACCAATAGGTTGATGACCTAATCAAGGTCTATACACCGGCGAGCTGGTGTGCATGTAAGGGCATATGAGTAATATGATCTCTCAAAGGGATCATACAGGTTCACTTGTGAACCGGGAGACATGAGCTCACTCATGAGGTATTGGGATTAACCAAATTCCATGCATGGTCATCATGCTTTAGAAGCATGATATGAATTTGAAGGTAAGATATATGCTTTGTGAAAGCATATGATCTGTACCATATCCCAAGGACCAAGATTGAGAAACTTAATGATCATACTATGAAGATGACAGTGTAAAAGTGATCTTTATCTTCATGATGATCATGAGTCTTCCAGTATGCAGGATGTGCAGGTATTAGGAATACCTGAAGGGTGATTTGATCATAAACGATTGTATAACCATGACGCTTTCATTCCGAGGGAGTGATGAAACAGGTCTGGATTTTAGTGACTCCTCTCATGAGAGAAGTGACCTAATCTTAGTCCATGTACTGGACATTGATCTGAATGAGATTCAGATGCAATGAGAAGATTAGATTTACGGTCTTGATTTAATCAAGCATCTATGAGAGGTCCATGGGATCTGGATTTGAGATGTGATCTCAATATCCAAGTCACTATACGTGGAACAATACAATCACCCTGTCCTTATCTCCAA
Source organism: Ottelia alismoides (assembly GCA_037367405.1). Classification (NCBI taxonomy): domain Eukaryota; kingdom Viridiplantae; phylum Streptophyta; class Magnoliopsida; order Alismatales; family Hydrocharitaceae; genus Ottelia; species Ottelia alismoides. Next base: position 354,037 of record JAZKJV010002739.1, read on the forward strand.
GTATCTGAGGAGAAATAGCATTGTTCTTAAATGGTTTAAGAACAATTCCATGAGATCTAAGCAAAGAGAAGTTGATAATTAAATGTGATTTAATTATCATGATGTATGAGAAATTATCCAATATAATTAAATGTGGTTTAATTATTATGGATATGAATAATGTGGATAGTAATATCCAATTATTCCTAATATATTATAAATGTGATTTATAATGTATTAGAGAGAGTTAAATATAATTTATATTAGTAGATTAATTATTAATGTGTATTGGATACACATTGTCTAATTAATTGAAAATGTAAATTACATTTTGTTTTGGGTTGTGAATGTGATTCACAATATTCCAATGTCAAGATTGCAATATTCCCAAAATTAATTGAGAATTATTTTTGGTGAATAAAATTGTTGGAAAATAAGTTGAGAGAAAAACAAGGAGATATGCAATCCCATGGGAATCCATGGGATTGCCCTCCCCATATGGGAAGAGGGGGGCGGCACCAATTCCTTTATGGAATTGGTGGCCGTCCACTCCTCCCAATAGGGAAGGAGGCTCTCAATTGGTTTTTCACTCCTTATTTAGTTGGTTTAATTTGGTATTAATATATATTTGATTTATCAAATGTATTTAATCAAAATTAAATCACAAGTTGTTGGCTTTTACCAACAACAATCTTGACCATTGGATTGTCATAAATCAATCTCAACCATTGATTTTATATGACACATGGATTGAGATCCATGGATCCCAATACCCTATAAATAGAGAGGCACTCTTGGCTCTCTCTTTACACATGCTATTGTAGCAAATCTCTCTCTCTTTCTCTCATACTCGACAGTCCTCTCTCCCTCTTCCTCTTGGTGGCCGTCCACCCTAGTGGAGGGAATCGTCGTCGCCCTCGCCTTCGTGCTACCGCTTCGACGCTCTGCGGTTCTCCGTCTATTTCGAGTGCTTCGCCCGCGAAGGAGACGTTCGATCTCGTGCGACGAGATCAGGAGCAACCGCGCTTGGATCAACTTCTTGGATTGCGAGGAGACCGCGGTTCATCCGCGCGCTCTCAAGCAATCTCTCCGACGATCGGACTTGAGACAGGAGGTCTCTTCTCTTAGAGACTCGATCAACCACGCTTCAAGAGGTATTGCATTATACTTGCTGTGGTTATAGATGAAACGATCCAAGAATGGTTCTTGGATCATGTGGTTTCATCGAATAAAAATTTTAAATTCCGTTGCATCGAACAACTAGTGTGAGTAGTCGTTCTTCGTCGTATCCGATACGACGCTCACGCTTCCGTGATGCGCTTGAGGATCTCTCCATATCCTTCAAAGAGACCTCCTGTCTCAAGTCCGATCCGACGGAGGAGACGCTTGCGAGCGCGTGGATGAACCGCGTGCTTCTCGCAATCCATGTTGATGATCCAAGCGGCAGATCTCCTGATATCGACACACGAGATCCGACGTCTTCTTCACGAGTGAGGCGCATCGAAGGAGACAGAGATCCACGAGCAGAAGAATGGGCAGCATAACGACGATTCCGCGACGATGGAGAACCTCTCCATGGCATCCATGGTGGATGGCCATGAGAGGGAGAGAGAGAGGGCTGACCTCTAGAAAGAAAGAGAGAGAGAGAGAGAGAGAGAGAGATGTGTTGTGTAAAATAGAGAGCATGGTGTGCCTCTCTATTTATAGGGTTTTGGGATCCATGGATCTCAATCCATGTGACATATAAAATCAATGGATGAGATTGATTTATGTCAATCCAATGGCTAAGATTGTTGTTGGTAAAACCAACAAATTTAGATCAAAATATATTTGACAAAATCAAATACAAATTAATCCAAATCAAACCAATAAATAAGGAGAGAAGATACATGGAGATTTCATCTCCATGTACCTTCCAAAGTGGACGGCCACACATTCCTTATAGGAATGATGTGCCGCCCCCCACTTTCCATGGAGAGAGCAATCTCATGGAAATCCATGAGATTGCATATCTCCTTGAAAATCTCCTCTATTTATTTCCAACAACTTTTGTTGGCTTTTTATTCTTCAAAAATAATTCACAATTATATTTGAGAATATTGCAATCTTGCCATAGAAAAATTGTGAATCAAATTCACAACCCAAAACAACATATAATTTACATTGTCAATTAATTACACAATGTGTATCCAATACACATAATAATTAATCAACACATATAAATTATAATTAACTCTCTCTAATACATTATAAATCACATTTATAATATATTATGAATAATTGGATATTTCTATCCACATTATTCTTATCCATAACAATTAAATCATATTTAATTATATTGGATAACTTATTCTCATGTACTCAAATAATATGAATGACATTCACATTATCTACGTCTTTGATAATCAAATCACATTTAATTATCTAAGACAACTCTCCTTATAATATGAATCAAATTCATATTATTCATGATAATTAAATCACATTTAATTATCCATTTTCTCAATGCTCGGATACATATATCAACAATAGAATTATCCACGAACTCTTTCAAGGATAATGCGCTTTCTCCGTGAATACTTGGAGATAAGGACATGGCGATTGTATTGTTCCACGTATAGTGACATGGATTGAGATCATATCTCATATCCAGATCGCGGGCCTCCCATAGATGCTTGATCAAATCAAGACCGCAAATCTAATCTTCTCATTGCATTTGAATCACATTCAGATCAATGTCCAACATTTGGACTAAGATCAGATTACTTCTCTACTGAGAGGAGTCACTAAAATCCAGACCCGTTTCATCACTCCCTAGGAATGGAAGCGTCATGGTTATACAACCGTTTATGATCACATCACCCTCAGGCATTCCCAATACCTGTACATCCTGCATACTAGAAGACTCAGATTAAACCAGAAGTATTAGATCAACTTTACACTGTCTACTTCAGGGTTTTATCAGTAAGTTTCTCATTTGATTATTGGAAGTCGGTATCGATCATATACTTTCCAAAAGCATATATCATACATAGGTCTTGATCATATACTTTCCAAAAGAATATATCAAACCTACAAATTCAGTCAAGCTTCCAAAGCGAGATGACCATGCGCATGGAATTTGATTCTTCCCAATATCTCATGAGTGAGCTCATGTCTTCCGATTCAGTAACTGAACCTGTGTGATCCCTTTGGGAGATCGTATTACTCATATGCCCTTATATGCACACCAGCACGCCGGTGTATAGACCTTGATTAGGTCATCAACCTATTGGTCTGCCAAATGTACATACTCAGACATATAGTAACACATCTGTCTCCGGTCAGAGGATGTGTGCCTGTATCGTGACAACATACGATATAGGACTTTGGTTATCTCGATCTCGTTAAGTCAACTCTTTGACCTAACTAATCTGACACCTCCGAATCTCTATTCCTATGCAGAGGACCTACATCAAGAAGTCGGTCAGATATCAGCCTAACTGAGATAGGATTGCCATATCCTACTCAGGCTGGAGATCATCTCTTAACAATCATTTGACGGTGCTTGATGAGTCCTCAATCTAACTCATTAGATATTCATCCAAGCACCAACCTCTATGATTCAATAATTGAATCAACAGCTGTATGATCATTAAGATGGCCATGATACATAACCCTAATTGTACTAAGGGACCTATTATGCAAATTATTTACTCTTTATTTCAGATTAAGGAGTGAATTGCAATAACATTTATTGCATAATGGCTCGTCGTGGGCTCGCATGTCCAACAATCTCCCACTAGCCCAAAGAGCCATTAATGGGCTAATCATTTAAACCCACACTCATGTGACAATCATAGGCTATTTAGAAAATAGCTACGTAAGCAGATCAGTCACTCTGTTCCCAAGAGACTACGCCAAGTCCTTTTACGGCACTTGCATATCTCCTAGTAACAGTGCTCGCATCTAATGCGAATGTTGCATCCTATGCAACCAATACTCAATTTTTGTCGGTTATAGTGTCATTGACACTACATCTTATTAATTATCATAACCAGTATTCCCATAATCCTTTTAGAATACCTTCATTCCTGGAGATCTCCATCTCCTAAGGTATCTACAGTCAAGACCCTTATAGATCACTATCTACAAGATCTTAGACTTTTGAAGATAAGACTTTGAGATCACTATCTCTAAGTTTTATCATCTTTGAAGATATTATTATTACTACAATCAAGTGTTTTATCTCCATAGCAGGATTAGTAACAGTTTACTACTCCCACTGCATGGCAGGCATCTGGCTGTTGTATACATTTAGCATATACCCAGCTTCTCATAACTGATGCACAAGTGCAAGCAGTTCTAGCATTCACTTCCTCAACTCTTTGAGGTGCTATCCCTTTAGACAGGTCACTACCACATCTCAAGGGAAGGAAGCCTTTCTTGACATTTTCCAGAGAATGGAATAAGTCCAAGGTGTACTACTAATGCGACGGTCCCAATACCCTCTTCTCTTTGCTTCCAAACAACTTCAGAACTAAGATCTAAGAGGTATCCTTGAGATCATATCTCGAGGTATGGGATAATCAGATTATAAAATACTTATTATTATCATCCTTAGAAAATTCCAAATGATTAGGATAATATCTACATATAGCACGATGAACACAATGGCACTCCCACTAAGCTTCACATGGTCCATCAAGATTTTATCTGAAATCATAACATTTATAATTTCATCAAATCTTATGTTCCAACTACAAGAAGCTTATTTGAGTCCAAAGATGGAGTTCTTTATCTTGCACACCTTGCTTTCCTCAACCATGAAGCCTTGGGGCTACTTCATATGAATATCCTTAGAAAGGTATTCATAGAGGAATGCAATCTTGACTCACATCATGAAGTTGTCATAGTCAAGTTGTTTAGCTATAGTTAGCAATATTCTGATGGGTTAAAGCAAGGTCACTGGAGAGCAAGTCTCATCGCAAGCGATGTCTTCTCTTCGGTGTGTAGCTCATGGCTACGAACCGTGCTTCGAAGGTCTCTACCTTCTCATCAGGTTCCCTCTTTCTCTAGAAGATCCATTTACACCTTAATGGGTCTTATCCATATAGGTGGATCCTCGAGGGTCCATATCCAACACTTGTATATGAAGTCTACATTAGACTTTTATTGCTAATATCCATCTTTCCATGTCATGATCCTCAGGAGCTTCATCACATGAAGTCCGATCATTGTCAGATTTAACAGACACATGGAATCCATCCTCAAACTTATTTGAAGAGGTATTAATGTTTCATCTTTAATTATATATTTTAGTTTCTGATTTCAGGAGCCTCATTATCTTCTCAAGATTAAATGAGTTCCTTTACTTCATTTTCATCTTGATTCTCAAGAGAGTCATCCTCCAAGAATCATATTCTCAGAGATGAGATCCTTTAAGAATCTCAAGGTCATAAAGTAGGTATCCAATACCATCCTTTAATTTCCTAATGAAGTAGCACTCTTTGGTGCTAGATTCCCGCTTAATCACATGGAACCTTTATTAAGGATATATATATAATGTAGTCTCTACTACATATATACCTTGGAAACTAAGTGATAATTATGCTAGGATTAATCATTGATTAAATCATGTCACACATGATCAATTGTATCTTCCTACAACTCCATTGAGTTAAGGTTTATTAGGAGAATTGAGATAGAAATGATATTCATATCTCCATAAGGTATTTCTTGAATTCATCTAATAGGTACACGCTACCTTGGTTAGATCAAATTCATTTTATCTTTCTTCAAACTTTGGTTCTAAACCAAAATTGTGAAATCTTTGAACATTTCAAAGTTTTCTAGGGAAGAAAAGAAATCTCATATCAAATAATCACTAATAGATATCACATATCCATAATGTTTATTCTGATATAGATGATTCACATACATTAATATGTATGAGATCTTGAATACCTTAATCTTACACCTTTCCCAAGGAAGGGTGTATTGGACATTTTACTTTGAATATATTATTCACAAGTATGTGAGATTTGAATCTTTAGACAATCTAAAGTTTCATGTCTTACCAGTCCATTGATTTCATCAACAGACATATGTCCAAAATTTGATGCCAGATCATTGTCAAATGATCTTTATCCTCCTATTGATCTTTTAAAGGTTTAATTTTCAGTATTAGAAATCTTAATGAACCATTCAATAATTTTCAAATTTAATAGAGTCCACTAGATTTTAGATTACTATCTGAAATATTTCCATCATAACTCTTTATGATAGATTTATTACAGAATTCATGTTTATATCCAACAATTAGAAATAAACAATGAGTGTATTCTAATATCTAGGTCATAGAGACATTCTCTAAGACTAAGGGCTCCCACTGAAAATATGAAGTCTATTGATCTCATGGAAACTGTTGCAACACTTGCATCACTTTCAACATGGATGATCAATAAACCTTAAGATCAAATTTCTAATATTCTAATACATATGCAACCAATTGCAAGTATTATTAGAAGATTGAGATACAATTATTAGACTTTACCTTAACAAATAAGTAAGTCAATTTCAATGATTATATGTAGATTATACTGATGCTCCATCCGAGTCCTTTTCTGAGGATTCTAGACAGACTTGATAGTCATACTATCAACACATCAACTTATTGCAGCATTGGCATTCATCCAACTCTTTGGATGTCATATGGAAGTCACAGAAGTACAGTCAACTATTTGATTATACTTCTTGCTTGGGTCCAACCCATGCTTCCACTGCGCTCCCTTTATCTATAAACAACCATTGCTTAAGATTAAGGATCTCTTATGTTAAAATCAAAATTTCAATATAAGAGTATTTCAACATTTATACAAGCTTCACCCAATTCATACAATATGAATATTATGAAGCTTCATGAATGACCGGAGTATAGACAGTAGAATGATGACACTCATCATCTACATCCATCTAAACTCTTAAAACATAGGTTCAGGTAGGTATTCAAATAATTTGAATACATCATCTCTTATAGAGCTACCATTCTACATGATGCAGAGAACCATGTCATTCATGATTAAATGTCAAGAGCATATATGTATGCCAGAAAATCTTTATTGATTTTATAAGGATTATTTGATAATTACGATCATCATCGACATGTCACTTCCAAAGTACATTCAATGAGATCAAGACTTATAGAGACATACAAACCCTAGGGTTTTAGTCCTATTGTCTTATTTAATTATCACTTCTCATTATTATGAGGAAACTTGCACATTGCAACCACATACATTATGTGTTCAATTGCAAGTACAATATCTGGATCAAGGGTCCAATCCATGATATTCTACTGGTTATTATTGAATATAGCATTGAGTGGGTTTAATGAAGGATTATCTGAAATAAGAAATTAGCATAAGGGTATATATTTATATATATACATGTTTTACTTTGATTTAGGAATTTTTATATCAAAGTTGTCTTGCCATGTCAAACAATGAAAGTTCATTCCCTTAATTACTTTCAATGTAAGAGATATACTTACCATTATATCTCAAGCAAGATCTGGGATCTCCTTCCTTATCTTTGTTGCATCCCAATAATATGAGAACCTACAACTCGGATAAAAAGAAGCGGGAACACATTCCGCCTTGCAAGTCCAACTTGCATCTCCCAATTCGGTCTTTAACACCTGGGCCCACCACCCCTAAGGTGATGTTGACCCGTCATTAATTGAACCAACCGTCAACAGGAATACAACTCGCTATGCGCAATCCAATATCGCCCCAATAATATGAGGACCCGATATTGGGGTCACTACGCATACGTCCTTACTCTTTCGAGAAGCGACGAGTCCGATCCAAATGGATCATATGCAGGAGCTGTCACTTCGGACAGGCGTCTCCCACATATAATATCTGGCGACGAAACCCTTCGCCTTGATGGGAGACCATGGATGTCACTTATGTGATCCTCCATATCGTATTCAAATTATAATTAATCATTATGAATCACATTCATTACGATTAATTCTTCCAAGGGAAATAATAACTCTATTCATAATAGAGTGTTCTTAATTGGATATAATTAACTTAATCATATTAAATTAATTTTCAATCCAATTCAATCAATCAAACTTAATTTTATGCTTGAATATATATATGGTATTATTCTCAAAGTACGTATTAATTCGTATTTTAATAATTAGAAAAATACATCTTAATCCCTCGGACATTATCCCGGCCCTACCCGCTGTCATGGCCAGTACCGGCGGAAGTGGGATGGACCGCATATGTTGCAACCCGCTACCCCAGCGATCCCCGACTAGACACCATATCCGCCTCGGGAAAGGATAATGCCAAATTGATTAATTTGTACTTGAGATGATCATCGGTTCTTCAACCGAAATTATACCATATAGTAATCAAAACAATTTTGATTATAAGGAAATTTGCTAGACAAATTCACAATCCTATTCAAGCAAGAGTTTGATGATTGTGATTTCAATTATGATTTAGATCAAATCTAATCAATTAATTGATTGGAGGCCAAGTCAATTAAGGAAATAATCATATTCTAATATTTCTCAAATATTTTCCATAATTATTTCTCGAAATTAACAATTAATTTCATTAATTGACAATCACATGGTTCTTGATTAGGAAAGTAATTTCAGCAGTGACCCCTACTTACTAAAATTAGCATATCTCAATCAATTTAAATCCAAATTAAGCAAAGTCAATTTTTAAAGTTTGCTAATTTGATTTAGAACAGAAACCAAGTGATGTTTCACGCATTTCAAGGCAAGTCTAAACAGTAATTAACATTTTAATCACGTTCAGATTCACAGTTCCCGCAACAGTGCATACATGTTCATTAAAACGACCATATCTAGAGCATACGAAATCCGATTTACGCAAACTCAGATCCTATGATTTCCTTATTTAATGGGGAACAAAATCCAAGTATTAAATTCGTGTTTAAACAATTTAAACAGTGCCGAATTTATTTACTAAACAGATCTGCGAAATCAAATGCAATGAAAACTTTCGCGACCTTAACGAACCCAAGTCGTCCCCGGTTAGCGAATCATATTCGAAACCGTCGACCTAAGGCTATGATACCACTTGAAGGATATGGTTAGATCCTCAAGCGCATCACGGAAGTGTGAGCGTCGTATCGAATACGACGAGGAGCGACTAGTCGCACTAGTTGCTCGATGCAGCGGAATTTAAAAATTTTATATGACGAAACCACATGATCCAAGAACACTTCTTGGATCGTTTCGTCTAAACCACAAACAATTAATTAGGATTACCTCTTGAAGTGTGGTTACGATCAAGTCTCTAAACGAAGAGACCTCCTGTCTCAAGTCCGATCCGACGGAGGAGACGCTTGCGAGCGCGGGGATGAACCGCGTGCTTCTCGCAATCCATGTTGATGATCCAAGCGGCAGATCTCCTGATCTCGACACACGAGATCCGACGTCTTCTTCACGAGCGAGGCGCACCGAAGGAGACGGAGATCCATGAGCAGAAGAACGGGCAGCATAACGACGATGCCGCGACGATGGAGAACCTCTCCATGGCATCCATGGTGGACGGCCATGAGAGGGAGAGAGAAAGGGCTGACCTCTAGAAAGAAAGAGAGAGAGAGAGAGAGAGAGAGAGAGAGATGTGTTGTGTAAAATAGAGAGCATGGTGTGCCTCTCTATTTATAGGGTTTTGGGATCCATGGATCTCAATCCATGTGACATATAAAATCAATGGATGAGATTGATTTATGTCAATCCAATGGCTAAGATTGTTGTTGGTAAAACCAACAAATTTAGATCAAAATATATTTGACAAAATCAAATACAAATTAATCCAAATCAAACCAATAAATAAGGAGAGAAGATACATGGAGATTTCATCTCCATGTACCTTCCAAAGTGGACGGCCACACATTCCTTATAGGAATGATGTGCCGCCCCCCACTTTCCATGGAGAGAGCAATCTCATGGAAATCCATGAGATTGCATATCTCCTTGAAAATCTCCTATATTTATTTCCAACAACTTTTGTTGGCTTTTTATTCTTCAAAAATAATTCACAATTATATTTGAGAATATTGAAATCTTGCCATAGAAAAATTGTGAATCAAATTCACAACCCAAAACAACATATAATTTACATTGTCAATTAATTACACAATGTGTATCCAATACACATAATAATTAATCAACACATATAAATTATAATTAACTCTCTCTAATACATTATAAATCACATTTATAATATATTATGAATAATTGGATATTTCTATCCACATTATTCTTATCCATAACAATTAAATCATATTTAATTGAATTGGATAACTTATTCTCATGTACTCAAATAATATGAATCACATTCACATTATCTACGTCTTTGATAATCAAATCACATTTAATTATCTAAGACAACTCTCCTTATAATATGAATCAAATCCATATTATTCATGATAATTAAATCACATTTAATTATCCATTTTCTCAATGCTCGGATACATATATCAACAATAGAATTATCCATGAACTCTTTCAAGGATAATGCGCTTTCTCCGCGAATACTTGGAGATAAGGACAGGGCGATTGTATTGTTCCACATATAGTGACATGGATTGAGATCATATCTCATATCCAGATCGCGGGCCTCCCATAGATGCTTGATCAAATCAAGACCGCAAATCTAATCTTCTCATTGCATCTGAATCACATTCAGATCAATGTCCAACATTTGGACTAAGATCAGATTACTTCTCTACTGAGAGGAGTCACTAAAATCCAGACCCGTTTCATCACTCCCTAGGAATGGAAGCATCATGGTTATACAACCGTTTATGATCACATCACCCTCGGGCATTCCCAATACCTGTACATCCTGCATACTGGAAGACTCAGATTAAACCATAAGTATTAGATCAACTTTACACTGTCTACTTCAAGGGTTTATCAGTAAGTTTCTCATTTGATTATTGGAAGTCAGTATCGATTATATACTTTCCAAAAGCATATATCATACCTAGGTCTTGATCATATACTTTCCAAAAGTATATATCAAACCTACAAATTCAGTCAAGCTTCCAAAGCGAGACGACCATGCGCATGGAATTTGATTCTTCCCAATATCTCATGAGTGAGCTCATGTCTTCCAGTTCAGTAACTAAACCTGTATGATCCCTTTGGGAGATCGTATTACTCATATGCCCTTATATGCACACCAGCGCGCCGGTGTATAGACCTTGATTAGGTCATCAACCTATTGGTCTGCCAAGTGTACATACTCAGACATATAGTAACACATCTGTCTCCGGTCAGAGGATGTGTGCCTGTATCGTGACAGCATACGATATAGGACTTTGGTTATCTCGATCTCGTTAAGTCAACTCTTTGACCTAACTAATCTGACACCTCCGAATCTCTATTCCTATGCAGAGGACCTGCATCAAGAAGTCGGTCAGATATCAGCCTAACTGAGATAGGATTGCCATATCCTACTCAGGCTGGAGATCATCTCTTAACAATCATTTGACGGTGCTTGATGAGTCCTCAATCTAACTCATTAGATATTCATCCAAGCACCAGCCTCTATGATTCAATAATTGAATCAACAGCTGTATGATCATTAAGATGGCCATGGTACTTAACCCTAATTGTACTAAGGGACCTATTATGCAAATTATTTACTCTTTATTTCAGATTAAGGAGTGAATTGCAATAACATTTATTGCATAATGGCTCACCGTGGGCTCGCATGTCCAACAGGATGGTCACTAACTGTCCCTTCTAAGAACAAGAGTGGATGGTTTGCGACTGTCCCCTACAAGTTACTAGTAGAGACGTTTTTTGACCATCACTTCCAGTATTAATGAAAATGACGGTTTTGATCATCCCCTCTATCTTGAATAGGGGACAGTGTGCTACCATTCCCTACGAGTGACCAACAGGGATGCTCGTTGACCATCTCTTCCAATATGAACGGAAGGGGTTATGACTGTCCCCTCCATCTCAGAATAGGGGATGCGTAATTTTTTAATCCCCTCTTGTCAAATGAGATGCTATTATTGGGTACACTTTGTCAACCATCCCCTATGATCAAAGCAGAAGCTTTTCTTAGCATACGGGATGGTTGTTGACTGTCTCAAAAGGTGGCTCTACTTGTAGTGAATGGAAGTTGTTTTCTAGCAACTTCAATGGCGACGATCACATAGAATAAGACTGCATGGTGGATGTCCTCCATATCCTCTCTCTTTCTCTCTCTTTACTTGTTGATGATAATGTTATATTATTATCTTTTAGTTCTAATTGAAATAGAACCGAATCTTAGTCACTCAATCTAAGGAACACGATTGCCATCTTGGCTGGCCATTAGCCTATAAAAGAAGAGACATGGGTTCTCTTCTAATTAATGTTAATGTCCAAGTCTTGAGAATTGAGAGTTCCTTTCAAGAAAAAACCATGAGAAAAATCCCATGATCATCCACTGATAACCACAAGATTCTAATGGTCATACGATTTCACAAGGCGAAACCACAGTCGGTGTATTGACCACTCAAGAGATCAAAATCAATCAACAGTTAATCCATGATGGGATATTAGCAGTACATGGCAAAAATGTGGAGTTAAACTTTATTATTCTCTACAAAACTAAGGGTACAGAAAGCAAGCATGTAGAGGTCGAATCATAGAGAGCAAATCAGGTAGCCTACGATTATTGCTAATCAATGCATAGTGTGTTTCAACTTATCTTTTATCCTCCTTTTTAATTTTATAATGTGTGTGTGTGCGTGTGTGTTTGTGTGTTTATATTTTATAAAGTTTTTTTATATTTTTATTTTCTGATTTTTATATTTTCATTTCTTTTTAATATATAAGAATGATATACATAGATGTATATATACAATATGTATAATATAGATAATATATAAAATATAATAAATAGTTAAAAATCAGGAAAATACCCATAGGTACAATCCTCTTTATAAATTTTATATTATTTTTTAAGGTTTGGAAAATATATTAAGGTATGTATAATATAAATAGTTATATAAAACATATACAAGTATATATATTATAAGGCAATATAAATATATATTAAAAAAATTAGAGAATACATATTTTTTGATTTTATATATTTTTCTAATGTTTTTGTGATTTTTTTCTTGAATTGTTGCTATTTTTTAAGTATTTTTAAAGTAAAAAATATCCCAAATCAGGTAAATGATAAATATGATGAATTGAATTGAGGATTAAAAATAGAAAATAAAATCCAAAATACTTGAAATCAATTTCTATAGATAGATAATAATATAAAGAAAATTTAGAGATAAAAATAAATATTTTTTAGAGTTTTGGTGATTTTCAAAATTTTTGTTGGATTTTGGAGCTTTTTAATTTTTATGCTTTTTCTTTTTCTATTTTTAGGGATTTTTGATATAGAATGAAAGAATACTAAAATAGACAACATATCTTTTTTAGAATTTTTCAAAACATTTCATTTTTTTGGTATTTTATAAATCTAACAGGAACAAAAACGTGCTCATTTGAATTTTAATAAATTGTTAAAATGCCAAAATAATAAAATAAAAATAGAGCATAAAAATACATGTTAGTCGACATTTAGTCCTATTTTTGCATAATTTTAGAGCATGGGTGCTATTTTTAATAATTGAAATTCAAGCACCAAAAATACTTGAACTAGTAAAGGATTTTTACAAATAAAAAATAATAGGGGCATGAATGTAATTTTCCCAAAAATATACAACTTATATTAAATTTTATTGGACTAAAGGAAAATACAGAAACTCGCAAAGGTATACCTACAATTTTCCCAGCTCACGTGAGATAACATGTGAGCTGAGCTGAACTAGACCAAATAGCAATCTAAAATTAATAGAGGGTCCTTTATGCGAAATGCCTATTGAAGTGACACTGCATATTTTATTTAAAGAATTAATAAATAAATACAAAAAATAACGGGGTGATATTTGCAATTTACCCCAAACGTACGCGCCATCAGATGGTTCTATCCCTCCTCTTGACACGCATCGCTTGCACAACCCGCGACACCCCTTCGTCAATTGATGCTTCAGATCTGATCGTGATGCTTCATCGACGACTCAGTGAGCGGGAAATGAACGGTCAAGATTAGAACTGGCGGCGCCTCTTCATGGGACGATATCTGCTCGTCGGGAAGAACATGGAAGAATGGAACCTTCCCCGAACTTCAATCTGTGAATGCTCACTCCCCCACGGTATTCTTTGATGATTCTCGCCTCTACACGACCGAGAGGGTCATCCGCTTCAACTCATGGGCACGATCAGCATCAGACCTCAAGGAGAAATCCGACGAGCTCAAGGTCAGCTGGGTCCCTTTTGATGCTATCTGCAAGTCAATCCAAGTCCAAAAGGACTTCTTCACGTGCAAGACATGCTTAAAGACATTACTTGGCTCGAGGGATGAACCTCAACCAGATTTTGAAGTTGTTTTACGTAATAATGGAGGTGGGTGGAGAGGGTCCGCCGAAAGGCGATGGAGAACCCTCAACTCGTTGATCCATGATGGATCAGGGGGCTCGATGAGCAAATCATATGGAGAACACACAGGGAAAGAGAGTGGATGCGATGTGGTGGCTGGAGACAAGTCAGGTCATGGTAAAAATATGCACGAGCTCGAGAGCTCTAGTGAGGTATCCTAATTAATCTATACTAATTCATTAATTAAAATTCGAAAGTAAACATAGAAAACAAAGTATGGAATCTACCTAGAACATGAATAAACACAGCTCTTATGCCTGAGTGTTCCTCAGGGAGCAGGGCAAGAGCTCTACCGTGGATCGCCTCCTCTCCTCGCTCTGACGTTTTCCAGGCACGAGGAAGATGCAGATGTCACCTGGCCTCCATGCACATATGCAAGGACATGATTAAGGGCTCCAAGAGCGATCAAGAAGAAAAGGAGGGGATGGAGGTTTTATTTATAGACAAAGCTAAGGACCCTTATTGAACAACTATTTTGGAAGAACATGGGTCATGTACAAGAGATCAAAGGTTTAGGCAAAGATCAGTGATGATTGAGGGAGACCATGGCATGGAGAAACGATGAAATATATAGATGAGATGCCCAGAAAAAATGATGCAACATCGGGGACTCGACATGTCTGTCGGGAGTCAGAGGCATCAGGGGTAGTTGACCACGGGTCAACAATCCCTAGGTCGCGATTGGTCAACGTTAGGGTGCTACATGACAAAATAGTTTAAATTATTTGAAAATAATTAATTAAATATAGTAAAATATTTTATTAATTTTTGGGCATAAAATAATATTTAATGTACTATTTTAATATGATATTTATTTATTTATTGGTTTTATTTATTACAAGTTAATTTTCAAGGGTATATTTATAGGTATATTCATCTATGTTTGGTACATTTTATTTTTATTTTGTATTTTTGATTTTATTATTTTGTTCTCTTATTTTATATATCTATATCTTATTTTTAGTACACAAATATATTTTTATTATATATTTCTGATGTTACTTGTACACTTAAATAAGTAGGGACATAAATCATATAGGTATAAGTATAGGTATTTTGTCTATGTATTTTGTATACTTATTTTATTTTGTGTTTCCTTTATGGTTTTATTCTATTATAAATATGTACCTATACTATAAATAATATCGATAAAAACATAAAAATATAAAATTGTAAAAATAATAAAGAATAAATAAAATGAGTATTTTATTCAGGTATATTATATAATAGAGGCCCAAAACCTAATTTTTGCATATTAGCTACAAATTAAGTGAAACCACCTTCATTAAATAGCTTATTAGAAGTTATATACACTTAAAGATGATTTTTCATCATTTTGATTTTTATTTAGGAGATATGGGTCTGTAAAGTTTGGATTTTGGATTCTTATTCTGTGTATAAAATGTACACTGTATATTATTTTGGGTTTTTATCAGTTGTGCCCCTCCGCGATATTGCAATATCAGTTATGCCCCTATCTTTTGGGTAATATCAGTTGTGCCCCCGACTTCTTGCCAATATTTCACTTGTGCCCCTCAGAGGGGCATAACTGATAAAAGATATTTATCAGTTATGCCCCTCTGAGGGGCACAAGTGAAATATTGGCAAGAAGTCGGGGGCACAACTGATATTACCTAAAAGATAGGGCATAACTGATATTGCGATATCTCAGAGGGCACAAATGATAAAATCCCTATTATTTTTGTGCAAACTCATTTTTGTATTTTTCTGTACATTATTATTTACAACTTTCATGTACAAAACTTCTTTATTTAAGTGTATATAAATTAGAAAATAAAATAGGTCCCAAAAATGAATAAATGATGAATGAATAAATGTGATTTTTATTGTATTATTATCTCCCCCTACCTTATTCCTTATTGACCTAGTCATCAAGATGCCTAGGTCTCGGGGTCTAGGGTCATAAAATACCTTTGATTTTTTTCTTTTCTTTATTCTATAATTTTGACTTTAAAAATAGTATTTTAGAATAAACAATGATTGTTAATATGTACAAAATAATATTATTTACATGTATTAGCTAGGGTTTTTTAGGCAAAAATAATAGAATAAAGGTAATGAAATGTATATTCATCACCACCCTATACTTGCCTTTACTAGTCCCTTGAAAATATTTATGCAATAAGTATAGAAAATAAATAAAAGAAAAAGAAATAACTTGGAGTAATTTTTGACTTTTAAATTAGTTTTTAATAAAGTCAGAGTTTAGAGCTCAGAGAAGGCCTTTAGATTAATGGTGTGTTCGAAACCACATTGAAGTCAGGAAGTGAGACATAACAGCCCTCAGATTCCATACTCCTATCATCCAGTCCAATTTACAACTAGGTCAGAACCATCCTCTCAATTTCATAGTCATGCTACCTTGAAATGATAGAACCATGTGTGTGGATTTGTTCAGCTCTGCCCAGACAAAACCATTGAACCATCAAGGCATCTGCTCTTCTAGTAACTCATCCTCATGGAAACAGATATTCCCTTCTAAGGTCAAGTACTTCCGGACTTTACAATCGAATGGGAGAAGAAGTCAGAAGAATGTGAAGAGAAGTGGGAATGGACCAGTGTAGTCTTCATTCCCTTGTGAAGTCGGTCAGTGTAACCGAGTCTTCACCAAGAAGCAGGCTTTTCTGAAGCTCAAGTTTTTGGTGGAATTTTAGGTATAGGTCTCTTTTCATATTTATTTGATTTTACACTGTTTCTGCATTCTTGTTTATGCCCTGGTGATATAGCATCTTTTGTTCCACCTACTATTTTGGGGCCTTGGGAAAGTTGCGCTAGTAGACCATTCCTCATCCGAAGCATTATCTCAATCCATTTCCAGTCTTTAAAAATCAATATTACCAAAAGAAGTGGGCTAGAGTACCGGTGTCGGCAGTCCCCAAGAATGGTTCTTGAGACACTCTTGACGAAGCGTCCTTGCATCGTCCAAACTTAGACCCTAAGATTTTTCAACAGTCCATCTGGGTTGAGCTAAGTGCTAGGTATGAGGTTTCTAGTCAAGTCACTGTCTCAAGAGTTGTACGGATGATATGAAGGTTTTCTTTAAGCACATTGAATTGACTCATGAACATAGTCTTATGGAACCTAAAGAATTAAATCAAGGCGACTTGAAGCATCTCCGCTTCTAGTCCTCAATGGGTTCCTCTGAAATTAGGTGTTTAAGGTCTATTCCAAGCTCCAATCTCCGGACTTTTTTTGACAAGTTCAATTGTCTATATTACTCCGAAAAATGTGAATGCTATGTATAGTGCAAAAAAACCTTTTTGTGATGCCATTTTCTAATTTTGAACATTTTATAGATTTTTTGAAAAGTTTTGCAAATTTTTATGCCATTTTTTCAAAATAAAAAGACTTTTGGCACAAATAGGAAGTATGCACAAATATTTACACAGGCGTGCATCTTTTTATTTACAAGAATTGAGGTTGGAGGATTTGATAAATCGAATGTGAGTTATTTGTATAGGTACGTTATACAATTTGTAAAGAATTTATTTAAAAGATGTATATATTCGTCAAACTTATTTAATGTGGTTTTACAAACAATTTTGAAAACTATAGTCCAAAATAATTTTTGCAAATAACTTTTACAAACATTTACAAGCATTTGAAAATCATTTTGCAAAGGTTTTTCGAACAATATATATAGATTTTTCAAATAAGTTTACAACCGGTTTCCAAACCATTTGCAAATAGGTTTTCAAAATATTTTATTTCACATGAAAAAAAGAATTGTTTATAAACAAAACATTTTTACAAAGGCTGGAAATATTTTTGCAAAATATTTTTCAAATAGGTTTTAAAAGATTTGTCAAATAGATTTTCAAACTATTTTTCAAATATTTTGCCAAAATATTTTTACCTGATTTATTCATCAGTATATACATAAGCAATTTAAGGAATAATATGCATAATTTTGTTAATTGATCTTATGAATTTTATATGTTTGGATATAAATAGTAATTTAGCCATCTTTATTTAAAATATAAAAGTATGAGGTATGGCTAAATTCTATATAGAGTATATATGACCCCGCCTATAATGAGCTTGAGTTATGCCCTCATAGATCGAAGAGAGAAGAGAAGGCATAACTCGTAATAAGTATAGAAATGCCTAAACTTCAATGAGGAAAGAGTAATGAAGGAAAGAATGACAAGTCAGTTGTCCGCCTATACTTAGGATCAAATAATACTAAGTATAGCAGACTATATCTACATGCATGGAGGGTCAAGGGATAGGATGAACAAATCACACTCTGACTGTTTCTCCCTATACTTAGGGTAAGATATCCCTACGTATAGACGAGAAGAGGAGACAACGGGAGAGATCAAAGAATGAAAGAATTTTGGGGTGCACACCCCCCTATACTTAGGAAAAAGTACATCCTCGGTATAGGAGACTGACCAAAAGGGGCAACACCTTTTTGGTATAAAAATGAAAACGAAAAGAAGAAAAGAAGAAAACATGAAAACTTAAAGGAAGAGTTTTTGAGTGACATTATTTGAATCCTCTGATGCTGCTAAGGTCGTGGAAGCTCCTTTGGTGCATATCACTTGTACAGATTCGATAATGATAAGGAAAGTGTCATGATCGAGGTAAGGCTTCAGCGACTGACTGTTGACGACAAACGGTTGTGCGTTAGGAGACAAATCTGATATCATTATACTTTTGTTGTCACACACTTATTGCACTCTGAATGGCCCTGTCCATTTACTCTTTAATCTGCCTAACAATATCTTCAACTTTACGTTAAATAGCCACACTTTCTATCCAGTCTCGAAGGTCCTTCGTCCGATGTGCCGGTCTTACCAGTGTTTAAACTTCTCCTTGTACATCATTGTGTTATCATATGCATAGTCTCAGAATTCCAGGAGCGTGTTCAGATCCTCTTTTCTTTTCTGATCACCTCTTTGTGACTCCAAATTGCAAATATTGATGGACCATAATGATTTGTGAATTAGCTCCACTGGAAGATGGCATGGCTTTCCATACACAAGACGGGTGGGCGACATGCCCAAGGGAGATTTGTAAGCGGTTCTGTATGACTAAAGGACTGAGTCCAAAAGTTAGGACCAATTTTCCTGTCTGACTTAACAAGCTTCTGAAGGATCGTCTTGATTTTTCTGTTTGATAATTCATCCATGCCATTGGTATGAGGATGGTAAGGAGATGCGACTCGGTGCTCGTTGTTGTTTTCCTTCGTTAATTTCTTGACCTCTCTGTTGATGAAGTGACTACACCCATCTGATATGAGTATCTTCAGAATCTTGAAATACACAATGATGTTTTCTCTAAGAAATCAACAAACTGTATGGTTGTCAACGGCTCGGGCAGGGATGGCTTCAACCCAGCGACTCACATAATCAACAGCAAGAAGGATGTGCTCGTATCCCTGACTGTTAAGGAAGGGGTCCATGAAGTCAATGTCCCAAGCATCGAATACATCTACTATCTGAATGAACTTCAGGGGCATGGAATCTTTAGCTGTTAGGGTTCCTTTTAGTCTTTGATAGTTAGTGCAATGCTTGACATATATTGCAGCATCCATAAATAGTGTAGGCCACCAGAGGCCACACTACAATACTTTCGCTGCCGTTCTATCTCCAGAGTGATGTCCACCAGATTCGAGTGAATGACAATGCTCGAGGACACTATGATGCTCCTACTGAGGAATACACCTACACCAAATACAATCCTTTCCATCCCTAAATAGAAGTGGGTCTTCCTATTGGTAGAAATGTACGATGGACAAGAATTTGTCCTTGATTTTCATCCAATCTTGTGGGACTACACCGGAGATGAGGTAGTTCACAATATCAACATAACAAAGGAGTGAATCCACAACTAAAATCGATTTGTAAAAAAATGTGTCTGTGATGGGTGCACTTCTCTGTGGAGGCTCTTGCTGCTCAATTTTGGAGAGGTGATCTGCTACCACATTCTGAACTCCAGGCTTGTCTTTGAATTTCAAATCGAATTCCAAGAGTAGAAGGATCCATCTAATCAATCTAGGCTTGGCATCCTTCTTCTGTTGTAAGTAATAGCATAGTGGTCAGTGTAGATGGTGACTTTAGATCCAAGGAAATAAGATATAAACTACTCAAGGAAAAAAACCATAGCCAGAATTCTTTCTCTGTAAAAGTGTTATTTCTTTGAATTTCATATAGTGTTTTGTTGACATAGTGACTGGCATAAGGCACCTTGTCTCTCCTTTATCCTAGAACAACCCCAACTGCAAAGTCCGATGCATCCATCGTGATCTCAAAAGGAAGAGACCAATCTGGCGGTTGTAGGACTGGATATTGAGTGATGAGCTCCTTCAGTTGGTTAAATAAGTGGAGAACTTGCTGATCAACATTAAACTCAGTCTCCTTGCACAACAATTTTGTAAGAGGTCAGGCAATGTGGTTGAAGTCACGAATGAATCTCCTGTAAAATCCCTCATGCCCCAGAAATGACCTCACGTTTCTGACTATTTGAGGTGGCTCTAGATTGGCAATCACATACACCTTTGTCGGATTGACTTCCATGCCATGTTTGTAAACGACGTAACTCAACACAATCCCTTCTTTGACCATGAAATGGCTCCTAAAATAGCACAAGATTGACTTCACAACATTTCTGAAGTACTCTGTCCTAGTGATTAAGACAGGATTCAAAACTATCACCATAGACGGAGAAGTCATCCATAAAATACCTCGAGAAAATTGTCTACCATCTCAGCAAAAACTGTAAGCATGCATCTTTGGAATGTAACGGGTGTGTTGCACAGGCTAAAGGGCGTTCTCCTGAAAGCATAGGTGTCGAACGACAAGTAAAGGTAGTCTTCTCTTGGTCTTCAAGGGCGATTGCCACTTGGTTGTACTTGGAGTACCCATCAAGAAAGCAGAAGAACTCCTTGCTGGCTAGTCTTTTCGATACTTGATCACTGAACGACAAGGGAAAGTGGTCCTTCTTGGTTGCTACATTAAGATGGCAGTGGTCAACACATGCATGCCAGGATGTCGGTACCCGAGTAGAGATCTCCTCTCCTCTGTCATTTGTAACCATGATGAGACATGATTTCTTCAGAACTACATGTAGAGGACTCACCCATTTCGAATCGAAGATGGGATAAATGAAGCATGCATCACACCACTTCATGATCACTTTCATGACTACGTCTGCATATTTGGGTTATGCCTTCTTTGTAACTCTCGGGATGGTTTGGAATCTTCTTCCAAGTAAATACGGTGTGGGCACAGAGCATGATTTATCCTGTGGAGATATGAGACGTGCCAACCAAGTGCCTTGTGATTTTTCTCTACGACCTTGATAAGTCGTGATTCTTGATCTGGGTTCTGCTTGCTGTTGATGATGACTAGATGCAAGTTCTCTGCACCCGCAAGGAAAGCATACTTAAGGCCTGCCAGAAGTGGCTTTAATTCTGGTTCTAATCTTGTCTGCTTCTCGGTCACTTCAGAAACTGTGTTGGTAGGAGGATGATCTTCCATCACTTGGGAGGTAGGGCTACTTATCTCAGTTGCTAGTTGTTCAACTGATAATGTGCTAAATAGATCTATAGTAAACTCATCATGTTCAGACTGGCATGAGTTTTATGAATGAAAGATATGCTTTAGTAAATTAGATTCTATCTCCCAAGTGCCCTCGAAGCTTGTGTTGAATGTGCTTTCCCAATCCTCCTAAGGAGAGAGGATTTCTAGGGTCCATTTATCGTTCAAAGAGAGATATGTATCTTAGATCATTTCAATCAAGTCATTGTCTGCTTCAAGCGGTGCTGCATGACTTTCATCAGATACGACTTTTGGCTCACTAACCATATCTATTGTAACTCTATTATTGCTCGAGCTGAATGTGATCTTCCCAGACCCATAGTCAACTATGACCTCTACAGTATGCAGGAATCGCCATCCAAGGATAACAGGGGTCTGGAGTAATGGTGCACGGGAGTCCATATCAAGGACCGCAAAATCAACGAGAAACTACATATCATGCACCTTTACCACAACTTCCAGCAAACCTCGGGGTCGCTTGACAGATTGATCCATGAACTGAAGGATCATGCATGTTTGCTTCAACGGACCCAGCCCGAATTCTTGCAGTAATGATGAGGGGCAAGAGGTTGATGGAAGAACCAAGAAGAGTATGCTCGAAGACTTGGTTGAAGATCTCACATATGATCAAAGGCACTCCTTGTCTTGCTTTTTCTACGGGAGATTATTGATGGCTGCGATTGTGGCCATGGTAAGAACGTGCTTCTGGCGTCTGTTGTTATGGGTTAGGTGATGCTTGTTTGTACATGCCTCCTTCAAGCCTTTCTTCACAGCGAGCTTGTATTCCATGGCTTTCATCAACGGAAGCTCAACAGTTAAATTTTGAAGAATATCCACAACTCCAGGATCAAACAATGCACTTTTTCTTTTTCCATTTTTTGATTTTTCTATTGCATCTGAAAAAGAAATATTTAAAGAGATGAAATCAAAAGTAGAATTCTTATTTACAACAAAATTTTTATCCACAAAATTATGTACATCTAGATCACAAAAAGGTATAAATACTAGAGTTGAAGATTCTATTATCGGTGGACAAGCAAAAGGTGTGGTCTCCGCTCCATCGGTTAGCGTTGGATCGGCTGTTGCTACGGGCTCCTCCATGGCTGGCGCGGCTTCACTTTGACGGTGATCATCTTTTTGGTATTTTTGGATTTTCTGTTTTTTTGTTCTTTTTGTTGGTGGAGATGAGGATGAGTTGCACCTGACATGGCTCATCCTTCTTCTTCTTCTTCCTACCCCAACCTGTACCTAGCGTGGCTTATAAAGAAGACGAAGATTCACCTGACAATGCTTTATTGTTTCCTTTGATGGTAGCAGATGGAGGCAAGGTCCTACCGCTCCTAAGTGTGATAGCATTAGATAAAACAATATTACAGTCATCTGATTCTATAGACATAGACATGATATCACATTCTACCATCTCTTTATGCCTAAAATTATTGGGATTTGCTTCGACCTGGTCCAGAATTGAAGTTTTGGTGATCGTGAGGTCGTCTAGCTTCTTGGTCATCTCTTTGAGGCCCTTCACGAGTTGGGCCAAGCAATCCAGGTTTGAGTTCACTAGAATTGCCTCAGAAGATTCAGCGTACAGACCACGTTGTTGCTGATGGTGGGGAGGTTGTGGTTGGGACTACTGATGATGTGGTGGAGGAGGAGGAAGCTAATACTGTTGGTACTGAGGAGGGGTAGGATACTCCTGCTGGTGCAACCATGTACTGGTGATACTGCGGGTAGGGGCGGTACTGCGGTTGAGGGTACTACTGGTATTGTCTCCAATTGTGATATTGTGGAGACTGGTGATAATGATATTGAGGTTGAGGTTGTGAGGACTGTGCATAACAACCACCCTGAGGTTGGTGGTAAGGCCAGTTCACTGGTGGATGGCCCTGATGTTGTCCTGTAGAATGGGTCAGCTGTGTATCATTGCTCCAAACACTGTTTACTTTCTGGATTACGGGTGTTGGTGGGAATGCTGGATCAGAAGATGGGAGGTAGTTTGGTTGATATACCACCATATTCTGCTGTGGAGGGCCCCGCTAGGGCACCTGCACGTAGTATACATGGATGGCTGGTTGTTGCTGACTCAGCTGAGGCTGATGTGGCGGTGATGGTCTGTCCTTCTTCTCAGTAGGATTCTCTATCGATGGTGTCACCAACTGAACAGAACTGATGGTGCTCACTAGCATATCCAACTACTTGGTGATTTGGTCCAGCTTATCTAGATTATGTGTCCTCTGTTCGATCACAACAAGCTTCTCAATAATGTCAACCTTTGAAAGATGGCCCCCGATGATACTGAGGTTAGAGCTCTCATCTCTCTCCGCCTCATGGGACGTTGCCATGTGAACTGACTTCTTAAGGACCTGAGGCTATTCTTCAAAAATCTACCATACCACATCTTCATCCTTGTTAAAATGTGATTCTCCACATACAACATCCACTAGTCACTGGCTCTCTATATTCAATCCCACGAAAACGTTCTAGACCAGACTGGTCCTCAGTATCTCATGGTGGGGGCATTTCCCCTAAAGGTTTGTAAATCACTACTAGGCTTCATGGATAGACTCCTATGTGGCCTGAGAAAAAATGTTGATCCTGGCTCGCATCTGATTGAGCCATCTAAGATGGTAGAATTTGTGAAGGAACATATATTTGAGTTCCTTCTTGGTCATCACAACCTTTCCCAAATGATTGACCCAGTAGAAGGCCTTGTCTTGTAAGCAGAAGGGGAACACAGTCATCTTCACTACACCCAACAGGATGTTAGGGTAGTGGGTCGTCCTGCACGTGATGAATCTGCGATTCGTCATCTTTATTCATTTATTTTAGCTTAAAATCCCTTATAAAACACAAGTATGTAACACTAACTCCATATTCTTACTAACTTGCATCTATGTGTAAATATTGTACACTTCTTACCATTTTCAACTAAAATAAATAAAGAAAGAAAGAAAGGAAAATAAAGAAAATAAAATAAAAAAGGAAGACTGTATATATGTAATAGATACATGCTGACTCGAACCTTGAGAGAAGGTCAAAACTTGACCTGATCGACAAGGAATAAAGTAGGGGGAGATAGGTTCTTTATTCAGAAAATCCAAAAAAATGTGTGCTGTGTATATTTGTATACTACACTATTTTATTTTTACCTGAATTGACCTCAAATCAAATAACTTTCAAAACCAAAGTTCTAAATAAAAATGTTTTCTAATTAATAAAAATAATTGCACAATTAAATCATGTACAAAATAAAAGCAAACACACTTGGAAAAAGCCACTAAGCAATAATTAAAAGACCAAATCCAGCTCCATATGAACTCAAATTGGACCAAACTCACTTCCATTGTATTCTAAATTAAATTATATTTAAAATGGTTGTGATTTCATAATTTTTGGAGATACGAGTGAAAAGTTGGTTTTCTAGGGTGGTTTGTGTAATTTTCCCATGTATTTGTACATATTTTATTTGTAAATATTTGTAAATATTTTTACTAATTATTTAATATAAATAAAAAATAAAATAATAAAAATTTTAAAACAGAAAAAAGCTAATTTCCTTATTTAACTATGTATATAATGTACCATATGTATATAGTATATGTATATAGTTGCTATTCTTAATTAACTACCATAAAAAATAAAAAAATAACAATTTTTATTCAAATAAATAAAATGACGAAAATTCTAAAAAATAGTTACTTTTTACTTTATCTCATTTCAATTTTCATCTCTCTTATCTCCTCAACCAAAAATTCAAAAATTCAAAATTTCAAACTCCATTATCTTTTCTATTTATATGGCTCCTTCTCCCTCATTCCAATTTGATCAATCTTTGGTGAGAGGAGCTCGATCTTCGAGAGTCTTCTTGTCACAGAAGGGTGCCTAGCCTCGAACCGTCCGGTGACAGCGAGTCGGCCTTCGTCGAGGTGATCATCGTAGTTTTATTTTTCTCGTATTTGTTCATCGTTGTCAGTTTGTTTTTCTAGATCTTAAAAATACGTCACGATTTTGATTCATCTTCGATCCCGATTTTTCAACTCATATTTCGATCACTACGCGTTCTTTTCTACATATCACGATCTCTCAACTTCGGCCACGCACGGTGGCCGGAGACTTGGATCCATTCCTTATTTTTCATCAGATCCCCATTCGCATCTTCCATTTTGATTTGGAATCGAGTCATCATGCTTGCGTCTGAATTTTGTTTATAAATAATAAAAAATACAAAAAAATATTGTTTTCTTTTCCTCTAACATTTGTTATGCAGGATCACCTAAAAAAATATATAAAGAAAAAAAATAAAAAACTAATTATTTCAAGTTCTGCCTTTCTTTAAAAAAATAATAAAAAATATTTTTTTTCCTGCAACTTTTTACATTCAGAAAGAAACTTCACGTGGGATGGACCCCGCCACTGCCTAGGCGCGCCATCTCCTCCGCCTAGGGCAGAGCCCTCACTATCGCACCACCATCGACCGACTGTCTAAGCATAAATCGGTCGCCAGGGTCATCGCTGCCTCCCTCTGCCCGCTCCTGGAGAGGAGCTTCCGCCCAGTCGCTGCCACCTGCCTCCGCATGGAGCACCGTGCCAGAACCTTCTCCGACTTCCAGAGCCCCTTCACCTCCTAGAACCCGCGCATCAACGCCGCCGGGGAATCCACTCACCGCTACTTCCTTCAGACCACCGCCATCATCATCCCCGCGCAGCACCGCGTGGTCCATCGCGCGATCTCCTCCGCCGAATGCTGAAGCCGCCTCCATCGTCGTCGCTTGGAGCGGCTAACCACCTCTCCAACCCCGCATGAGGCCACTCCACCGCCTGCTCACCCCTTGCATCGACCGCCACTCGTCGCCCCACCTGGAAAGATCAAGGGGCGGCGGCGTACCCTTGGCCCTCCCTCTTGAAGAATCTCCACCGACAACCGCTCCAACCCCCACGCGAGGTCACTACACCACCCACTCGCCCCTTGCGTTGACCGTCGCTCGCCACCATGGGCTTGGGAAGAAGAGGAGGGGCAGTGCCCCTTCTGTTGCTTAGAAAAGAAGAAAAATGGAACGAAGGCAGCAAACGAAACCCTAAGGGTTTTCAATAAAAAATTAGAAAAATATCATCAACACCCTTCGAGTATATTTGATATTACATGAAGATCCCTGCCAGCTTCAGATCAAGTTGAATTTAGGAGAAATTACATCTGATCCCATAGAAGATTTTACAATTACAAAGAGGCCCCTCCAGTACAGATCACGTGCATAGCACGTCTACTATTGGGTAACTTACATTTTGCACCCTCTTTTTATTTTTGTTATTTATTCAATGCAAAAACATCAACTATTTACATTTTAGTCCTTGTGTTCCCAGACCTTTATTTTGCTAGCTTTTCTTATTGAAATAAATGTTTTCTTTGGTAAATAAATCTCCCAAAAATCATGTTATGCTTCCGATGTGCTTATCTTTTTAGCATAAAATTTTCATTGCATTTTGTCATAATCTAATATTATTAAAAAATAAAAAAAGTGTCTTTTTCTTTTCCTGAAATTCAAAAAATCATAAAAATTTGAATATTGCTCTAAAAATTCCAAAAAAATAGATTAACTTAATTTCACTGTCTTTTAATTTCTGTGCAAATTTCGTGCATTAAATCTTTTCCAAACCCAAAAAATACTAAAAATCTTATAAAAATCTGAAAATATTCCATAAAAATCCAAAAATCATGATTTCAGTTCCTATTTTAGATATTTACATAAATTTCGTCATAAAAGTAATTGCTAGGAGTTTTGGGCATCATAAAAGTAATTGCTAAAAGTAAAGTTGCAAATTACTCCAAGTTGTGCATTATTTCTCATTTTTGCTACTTTTTGATTTTTAGAAAAATACAAAAGCATTTGAAACTTCTATAAAAATTCCCAAAAACATTTCAAAATCTTTAAAACACAAAAATATTTTCTATGGATTTTTCTGAGTATTTTTTATATAATTAGAAAAAAGTTTGGTGTGCATAGTTCTTATTTTGTACATATTGTTCTTTATTTGAAAATTTAAAAAATTACAAATTTAAAATCACTGAAAATTTGAAAATCAGAAAATAAAATAATAGAAATTAAAAAATTAAAAATTTAAACAGAGAAAAATTCCACAAAAACCAAGGATAGTTTGCCTTTGAGATTCTTGCTTTTTCTTTTAATTGATTTTTTTATTAATTGAATAACCCTCGAGAATTGTAGCCTCCCTGAGTTCGATCATATCTGCTATACAGTTAAATAAGTAGCAAAAATATTTCTCTTGCTCGCATTACTTGTTCTTTGTAATTATTTTGCAGCGAGGGAAAGAAAAAATTTTGTTTGATTGTCACGGGATTTTTGGGGATAACAACAACCCTTCATATTAATAATTATCAATCCTCGAAGATACCATGCCAACAACATGCGAGAGAACTGTTGCATGTGAATGTATGTCTCCTCGTTGGTATTTCCGTGGAATGATGGCAGAAGAGCAAGTAACTTTTGCTTGAGATTGAAGTGAGCATTTACCGGTGGAATGAGGATCCAATCGATCAGCTGGCTGTCTCCAGGATTGTAGGTCTCCTTCAGTATAGGTTTCTACCACTCAGGTTGTTCAGGTTCTTCTTCTTCAGGGTCCCTACGGGGTCTATCTCCACTTCCTCCTCATGTTGGTCTGTTCTGTAAATCATTCAGCATCTCCTGAAATGCGGTTTGAACTAAAGCCTGCTCAGTTAGTTTTGTTGTATGGCTTGTATGGAAGCCAGTAACTAAGCATTCACTTAGTTTTGGTCGAGCCCCTGACCCGACTCCATCTGGGGAGGTTGTTGTCCTTTTCCTTTCCCTTGAGGTGGCATCTTTGGGTCTGAATCAGAGGAGATGAATTCTTGATTGGGATCCAGGACTGGGATTGGCTTCTATTTGCAAATAGGAGAGAATCTGAATCAGACAACTTGAAAATGAATTTTCAGCTGCCATGATGACTCTGAGATTAGGGTTAATCCAGATAGTTGTGAATGGAGTAGAGATGTAGACTGTAATCGACCTCCACTCACAATAGGAGAAAGGGGGACAAGAGTGGTCTTGATTTGTAGTGTGATAAAGGAGGGTGGGAAGAAAACGAGGAGTCTGGAGATCGGTTCGCAAAGTCTGAATTAGATTCTCAGAAATCTCCTTGAATTTATTGATGGTGTCGTGTCCATGGAATCGATGTGGGTGTCGGTGGAGTCCCGACTAAATCATCTATGTATCATCATCGTGGAGCAAGAGGAGGTCGATGCAGGAGGAAAGATATGGTGGCCAAAAGGAATAAAAAGGAATGTAAAACAGTAGAAAGGCTCGAACTGAGTGGGGGCCAAAAGGAAGACACATACGACAAAATTTACGCAAATGCACGAGACTTAATCTTTGAACCTAAATCTAGATCCATACAAACACAATACAAAATTGGGTTCAACAACTCATGCCATGTGAAACCGTAAGGGATCGATTATTTATTATCTTTTCATTTTTAGAGTTGTCATTTTGGGCATATCTTATAACAAGTCCTTATCACACTACTTGTCCTCCTCCTTTGTAACCAGTAGTTTGTACTTTTTGAGGTCCTTTTAATCCTTCCTGGATCCCTACTCAACCAAAAAAATAGAGGAAGGAAGCCGATAGGTGAAACCGCTACTTCGGACCTTACTTGCAACGGAATCACCTGTGATCGTGCAAGGACATACTCAGATGCAAATCGATGAGACAGACACACCCATGAGGGCACTATTTGATAACCACAGAATTCTGAGGGTCGTACAGTTTCACAAGGTGAAACCGCAGTCGATGTATTGACCACTCAAGAGACCATGATTAATCAACAATTAACCCACAATGGAATATTAGCAGTGCGCGATAAAATCTGGAGTTAAAATTTATTATTCTCTACAAAACTAAGGGTATAGAAAGCAAGAATGTAGAGGATGAACCACAAAGAGAAAATCAGGTAGCTTACGATTATTGCTAATCAATGAATAGTGTGTTTCAAATTATCTTATATGCCTTTTTTTGTTTTAATTTTATAATAGAATATATATGTATGTGCTTATTTTTTTAAATTTTTTAGATTTTAATTTTTTGATTTTAATTTTTATTTTTTTCTTCTTAATATACAAGAATGATATATATATATAGATGTATATATGAACAATATGTATATAATATATAATATATAATAAATAGTCAAAAATATGGAAAATACCCACATGTATAGTCTTCTTTATAAATTTTATATTATTTTATATGGTTTTAAAATATATTAAGGTATTTATAATATTAATAGTTATATAAAACATATATAAGTATATACACACTATATAGGGCAATATATATAATAAAAAATTAGATAATACATATTTTTGGGTTTTATACATTTGTTTAATGTTTTTGTGTTTTTTTCCAGAATTTTTGTAATTTATAGTAATTTTAAAGTAAATAATATCCCAAATCATGGAAATGATAAATAGGCTGAATTGAATTGAAGATTAAAAATAGTAAATTAAATCCAAAAATTTTCAAATCAATTTTCATAGTTAGATAACAATATAATGAAAATTTAAAGATAAAAATTAATATTTTTTTGGATTTTGGTCATTTTTAATATTTTTTTGGATTTTGGAGCTTTTAGATTTTTAGCCTTTTCTTTTTCTATTTTTAGAGACTTTTGGTCTGGAATGAAAGCATATACTAAAATAGACAACATATAATTTTTTTTGATTTTTTTTAAAACATTTCTCTATTTTTTGGTATTTTATAAATCAAACAAGGCCAAAAATATGCTCATATGATTTTTAGTAAATAGTTAAGCTACCCAAATTAATAAAATAAAAACAAACGTGAAAATACATGTTGACAGGCATTTAGTCCTGTTTTTGCATAATTTTTAGAGCACGGGTGCTATTTTTAATAAATAGAATTCAAGAACAAAAAATACATGAACTGGGAAGGGAATTTTTTGCAAATAAAATAAATATCAGGGGCATGCATGCAATTTTCCCATAAATATACAACTTATATTAAATTTTATTGGACTAAAGGCAAATACAAAAACTCGAAAGGGTATACCTGTAATTTGCTCAGCTCACGTGGGACGACACGTGAGTTGAGCTAGACTGGACCGAAGAGCAATATGAAGTTAACAAAAAGTCCTTTATGTAAAACGATCGAGATTAGAACTGGTGGCGCCTCTTTATCGGACAATATCTGTTCGTCGGGAAGAACAAGGAAGAATGGAACCTTCCCTGAACTTGAACTTGTGAATGCTCACTCCCTTGCGGTCTTCTTCGATGATTTTTTCCTCTACATGGCAAGGAGGGTCGTCAGCTTCGAATGATGGGCTTGAGAAGCTCCATGACCTCAAGGAGAAGTCCGGTGAGCTCAAGGTCAGCAGGGTCCCTTTTGAAGCTTTCTGCAAGTCAATCCAAGCCTAGAAGGGCTCTTTCACATGCAATACATGCACAAAGACATCACTTGGCTCGAGAGGATGAACCTCGACTAGATTTTGAAACTGATTTCCATAAGAATGGAGGTGGGTGGAGAGAGTCCAGTGAAAGGCGACGGAGGACCCTCGATTCGCTGATCCACGATGGATCAGGGGTGCTCGATAAGCGAATCAGATGGAGAACACGCAGGGAAACAGAATGGATGCGACATGGTGGTCGAAGACAAGTCAGGTCACGGTGAAAACATGTCGTAGATTGAAAGCTCTGGCGAGGTATCCTAATTAATCTACGCTAATTCATTAACTAAAATTTGAAAGTAAATACAGAAAACAAAGTACAGGAACTAAATCTACCTAGAACATGAAGAAACACATCTCTTATACCTGAGGGTTGCTCATGGAGCAGGGCTGGCTGGAGCTCCGTCGTGGATCGCCTCCTCTCCTCGCTCCGACGTTTTCCAGGCACGGGGAAGGTGCAACTGTCACTTGGCCTCCATGCACATATGCAAGGACACGATTAGGGGCTCCATGAGGGATCAAGAAGATAAAGGAGGAGAGGGGTTTTCTATTTATAGACAAAGCTAAGTACCCTTATTGTCCGGCGATTTGGGAAGAACATGGGTTTTATATAGGAGATCAAAGGTTTAGGCAAAGATCAGTGATGATTGAGGGAGATCTTGGCGTGGAGAAACAATGAAATAGATAGATGAGATACCTAGGAAAAATGGTGCAACATCGGGGACTCGACATGTCTAACGGGAGTCAGAGGCGTCAAGGGTAGTTGATCGAGGGTCAACAGTCCCTGGGCTACGATTGGTCCACGTCAGAGCGCTAAAGGACAAAATAGTCTAAATTATTTGAAAATACTTAACTAAATGTAGTAAATGATTTTATTAGTTTTTGGGTATAAAATAAAAATGGTTATTATTTAATGTAGTGTTTTAATATGATTTTTAATCATTTTTGGTATTATTTATTACAAGTTAATTTTCAAGGGTATATTTATAGGTATATTCATCTATGTTTTGTACATTTTATTTTATTTTGTATTTTTGATATTATTCTATTATTTTATATATTTATAACTTATTTTTAAGTACACAAATATTTTTATTATATTTTTCCAATGTTACTTGTACACTTAATAAATAGGGACATAAATTATATATATATATATATATATATATATAAGTATAGGTATTTTGTCAATGTATTTTGTATACCTATTTTATTTTGTGATTTCTTTATGGCTTTATTCTATTCTAATTGATGAAATTATAAAAATATAAAATTGTAAAAATAATAAAGAATAAAAAAATGAATATTTTATTCCAGTATATTATACATTAAGGGTCCAAAACCTATCTTTTACCTATTAGCTCCAAATTAAGTAAAACCACCTTCATTAAATAGCTTATTAAAAGTTATATATATTTAAAGATGATTTTGCGGTATTTTGAGTTTTTATTTAAGAGATATGGGTCTGTGAAGTTTGGATTTTGGATTCTTATTCTGTGTATAAAATGTACACTATATATTATTTTTGTGCAAACTCATTTTTGTATTTTTCTATGTATTATTATCTACAACATTTATGTACAAAGTTTCTTTATTTGAGGTATAAAAAGTAGAAAATAAAATGTCCAAAAAAAGAATAAATTATGAATGAATAAATGGGATTTTTATTGTATTATTGGCCCTTATCTCCCCCTACCTTATTCCTTGTCGACCTAGTCATCAAGATACCTAGGTCTCGGGGTTTAGGATCATAAAATAACTTTGATATTTTATTCATTTTCTTTTCTTTATTCTATAATTTCGATATTAAAAACAATATTTTGTATACAATAATTAGAATAAATAATGAATGTTAATATGTACAAAATAATATTATTTACATGTATTAATTAGGGTTTTTAAGGCAAAAATGATAGAATAAAGGTGATGAAATGGAGATTCATCATTCACCCTCTCTCCCTCTTCTATATTATCACACACCCTCTCCTCCTCTCCTTGTCGTCGGATTGTTCGATCTTGTGAGGAGGACCATCTGCTTCGGTGCCTCAAGTTCACGAAAAAGAAGGTAAATTATGTAAGACAAAATCCCGAGTCTTGATCCTCTTTAAGAATCATCTTGGGCATAGACAACAAGAAGAGAGAACAGTCTTTCTAGTTCACGAGACATACACGAATAATCTCCATGCTCACGGGTGTTGCTCCATTAATTCAAACTCAAGCTAGGAGGTCTCCTATTTTGGAGGCTAAGAATCATATTCACACTTCAGAGGTATTTTTCCTCATCTCGTGTGGATGGTGGAACTGTTAGGAAATTGTTTCTGGTACCATGTGGCTTTGCCATTGATTTTTTTATATGCTATATGTGCGACTCATATCATGAGTTTGTTTATTCGGATGTGAACTTGATTTCTTCTGCTTCTGTGATGCACGAGGTTAATCACCTCCCTTGATATAGGTAAAGAAACTTAAATAAGTCTAAAAATGTATTTTCTTTATTTTTTCTTTCTTTAAATGTCATATTTTTGGGCTAACTTATTAAGAGTTAGTGGCATGCCATACTTTTAGTTTGTTTTTGTTACATGATTTTGAAACAACATGCTATAGTGTATTTAAGAAGATTTCGAGTGTGATCTTTAATAATATTATGAGTCATTTTGTAGGTATAAAAATAGGGAAAAAGGGGTTGCCCCGGGGACAACAACCATGGTTGCTTCTGCTCTATTTTTCTGTAATTTTTTATTTTTTTGAAAATATCACCACGTATATTCATCTATATATTCCTCCAACATGTCATTCGAATTTTGTCAGAAACAGAGAATCCTATGCCCTTCATCTAGAACATGTAATTTCAACGATTTAAACATTGTTGTAATCGATCTGTTCTAGATGGAGAGTATATGAGTCTCCGTTTCTAATGAAATTTGAATGTCATATTAGAAGAATATACATATGAATATATATTATGATATTTTTCAAAAAAAATGTAGAAAAATAGGGCAGGAGCAGCCAACAAGGGGACAACCCCCTATAACCAATAAAAATATCATGACAAATATAATCCATGCATAGTAGTTTGTGTTGGTTTGATAGAGGTTTGTGGATTTTAGCAATATTATGAATATTTTGGTAATTATATGTTTGATAAGCAAAAGTACAGTCTAGCATTAGTTTGATAAATTCCGAATCATGAACATTTCTTTGATGAGATATAGTATATATAACTAAAAGTATATACCAAAACCTATGTAAATCATACGTGGCATCACATGTGAGATCCAACATGCACATTAAGTAGTCTTTATTGATACAATAATGGCAACAATATTTAAAATTCTATACTCTCTTTTGCTTAAGAAAAATGTCAGTGATGAAAATAATTATATATATATTATCAGATCCTGTATCCATCTAAAACATGAACAAATGTTTATAGATATGAAGCTTAAAAATGATATGAATATATATGAAAATAGATCAGAAACGAATAGGAATGCTATAGATTAGTATAAATCGGATGAGAACTAGGAATTTTATCAAAGAGGTGTCAAATATGTAGTTATTATGTATGCTCAAAATTTTAAAAATATTGTATTTTTAAATGATATTGTTAAATAAGATTGATATTTTTAAAAGGAACTATCTTCGATATTGATAAATGTATAATTGAAATCTTATTTAAATCATTTATTAAGTTTGGATTATCAAATAGATTATGATTTTGGATGGTGATTTATATATTTTTATAAATCGAATAATTTAAGACATTCTAAATCTGTCCAAAAGGCAATGAAATTTTGAAATAAAAATGTTCATGATTGAAAGGAAATAAAAAAATTATTTCATTTACAAGGAGATTTTGAAATTATTAAAGAGATAAATGAGCTCGAATACAATTGTATATCAAAATATACTTAAATATTTAATATTTTAAAAGTGACTGGATAAAAAATATAAAATAACTCTAAAATTTGAGGTAAGTAAGATTCGAACCATGCTCATCAAAATAAAAAAATATCATATATTGGATCCGCCTCTGAATAGAATATTTTTTGGATAAAATATCATAAATTTATAAATTTATTTATTTTATAACACGTATTTTAATTGAAGAAGAAGCCATAAATTTTTGTTACATACAACAATAAATAAATATGCATATTTGCTAAAATTTCGAGTACAAATATGAATACAAAATTTTGTTAAAGTGATATTAGTATCATATTTATTTTAAAAGCAGTAGAGTTACAATTTTCAAAAAATATATAAAATAAAAATGAAAATAATACTAGATGGGATAAGGATATATCTATATACATTATAGGGTAAATTTAAAAAAGGGGATCGATCTTTACATGGATTCCCAAATTAGGGACTAGTCCTTAGATTGTAACAAAAAGAGGACCCAAGTTTAACTTAACGATCTAGTCCCCAATGCCGTGAGTGGGTGGCTTAATCCGTGGTTGTAATAGATGAAATTACCCCTGTCCACTAAGTTTGTTGTGCACTTTCCCATTTTGTTCCCTACATAAGCCTCCCTCTCCTACCACCGCGATTCTCCGACCATCGCTCTAGACGACGATGCTGGTTGGCGCGTGTCATCATCTCGGTGGTCAGGTCCCCTGAAGCATGTTTATATGGGGCATTTGGGCTTCCCTTTGTCTCTATTGCTGCAATTTCTGCGCTGGGTTTGAGAGAGGGGTCCCAATCGATGAGGGGAGGTCAGGTACTGATGAGGATGGGAGGTCGAGTGGTGGAGAGGGAAACTAGGACGAAGGAGGAGAGGATGGAGGTGGAGAAGGAAGGGCATGTGTTTCGGGGCTATCCTTGGTGGTCTTGGAGGAGAAGAGAAGGAAGGAGAATGGTCTGCATTCGAATTCGTGCTTGGATGAGTGTGTTGGCTTCCCCCCTCCTTTGGAGATTCGTGTTTAAAAGAAGCCAGCATTGGGTTTTATGGATTTATGGAATGCATATATCCATTAGATGGGGAAGTGTCTAGTGGAAGATATGAAAGAATCATGGATTTAAATTAAGGTTACATCTTCTAATTAAGTAGATGTAACTTGCCATCTACCACGTGCAACTGAAACATAGGTCCTTCTCCTTCCTCATGTTCTCCTCCAAGACCACTGAGGTCAGCCCCAAAATATGTAGATCTGACCCCAGCACCCCTTCCTCCTACCTCCTCCATCTCCTCCTTTGCCCTACAGGCTCGGCCCCAACCCCCTTCCTCCTCTACCTCTACCCTCTCCTCCGCCACGGCTGCCCTCTACCCCCGCACCAACTCCATGCCATCGTATGGAGTTGGTGATGGTCGGAGAATCACGGTGATGGGGTGGAGAGGGTTTCTGTGGTCTTATTTTTATAGGGAACAAATTGGAAAAGTGCACAACAAAACTTAGTAGACAGGGGTAATTTCATCTATTACAACTACGGATTTAGCCACCCACTCACGACGTTGGGGACTGGATCGGTAAGTTAAACTTGAGTTCTCTTTTTGTTACAATCTAAAGAATAATCTCTAATTTGAGAATCCATGTAAAGATACCTTTTTTTATATTTTACCCTACATTCTATCACGAACACCCATCTTTACGTTTGTTGGGAGAACGTGCAAAAACTATAAAAAGTCCATAGAATACGGCGGGAAGTTTTCCTTTGCTACGAAAGCTATACATATTAGCCGTACCCGAAGCGACCCTTTTTGTATCATGTGACATCATCGTGAGAACGTCAGTTGTGGACCCTACCCCCATTATTTGGACGGTCTGTTTTCTTCCTATCACGACATTTATCTCTCTGACTCGACCAACCTCCCCAAATCTCATTATTATTTCAGAATCTCACACTATTTCACTCCTCTAGTTGCCATTTCCCTGAATCAATACAAAGACTTGCTATTATTAGAAGAAAAAGAGTTAAGGGAGAGAGACGCATTTTTCATAAAAGGGGGGAAAAGGATCAGACTGCATAATTTCAAGAAGAATTTCTGTCATCCTGTAGCGTATCCTCAGTCTCCGGGCATTCGAGATTCGCCAGCTTGCGCCTCTTATTACGTGGCCGCATATCCCTCGATTTGCTTGCGATGGGAAGCGTATTGCTAGCACAAGCTGGGCACAGTAGCTGCGTTGGGACCGTCCCAAGATGCTCGCTCGCTGGGTTTGCGTTGTTCAGCAAGCATGCATCCATTGACCGGATACAAGCGTTCACCGCATCTTGCTGCATCTGTAGTCAGTGACGTTTTTAATGAAAGGAATTTCATATAGTCCCAATTGCCAAAGCTATGAAGAGCATTTATTTATCTAGTACCTTATCAATTAGGGCAGAGAACCTTGCAAGAAAAATATCCACGTCTCCCGAGAGGATCCCGATTTCTCGCACGGCGCAGAGGACCGCTGCAGCGCAGACGACGGAAGGCCTATATGCCAAGAAGTCCACTTCTGCGCATTTTTACCAAATTATTATAAAAGGAAAAGAGAAATATAGCTACGAAATTGCAGTTACACCCCTTATATATAGAAACAATTAGATATAGTCGTTGGCATTAATTATTTTCAGTTTTCTTTGTACAAGTGTACCATTCACTTTCTGGCATTTGACTAAGGCGAGGTTGTACCCCCAAATCACGGGAAAATCTTCGTCAATAATTACAAATATAGAAAATGTGAACGCGAAATTGTTCCCCTATTTTATGGTGTTTCCAATTTGCAAATAAACGTGCGAGTAATGAGAGGCGCAAACAAATGCATATCTATATGGGAAAGTGAGTAAACATCTGGGGCTACAATATAAAATTTCCACGTAAATACCACGGCGAGTTTCGATGATGAGTTCGGAAGAGCGGAAGAGCAGTTGCCGTAACCGGGCAGCGCCGGCGATTCCATCGGCGAGAAGATAGAGGTACTCGAATGGCGTAACAGCGCGCGTCCTCCACTCCAAAGCGGCCATCAAGAACAGCTCCATTCTCATCACCGTTTTCGCATCGAACACGAATCCCGGCTCCATAACCTGGAGATTTATCAGCAGGGGTACTCGGGTTTCCTCCAGTTTCGCCGCAACCGAGAGGCACGCCACCGCTAGGAGCTGCGACGGCCACTCACCACTCCCTGTCTGCACAACAACCCCACGTCAAATCTCACAGAGAATATATGCTAAGTTACACGAGCTGGCGCGCCTTACCGGGAGGCCGTGGGAAGAAAGGAATCGATCCATGAAGTGGACTGCGAGGTACGCCGTCACCGGTTGGAAATGGTGGAGCCTATAGACCTGGAAAACATATTGTAACCCGCTTGGGGATTAGGTACTGTGAACGGCAAAGATCAGATATTTTCGGTGATTGGGAGATGGATTTTGCCTTGAGGATCCAGTTGGTGGCGTTTCCACGGGCAGCTGAGTCTAGGAGGCGGTGGCGAAGTCGCCGGAGGTAGTCCCGGTGAGAGCAGTGGTCGAGTTCTGAGCGAAAGAGGTCTTCCACGTGGACGTCCACTACGCGATGGTGATGGTTGGTAGGAGAGATGGGAGATGAGCACGTCGGAGTTGGGTGTGCTTGAGGTGTGGGACTGGCCGCGGTGTCGATGCTGGAGGAAGTGGTGGTATGGAGCATCGTCGGAAGTGGAGAAGAGGGGAAGGGAGTTGAGGTGATGACTAATGTGTGATGTTTATATTGGACCATGTGTCTAATTTAGCCCTGGCAGTTTAGGTCATTAGTTATGGATGAAACATTGGATTGGGCGGGATTAGGGATGAGTATGGGACTAGGGCGAGACCCAAGCCTTTTAAGAATTCGGGCTTTGGGCTGGATCCAAGGCCCCTGTTTTTTACTTTTTTCCGGCTCAAGTCCAATTCTAAGTTTTATGGGGAGGCTTGGGTCAGCTCGGGACATATTTTGCTTAGGTTTGACAGTGAACAAGATTTTACCAAGTTTATTTTGGTGGAGATATTAAATTAAACATCGTATGGGAAGGCTTCATGAGATGGTTCTCTTTTATTAGACCTAAACTCAGGCCAATGATTTTTCCCATTTTAATTGAACTTCCTAAAATTAACTTACATCCACAGAATGTACAGTGTTACAGTCCATAACAAGAGCTCTGGAAGAAGATTCTTAAGGAACAATGAAGATGATATGAAGTAAAGTTAAAGAAAGGGTCTGATGTTATTTTTGTTCCAATTCAGAGACAAGATAAGGTAAATGTTATGCACTAGACTATTAAAGGAAATCAAAAGTGTCTGTTGCTGGAGAGAACAATGCATCGATCTAAATTAATAAAAACTAGATGAAAGTACAATCAAAATGGGGGGTATTGAAGGTCTGTTGCTAGGGAAATAACGCACCAATTGCCAACAAGATGGGCTTACCCAAATAGCTAATAATTTTAAGGTTTTGTGTTGATGGTTGCAGGCATTTAACTAATCCTTCACAAAACCCACAATTGTATAGCAACCCAAAGCCCAAATAGTAGAGAAAAAGAAAGATTAAGGAAAGAGGGGTATGGTTATGCCCTACTCATGACCTGATCAATAGTGGTGACTGATACGTTGTGATGGCATCGCATTTGGCATTGGCAAGAAGTGTTGGACATGCGAGCCCACAACGAGACATTATGCAATAAATGTTATTGCGAATATCATTCCCTGATCCGAAATGAAGAATAACTAATTTGCATAATAGGTCCCTTCGTACAATTAGGGTTAGATACCATGGCCATCTTGATGATCATACATGTGTTGATTTAATTAATGAATCATAGAGGCTGGTGCTTGGATGAATATCCAAGGAGTTAGATTGAGGACTCATCAAGCACCAACAAATAATTATTAAGAGATGATCTCCAACCTAAGAAGGAGATGGCAATCCTTTTTCTAATGGATAATATCTAACCGACCTCTTGATGCGGGTCCTCTGCATATGAATAGAGATTCGGAGGTGTTAGATAAGTTAGGTCAAAGAGCTGACTTAACGAGATCGAGATAACCAAAGTCCTATGTCGTATACTATCACGATATAGGCATACATCCTCTGACCGGAGACAGATGTATTACTATATGTTTGAGTATGTATATTTGGCAGACCAATGGATTGATGACCTAATCAAGGTCTATACATCAGCGTGCTAGTGTGCATGTAAGGGCATATGAGTAATGTGATCTCTCAAAGGGATCATACAGGTTCATTAGTGAACCTGAATACATGAGCTCACTCAGAAGATATTGGGAAGAATCAAATTCCGTGCACAGTCGTCTCACTTTAGAAACTTGATTGAATTTGTAAGTTTGATATATGCTTTTGGAAAAGTAAATGATCAACACCTAGGTATGATATATGCTTTTGGAAAGCATATGGTCGATACCGACCACCAATGATCGAATGAGAAACTTAATGATAAAACCTTGAAGTAGATAGTATAAAATTGATCTTATACTTTGGGTTTAATCTGGGTCTTCCAATATGCAGGTTGTACATGTATTAGGAATACCTGAGGGTGATGCGACCATAAATGATTGTATAATCATGACGCTTCCATTCTTAAGGAGTGGTGAAACGGGTCAGGATTTTAGTGACTCCTCTCAATAGAGAAGTAATAGATCTCAGATGCAATGAGAATATTAAATTCACAGTCTTGATTTAATCAAGCATCTATAGGAGGTCCGCAAGATCTGGATTTGAGATGTGATTCAATATCCAAGTCACTATACGTGGAACAATACAATCGCCCTGTCCTTATCTCCAAGTATCAACAGAGAAAGCACATTATCCTTGAAAGAGTTCATGGATAATTTCATTGTTGATATATGTATCTGAGCATTGAGAAAATAGATAATTAAATGTGATTTAATTATCACGAATAATATGAATTTGATTCAAATTATAAGGAGAGTTATCTTAGATAATTAAATGTGATTTAATTATCAAAGATGTGAATAATGTGAATGTGATTCATATTATTTGGGCACATGAGAATAAAGATCCAAGATGATTATATGCAATTTAATTATCATGTATATGAATAATGTGGATAGAACTATCCATACTAATCATATATATATATATATATATATTATAAATGTGATTTCTAATATATAAGAGAGAGCTATTTGTAATTTACATTTGTTAATTAAATTTTGATGTGAATTGGATTCACATTGGATAATTAATTAAAAATGTAATTCATATTTTATTTTGAGTTGTGAATGTGAATCACAAATTTCCAATGGCATGATTGCAATGTTTACAAAATAATTGGATTTATTTTTGTG
Source organism: Ottelia alismoides (assembly GCA_037367405.1). NCBI lineage: Eukaryota > Viridiplantae > Streptophyta > Magnoliopsida > Alismatales > Hydrocharitaceae > Ottelia > Ottelia alismoides. The sequence continues at coordinate 395,875 of JAZKJV010002739.1, forward strand.
AAATAAATTTGTAATAAAAAGTTGTTGCAAAATATTGGAGATACACATGAGACATGGATTCTCATAAAATTGGAAGGAGCTACCTTACCATATGAAGAGGGTAGACGGCCACCCTCTCCTTATGGAATGTGTGGGCTACCCCCTTGTTCCTATGGAAGGAGGCTTGCCTCCTTCCTATTTCTCCAATGAAGATTGATTTAATATAAATCAAATTATATTTAATATATATTTGATTTAATTAAATTAATTATTGTTGTATTTTTTACAATAAAAATCTTGTCCATTAAAAGAAACATAAATAAATGTGAACCATTGGATTTATGTTGTCCATGGATTGAGATCCATGGATCCCAAAATATTATAAATAGAAGGGCACCCCTTGCTCTTCAGAATGATGATGAACATAAGTCTCTCTCCCTCTCTTTTTCTCTCTACATGCCATCTCTCCCTCTCTCTTGTGTCCGTCCACTATAAAAGCCCTAGAGAGAGTCGCCATCGCCGCAGCATCGTCGTTATGCTGCTGGATCCTTTGCTCATGGATCTCTGTTTCCTTCGGTGTGTCTTGCTCGTGAAAAAGACATTGGATCGTGTGTGACAAGATCAGGAGATTCACCACTTGGATCATCAACATGGATTGCGAGAAGCACACGTCTTATCCACATGCTCACAAGCATCTCTTCCGTCGGATCAGACTTGGAACAAGAGGTCTCTTCGTTTAGAGACTCAATTGCAACCAAGCTTCAAGATGTAACCTTAATACTTGTTTTTGGTTTAGATAAAATGATCCGAGAAGTGTTCTTGGATCATGTGGTTTCATCGCATGAACTTTTTTTAAATTCCGTTGCCTCGAGCAACTAGTGCGACTAGTCACTCCCGATCGTTTACAATGCGATCCTCACGCTTTTGTGATGCACCTAAAGATCTTACCATTTCCTTCAAGTGGTATCAGAGCCATAGGTTGGAGGTTCCGGATATGATCCATAAGCCTAGGATGACTTGGGCTTGTTAGGGTTTGCGAAATTTTATCGCATTTCATTCACACAGCCCTATTTTGTGATTTTTTTCGGCTCTGTTTAAATTGGTTAAACACGAAATTATTACATGGTTTTTGTTCCCATTAAATAAGGAAACCATGGGATTTTAGTTTGCATGATTTGGAATCCATTTGCTCAAGTTATGATCATTTTAGTGAACATGTATCCACTATTTCGAGGACTGTGAATCTTGACGTAATTAAGGAGTTAATTACTGTTTTGAAATGACTAGAAATACGTGAAATTCATTCTGTTGTAAATCAAATTAGAAAACTTAGAAAACTTATTTTGCATGATTTGGATTTAAGTTAATTGAGATATGCTAATTTTAGTAAGTGAGGGTCACTGCTGAAAATTACTTTCCTAATCAAGAACCTTGTGATTGTCATTCAATCATTTAGTGAAATTAAATGGTTTAATTTCTTGGAATAATTATGGATAAATATTTTTGAAATATTTGATGATGACTATTTACTTAAATGACATTGCCTTAACCAATAATTGATTAGATATGATCTAGATCACATTTGATTACTCAATCTACTTTCCAATAAAATAAAGTTGCTTGAATAGGATTGGGAATTTGTTTAGCAAATTTCCTTATAATCAAAATAGTTTTGATTATTACTATATAATATAACTTCGGTTGAAAAACCGATTATCATCTCAAGTACATAACGATCAATTTGACATTATCCTATCCCGAGGCGGATATGGTGTCTAGTTAGGGAGCGTTGGGGTAGCAGGTTGCACCGTGTGAGGTCTGTCCCATTTCCGTCAGTACTGGCCATGACACAGGTAGGGAAGGGATAATGCTGGAGAGATCATCATGCATTTTCTAATTATTAAAATTCGAAATAATATGTATTTGAGATAACACCATAATTCAAGTAACAATAAAGAATCTTTGTTGGATATTAATTAGATCATTAATTTAATATGATTACATTAATTGGAATCTAATTAAAACTAAAATACTCTATTATGAATAGAGTTGTAATTCTCTTGGAAGAATTAATCGTAATGAATATGATTCATAATGATTAATTAGAATTTAACATGATATGGAGGATCGCATAAGTGACATCCATGATCTCCCGTCAAGGCGAAGGGTTTCGTCGCCAGGGATTGTATGTAGGAGACTCCTGTCCGAAATGAGAGCTCCTATATACAAGCACATCTGGATTAGACTCTTTCCTTCTTGAAAGAGTAAGGTCGTACACGTAGTGACCCCAATATCGGATCCTCATATTATTGGGCTGATATTTAATTGCACATAGCGAGTTCTAATCCTGTTGACGGTTGGTTCAATTAATGATGGGTCAACATCACCTTAGGGGTGGTGGGCCTGTGTGTTAAAGATCGAATTGGGAATGCAAGTTGGACTTGCAAGGCGGAATGTGTTCCTGCTTCTTTTTATCCGAGTTACAGTTTCTCATATTATTGGAATGCGACAAAGATAAGAAAGGAGATAACATATCTTGCTTGAGATATAATGGTAAGTATATCTCTTACATTGAAAGTGATTTAGGGAATGAACTTTCAGTGTTGACAAGGCAAGATAACTTTGATATAAAAAATTCTTAAATCAAAGTAAAATCTGTATATATATTATATACATTCATGCAAATTTCTTATTTTAGATAATCCTTCATTAAACCCACTCAATATTATACTCAATAATACCAGTAAAATATCATGGATTGGATCCATGATCAAGATATTATACTTGCAGTTGGACACATATTGTATGTGGTTGCAATGTGCAAGTTTCCTCAATAATGAGGAATGACAATTAAATGGACGATAGGACAACAACCTAGGGTTTTGTATGTCTCTATAGTCTTGATCTCTCATCGAATGTACTTTGGAAGTGACATGTCCATAATGATTTCAATTGTCAAATAATCCATAAAAGTCGAAGAAGATGTTCTGGCATACATATGTGCTCTTGACATTTTATCATGAATGACATGGTTCACTGCATCATGCAAAATGATGGCTCTATAAGAGATGATGTATTCAAAATGTTTGAGTACCTACCTGAACCTAAGGTTTTAAGAGTTAAGATGTATGTAGATATGATGAGTGTCATCATTCTACTTTCTATACTCAAGTCATTCATGAAGCTTTATAATATTCATATTGTATGAATTAAATGAAGCATCTATAGATGTTGAATACTCTTATATTGAAATCTTTTGAATTCAACATAAGATATCCTTTGTCTTACGCAATGTTTGTTTATAGATGAAGAGAGCATAGTGGAATCATGGGTCGGACCCAAGTAAGAAGGAAAGTCAAAGAGTTGACTATACTTCTGTGAATTCCATGTGACATCCAAAGAGTTGGATAAATGCCAATACTGTAATAAGGCGATGTATTGTTAATGTGACTATCTAGTCTTTCTAGAATCCTTAGAGAAGGACTCAGATAGTGCATCGGAATAATCTACATCTACATTTAATCATTGAAACTGACTTTCTTATTTGATAAGATTAAAGTTTAATAATTATATCTCATTCTTCTACTAACATTTGCAATTGGTTGCATATGTTTTAGAAGACTGGAAAATTTGATCTTAAGGTTTAATAGTCATCCACATGGATGTTGATGCAATTGTTGCAACAACCTCTATTAGATAAATAGACTTCATAATTCCAGTGGGAGAGCCCTTAGTCTTACAGAATCTCTATGACCTAGATATTAGAGTACACTCATTGTTTATTTCTAAATGTTGGGAATAAACACTAGTTCTGGAATAGACCTATCATAAAGAGTTGTGATGGATATATTTCAGATAGTAATCTAACATCTAGTGGACTCTACTAAATCTAAAAATTAATGAATGGTTCATTGACATTTCTAATACTAAAATTTAAACATTAAAAGATCAATAGGGGGATGAAGATCATTTGACAATGATCTGGCATCAAGCCTTAGACATTTGTCTATTGATGAGATCAATGGACTAGTAAGAGATGAAACTTTAAATTGTCTAAAATTTCAAATCTTACATACTTATGAATATTTTATTCAAAGTAAAATGTCCAATACACCCTTCTCTGAGAATGGTGTAAGACGCCAAGGTATTCAAGATCTCATACACTTTGATGAATGTGTATCATCCATATCATAATAAACATTATGGATATGTGCTATCTATTGATGATTATTTGTGATATGAGATTTTTTCCATTTACCTTAGAAATCTTTGAAACGTTCAAAGATTTCACTATTTTAATTTAGAACCAAATTTTGAAGGAAGATGAAAATGAATTTGATCTAATCTAGGTAGTTAGTACATATTAGATGAATTCATGGAATACCTTATGGAGAAAGGAATGTTATTACTATCTCAATCCTCCTAATGTACCTTAACTTAATAGAGTTGTAGGGAGATACAAGTGATCATGTGTGACATGATTTGATCAATAATGAATCTTATCATAATTACCTCTTAGTTTCTAGGTATATATGTAGTAGAGACTACAATATATATCCTTAATTAGGTTCCATGCAAGTAAGCTGGAATCTAGCACCAAAGAGCACTGCTTCATTAGAAAAATAATGGAAGGTATTGGATACCTACTTTATGACCTTGAGATTTTTAAAGGATTTCATCTCTAAGGATATGATTCTTAGATGATGACTCTCTTGAGAATCAAGAGGAACATGAAGTGAAGGGACTCATTTAATCTTGAGAAGATGATGAGGCTCCTGAAATCGAAAACTAAAAAGATAATTAAAGATGAGACAGTAATACCTCTTCAAATGAGTTTGAGGCGGGATTCCATGTGTTAGATAAATCTGACAATGATCTTACTTCATGTGATAAAGATTCTGAAGATCATGACATGGAAAGATGGATGTTAGCAATAAAAGTCTAAGGTAGACTTCATATACAAGTGTTGTATATGGACCCTCGAGGATCCACCTATATGGGTAAGACCTGTTAAGGTATAAATGGATCTTCAAGAGAAAGAGGGAACTTGATGAGAAGGTATAGACCTTCAAAGCACGGTTCATAGCCATGAGCTACATACCGAAGAGAAGAATGACTTGCGATGAGACTTGCTCTTCAGTGACCATGCTTAAAACTATCGCAATATTGCTAACTATAGCCACATAACTTGACTTTTGTCATCTTCAAGATAAAAGTTAATATTGCATTCCATTATGAATACCTCTCTGAGGATATTCGCATAAATTAGCCCCAGAGCTTCATGGTTGAGGAAAGCAAGGTGTGCAAGCTGAAGAACTCCATCTATGGACTCAAACAAGCTTCTTGTAGTTGGAACATAAGATTTGATGAAAGTATAAATGTTATGATTTCAGATAGAATCTTGATGAACTGTGTGAAGCTTAGTGCGAGTTCTATTGTGTTCATCGTGCTAAATGTAGATATCATCCTAATCATTTGGAATGAAATAAAGATAATAATAAGTGTTTTAAAGACTGGCTATTCCATAACTATAGATATGATCTCAAAGATACCTCTTAGATATTGGTTCTAAAGTTGTTCAGAAGCAAAGAAAGAGAGGGTATTGGGATTGTCACATTAGCAATACACCTTGGACATGTTTCTTTTTCTTGAACAATCTAAGAAAGGCTTCTTTCCCTTAAGATATGATACTGACCTTTCTAAAGGGATAACACCTCAAGGTGTTGATGAGGTGAATGCTAAAACTGCTTTCCCTTGCGCATCAGTTACGAGAAGCCAGATGTATGCTATATTTATGTACAAAAGCTAGATGTCTGCCATGCAATGGGAGTAGTAAAATGTTACTAATCCTACTATGGAAATAATACACTTTATTGCAGTAATAACAATATCTTCAAAGATGACAAGACTTAGAGATAGTGATATCAAAGTCTTATCTTCAAGAACTTAAGACTTTATAGATAGTGATCTAAAAGGTCTTAATTGCAGATACCTTAGGAGATAGAGATCTCCAGGAAAAAGGGTATTCTGATAAAGATGTTGAAAAATACAAACTGGTGATAATAATTATTGAGTTGTAGTGTCAAGGACACTATAACTAAACAAAATTGAGTATTGATTGCATAAGATGCAATATTCGTTTTGGATGCGATCACTGTTACTAGGATATATGCAAGTGCCGTGAAAGGACTTGGTGTAGTCTCCCGGGAGCAGAGTGACTGTTCAACTTACCTAGCTATTTTTTTAAATAGTCTTAGATTGTCACATGAGTGTGGGTTTAATGATTAGCCCATAAATGGCTCTTTGGGCTAGTTGGAGATTGTTGGACATGTGAGCCTAGGGCGAGCCATTAAGCAATAAATGTTATAGCGAATATCATTCTCAGATCTAAAATGAAGAATAACTAATTTGCATAATATATCCCTTAGTACAATTAGGGTTATGTACCATGGCCATCTTGATGATCATACAGCTGTTGATTCAATTATTGAATCATAGAGGCTGGTGCTTGGATGAATATCTATGGAGTTAGATTGAGGACTCATCAAGCACCGCCAAATGATTATTAAGAGATGATCTCCAGCCTAGGAAGGAGATGGAAATCCTTTCTCTGATGGTTGATATCTAACCGACCTCTTGATGTGGGTCCTCTGCATAGGAATAGAGATTCAGAGGTGTTAGAAAAGTTAGGTCAAAGAGTTGACTTAATGAGATCGAGATAACCAAAGTCCTATGTCATATACTGTCATGATAAAGGCACACATCCTCTGACCGGAGACAGATGAGTAACTATATGTCTGAGTATGTACATTTGGCATACCAATGGGCTGATGACCTAATCAAGCTCTGTACACCAGTACAGTGGTGTGCAGGTAAGGGCATATGAGTAATGCGATCTCTCAAAGGGATCATATAGGTTCATTACTGAATCGGAAGACATGAGCTCACTCATGAGATATTAGGAAGAATCAAATTCTGTGCACGGTTGAATTTGTAGGTTTTATACATGCTTTTGGAAAAGTATATGATCAACATGTGGGCATGATATATGCTTTTGGAAAGCATATGATCGATACCGACTCCCATTGATCGAATGAGAAACTTAATGATAAAACCCTGAAGTAGACAGTGCAGAATTGAACTTATACTTCAGGTTTAATATGGGTATTCTAGTATGCAGGATGTACATGTATTAGGAATACCTGAGGGTGATGAGATCATAAACGATTGTATAACCATGACGCTTCCATTCCTAGGGGGTGATGAAACGGGTCTGGATTTTAGTGACTTCTCTCAGTAGAGAAGTAATCCGATATTGGTCTAAATGTTTCATATCGATCTGAATGTGATTCAAATACAATGAGAAGATTAGATTCGTAGTCTTGATTTAATCAAGCATCTATAGGACGTCCGTAATATCATGATTTGAGATGTGATCTCAATATCCAAGTCACTATATGTGGAAAAATACAATCACCATGTCCTTATCTCCAAGTATCCGCGGAGAAAGCACATTATCCTTGAAAGAGTTCATGGATAATTTCATTGCTGATATTTGTATCTGAGACTTGAGAAAATTGATAATTAAATGTGATTTGATTATCATGAATAATATGAATTTGATTCATATTATAAGGAGAGTTATCTTAGATAATTAAATGTGATTTAATTATCAAAGATGTGAATAATGTGAATGTGATTCATATTATTTGGGCAAATGAGAATAGAGACCCAAAATGATTAAATGTGATTTAAATATCATAGATATAAATAATGTGGATAACACTGTCCATATTAATAATATATTATAAATGTGATTTATAATATATAAGAGAGAGCTATTTGTAATTTACATTTGTTAATTAAATGTTAATGTGAATTGGATTCACATTGGATAATTAATTAAAAATGTAATTCACATTAGATTTTGGGTTGTGAATGTGATTCACGAATTTCCAATAGCATGATTGCAATGTTCACAAAATAAATTGGATTTATTTTGTGAAATAAATTTTCAATAAAAAGGTGTTCAAAATATTGGAGATACACATGAGATATGGATTCTCACAAAATTGGAAGAGGCCACCTTTGCTATATGAAGAGGGTGGACGATCACCCTCTCCTTATGGAATGTGTGAGCCGTCCCGCTTGGTCTTATGGAAGGAGGCTTGCCTCCTTCCTATTTCTCCAATGAAGATTGATTTAATATAAATCAAATTGTATTCAATATCTATTTGATTTAATCAAATTAATTATTGATGTGTTTTTTACAACAAAAATCTTGGCCATTAAAAGAAACACAAGTCAATGTGAACCATTGGATTTGTGTTGTTCATGGATTGAGATCCATGGATCCCAAAATATTATAAATAGAAGGGCACCCGTGCTCTTCAGAATGATGATGAACATAAGGTTCTCTCCCTCTCTCTTTCTCTCTACATGCCATCTCTCCCTCTCTCTCTTGTGGCCGTCCACCATGGAAGCCCTAGAGAGAGTCACCATCACCATAGCATCGTCATTATGCTGCCGGACCATTTGCTCATGGATCTCCGTCTCCTTTGCTTTGGGAGTACCCGTTGATGGCAGAGGTTCTTTAGGCGATCACGAATGAAGACGTGTAGAAGTGAAAGCCCCTGGTATTATTGAGCGTCAATCTGTGCACGAACCCATGCAAACTGGCTTAAAAGCGGTGGATAGCCTGGTTCCTATAGGTCGTGGTCAACGAGAATTGATAATTGGAGACATGCAAACAAAAAAAACCACTATAGCGGTGGATACCATATTAAACCAATAAGCAGCTTTCAAAGCAAGGAAATGTTGGTCTTTCCAGTCCTTCTCCCTTGTCTGTCGTGAACTCTGACTCCTAGCTCTTTCCCCTACTGAGAAAAGAGACCTTGGTACGGCTTTAGAATAGAATGAGTGAGTTGGTTGACCCACGTCGATTCACTGTCGAATTCAACCCTATAATATTAGAAGTCTCATCATCAAAAAAATCAGCACCATGAATAACCTAAACAACTTCAGAGATAGCCTAACAACATTTCTGATCTCTTGGACATGGCTCTATCCGCTACTGATTGAGAAAGAGAGGGACATTGTCACATGATCGAGTTCTTTTTAGAGTAGGGTCTGAGATGCTTCATATATACCTAGAAACGACGGGCAGTAGTGTGTGCCTTACTCGTGAAGAAGACATCGTATCTCATGTGACGAGATCAGGAGATTCGCTGCTTGGGTCATCAACATGGATTGTGAGAAGCACGTGTCTCATCCACTCGCTCGCAAGCGTCTCCTCCGTCAGATCGGACTTGTCGATCGCAACCACACTTCAAGAGGTAACCATAATACTTGTTTGTGGTTTAGATGAAACGAACCGAGAAGCATTCTTGGATCATGTGGTCTCATCACATGAAAATTTTTTAAATTCCGTTGCCTCGAGCGACTAGTGCGACTAGTCGCTCTCGATTACATACGATGCGATCCTCACGCTTCCGTGATGCATTTAAGGATCTTACCATATTCTTCCAGAAGATGATATTGGTTGCATGCAAGAGCTGGCGGTGGCATCATTGGCAGTGGCGAGCTGGGGTTGGGGGTACTGTCACACCACAAAAGTGGTGGGTTAGGGTAAGGCGAGAACGAGGAAGGGAGTGGGAACTGGTTGGGAAGGGTAGAGACTCGAGTCGAAGGGGGTTGATCTGTGCATTCGGGAATCGTAGGTGGCACCTGGAAAAGGGGACAAAGGAGGTTGGTACAGGTGTGTATTCATTCTCTTCGGGTCTATTCGGGCCGGATTCGCTGGCCAAGAAGCAGACCCATTATCAGGTCGGGCTTACGGGCTTTACGAGCTGGGCCAAGACAAGCCCGAACCCAACTCAAAAAAATTTTGGGCTTAATATCGTAGCCCAAGCATGTCCTAATTTTTATTTGGGCTTGGCTGGGCCGGGCTACATGGGCTGGGCTTTAGGTTTGGCCGGCTCAGCCTAATGCTAATCCCTAGATGGTATCATGCTGGACGGTCGGGACAAAGTGTATTTAGGGGTGTATCCTCGTGAAAATAAGTTTCAGACTAACAAGAATAAGGGTTTGGGAGGTATCGTTTAGGATGCATGATAAAGTCTTGGATTTTTATCACTTAAGATCTTCTTAGATGTTCCAATATCAGTTACATCCTCTCTTTTTTTTTGAATATCAATCGTGCCCTTGTCTCTTGCAGTTTCATCACTTGTTCCCCTCAAGTTAGTTGATGTTCATATGATGTCTCAAATGAACATTAACTTTTGGGACACAAGAGTTACTAGGTTGAATAGCTAGGGAAACCATAGGGTGATTGATATTCCACGCATCCTCTTCCACAGGGACCCAACTACACACAGATGTTCAGTTGATCGAGATGGAGGATGAGGATGTGGATCCAAGCATTGTTTTCTTTAGGCGTGGCTGATCTTGGTGAAATTAGGCATCGACGGCATTTGAGATAAAGCTCTAGGTCACGATGGTGGCTACTGAAGATTATGGCTCTTATATGTTCTTTGCTTGTGACGAAAGAGGGATGCTCTGATCATACTCCTGTTGGAGATGGTGATACGCTCGTGGAGGATACTCTGATCTAATATGATGAAGGATTCATGTCTTCTAGGTGGTTGACGAACTAAGAAGGTTAGTTACATGTCCTAGAGGGCGGAGGAGGTGGAGGTGGCCCTGGAGGTTAAGGGATGGGGTGACAGATGAGGGAGCAGTACTGGAGGTCGGTGGAGGAGTCAAGGAGGTATAGAGGTTGGGGAGGGGCACAGGAGGTGGCAGGCTGCGTCGAAGGTCGGAGGAGGGTGTTCAGTCGGTCGAACGTGAATCCTAGCATCCGGTCTTGGAGGGCCTGCAGTGTCCAACATGTCGGATCCGACAATAGTTGTATCAATTCCACTCTCGGCTCTCGGATCCCAATCAACTGATTAAGACAACAATCAATACACAATAATGATAATGTAAATAAAGAAATACAGGGAAAACTTTATTATATCCTACATAAAGGAGTGTATAGATAACAAGTATAGGATTGAACCACTGAGAGCAATTAGGATAGTGGTAATTATTGTCTATAAAAATAAAAAACAATTATTTTTGTACTTTTTAGCTTTTTGATTTTTGTGGGTTTTTAATTATATTTAATTTTTATGGATTTTTAATAAATTTATTTTTATTTTTTAAAGTATTATTTTCTTTTTAATTTTGCAAATTTTAAATTTCCTTTTTATTTTTAAAGATATAATATATATCTTTATAAATACTATAAATGGTATATGTATAATAAAAATGTAAAAATATAGAAAATATATACAAGAACAATACTTTTTATTTTTCAAAGGGTTAAATATATATACGTGTGTTTAAAAAAAATATAAGTAATTATAATAAATATATAAATAAATATAGGTATATATATAGGGTTTTATATTTTTAAAGATACCTATATATATATATATAATCAAAATTTATAAAATAAAATATTTTTGTGTTTTTTCTAATTTTCTCTATGTTGTGATTTTTTATAGTTTTTTGTTAATTTTTATGAATTTTTAATTGATTTAAATATACGAAATAGGGAATAAGATAAATAGGTCAGATTATTTTGGGTTTTAAAAATGGGATTTTTACCCGGCAAACCCTATAAACTTTGCCAATTACCTCCATGACCTTTGAAACAACCTAATTCCCCCCTCGACCCCGTAAACTTGCCAACTCTTACCCAATGAACCCTCCAGGTAATATGTTTTAAGCCAGTGGGGGTTCCTGAGGTAATTTGCAGGGTCTATGGGGTAATTACGTTATGCAAAAGGTCGTAGAGGTAATTTAAAAAGTTTATAGGGTCTGCCGGGTAAAAATCCCTTTAAAAATAGATAAATAATTCAAAATTTCCCAAAAAACATTTTTAATATAGAGTATATAATATCAATAAAATTATATACATAAAGTTTTTTTAGATTTTTGTAGAATATTATTGATTTCAATATTATTTTTAGGGTTTTTCAATTTTAAGTGTTTCCTTTTATTTTTTTGTGATTTTTGGTCTGTATTTATATTAAATAGCAATATATATTATATTTTTTTGGAGTTTTTAAGATATGTTTTCTATTTTTTTATTTTATAACTAAACATAGAATAAATACCTCCTAAATGATTTTTATTAAATAGGAAATGCAACAAAATGATAAATAAAAATTCATACATGCATCATCGTCATCATTTACAGAATATCCCACAATTTATCTAAAATTTATAAAGCACAGGAACTATTTAAAGAAAACATAAATGCAACAAATCATTATAATAATGGGAGGATCAATTATGAAAATAAAAATAAAGTCTGAGGATTTGCATGCAAAAATACCCAAAATTTAACACGTATTTTAAAATATTAGTACTAAATACAAATATAGGAACCTTGAAGGGTTTCCTTGCAATTTTCCCACCTTACGTGGGCCGCCACGTGAGGTGATGTGGCATGGACCTAAGTGCAAATAGTAATAAATATAGGGGGTTCGATGTAAATATTACATAAAATTTTGAACTTAAAATTATAATTACAAGACTTTTAAGCAGATCCAAAAAGGTGGAAGAGGGCTGGTGTAAATTACCCACTAATGTGCGCTACCCAACAATGTTGCTGATGACACTTGTCCATGTGGCGCCACCTTGTCACTCACTACCCCTTCGCCACTGAAGCGTTGAGATTAATCTCTGTTGGAGATCCATCGACTGTGGAGCGCTTCATCCAACTATATCTGCACGCTTGGTGGGAAGTTCTTTATCTGACGACTCTAAAGGGATCTGAACAAATGAGGAAGAACAACATGTCTGGACTCCTTCGATCGGTTCTATCTCATGACCCCAACGGTCTCCTTCACTGCTCACAAGCTCCATATGTACGAGGAGACATTTAGCAACTGATGATAGTCTCAAAACTCTCCAGACCCCATCGATGGGGATCTAGAGTGCCGTCCAAGCTCAAACACCTAGGGTGCCTTGTGAAAAACAAAATCGGCCCAAAGAGGGCTCCTTTGAAGCTCGGACATGCAGGGTTAGCTCAAGAAAGAAAAGATGAAGATATCAGGAGCTTTGTTCGGACAAATGGGTTGGAGATGGTGATGAATCTGCATTTCATCATCTTTATTCATTTATTTTTGCTTAAAATCTCTTATAAAACACTTGTAATATAAATAAATCTATTCTTTTACTAACCCTAATTCTTTTGTAAATACTGAATATTTTTCGCTATTTTAATCTAAAATAAATAGATAAATAAAGGACAAATAAATAAAATCAAAGACTATATATATGTAATTGATACATGCTGACTCTAACACTAAGAGAAGGTCAAAGTTTGACCTGATCGACGAGGAATAAAGAAAGGGGAGATAAGGCCTAAACACCAAAAATACATGAAATCAAGTACCATTTGTGTACATTCATCACATGTATATTACTGTGTATAATACAAATTATTTTCATTAATTTATTTATACCCAAATTGGACTCGAACACAATTTTTTTCTTCTTGAAAATTGTACATAAAAATCTTTTTTAAATAATAAAAATAATTGCAGAAACAATCAATGATATTGTGTAAATAATAACACTTTGATAAAACTGCAAAGCTCAACTTGTCAGATCAATATCTTCTACACCAAAACTCATAATTAATAAAATTCACTTTCAATGTACTCCAAATTTAATAATCTTTAAAATGGAGGTGATTTCATAAAATTTAGATCCAAGATGTGAAATGTGGCTTTTTGGGGTACTATTGTATATTATACCTATGTATATTATATGCATATAACTTGTTTTTTTCCTTGTATTTTTGCATAATTTATATTTTTAATTAAGTTTAAATATTGTATTTGACTTATATAAAACACAAATAAAAATTACAAAATAAAAAATAAACAGAAATAAAATCTTCTATATAATGTATATGTAGGACTATGTATATATTGTAAATATACCTATTTATTTAACATAATCAATCACTTCAAAAAAATCAAAGAAAAGTATCATTAAAACCATTGTAAATTACTGTAAATTAATGAATTAATAAATTATGATATTTGTACAAATAGTCAATTAAAAATTATGGTGTTGTAAATATAGGTATATTCACATGTAAATAACACTTATTTATTTATTTATTTATGCTTTTGTATGTAACTTATTTAATTAATTAAAATCACCATAATTAAAATAATTTTTTTGATGATAAAGAGGGTGATCTCCCAGTGTGGGAGTCACCGCAAAATATAATTAAAATAATTAATTTACTAACAATTTTTATTTATATTATTTTTTATTTTCAATCCATTTCCTATTTTATTTTCTTTTATTTTTCATTTTCTATCCTTTTTTGTCGTGTAGTCTGTTTTGTCTTATCCCCCACATCTCCTGATTGGTCAATCCTGAGTCTGTTGACCCAGATCAACTCTCTAATCCAACGTCTTCCCCACCATTCTAGCTTTGCTAATCGTTCTTCCCCAATTTTCTCACGCACTCTGATTACTAACTCAACCCACCTTCTTCTCCTAACTTTCAACTCACTCAACTAACTCCATCGCCGACCAATTCACTTCGTTGATCATGCTTCAATCTTCTCACATTTTGAATTCAAAATCTTGCCAGACTTCACTTCTATTTATACCTTCCATTCAACCCCCATCGCTAGCCGATATGATTTCCCCCAAGTTTTTAGCCCACAATCGATCTTGTAGGGACTAAGTTGTGATAGAGCTTCGTTCCCTTCGATTTGGAGTGCGAGAGATCAGTGGAGACCGTGATCTAATACATGGCCGGAGACCTCTACTGCCTCGTTTTGCCTCTCCATCCGTCGCAACAGATCGAGGTTGATTACCTTTGCCATCCACCGTAGGTATTCTAGGTAGTCTTCTTTTAGTTTTTGCTTTTAATTTTCGTTTTGATTTCCATCTCGTAGCAGAAATTTGATTAGTCACCTCCATGCTCCGATCTGCAAGATCAGAGTCATCGGATCACATTCACAAATAACCAATATCTCCATCATGAACCGCTTCGCTTTCTTCATCTCTCCCCATATCCTGATCACCTCTAGATCACTTCAAATCTGGCATTCGACTTCCAACCCATCGATGTCGCCTGAGGTCCCCAATACACCACCATCTCCTTTATCTTCTACCTCAATAAGCTCGTTGGAGTATTGCCTCTGAGCAAGGAGTAATTCAGAGGTTGCAGGAGGGCAGTAGGAGGCTATGAAGAGGACATAGAGGTTGACCTGTAGCTTCTAATATCTCGACCTCCAGATCCCAATGCGGATGTCATGAGCCTTCATTTTCATCATCAGTCGACATAGGGAGCTTACAAGAGTGCACCTACATCTTTAGGAGGTGATTCAGGTGGATATTGAGTGAGTCTCAATTAATATCATTTCACCGGAGTTCGCCTTCAAGCCAGTTCTTCCACCCACTCTCAAATCCGTCCGATCAAGAACGCAAGTGCCAGATCAGATCACGACCATTGAAAAATCCCCAAAACTCTGATGTTGATCCAACCATCTTGATCAGATCCGCAACGCTCAAGCACGTTTCATCATCAACCGTCTGATCTGCAACTCGTCGCATCTCCGCCCTTCAAAGCACCACATGGATTAAAAGTTTAAATGCCCACCCATCCCTACCTTTATTTGTTTTGCAAATAAGTCCCTCTCAAGACACATGTCTGCATGTAGTTAATTGAATATTTGCATTGTGTACCTAGTCATTTTTTAATTACTTTTTAGTCCTTTTTGAATTGAAAAACGTGTATCACACGTGAATTTTGTGAAAATTGCAATAAGAGCCCGTGTATTTCTATGTTTTTATTTGGGCTATGAAAAAAAGTATTTGCATTTTGGACCAATCTAGCATACCTCACATGCACTAGCATGTGGATTTGTATAAAAATTGCATGAAAGCCCCCGCATTTATTTGTTGGTTATTCATCAAGTCCTTAAATTATTTTTATTTCCATATTGGTCCCTGTACATCTGTAATTATTCTGCTTGTTAAAATGAATAAAAAAAAGCAAAACCTCATTAAAAAATCCACAAAAAATTTCTTAACTTCCTTCTTATCTCATTTAGTAAAGCTAATTTTTATTTTGCATTATTTTGCATTTTTCTTATTTTTAATGAATAAAAACATCACAAAAATTGCTCATGTTTGCATAAAAAATATATAAATTTCTCTAAAAATTCCAAAAAATCCTAGTTATTTGTTTTAATTTATTTTACTTTCTGACTATCGTTAATTCTGCAAAAAACCAAAGAAATATAAAAACATTGAAAATACTAAAAAAATCTTTTTAAATCATTGAAGAATCCCAAATTTTTGCAAAGATACTTTCTGGAAAATTCAAAAATTTACCTTTTTGTTTGTGTTTATTTCTTTAATTTTTAATTTCATTTTCGATTTTAAAATTCCACTAACAATCACATTATTTTCTGTTTGCATTATTTTATGTTTTTCATTTATTTTAAATATTTTAAAAATTCTAAAAAAAATGGAAAATCACAAAAAACTTTAGAAAAATAAAAAAACCCAATATAATTATATTTGTTTTTCTATCTATTTGCTACATTTTAAAAATTCAAAAAGTTGCTTTCCTTTCTCTTTTATTCTATTTCTTTTTCCTTACTTTTATTTTCTTTTATTTTCAAAAATTAAAAACATTTGCAAAAGTAACAAATTCTTTAAAATTACATATTTAGAAAAACATGAAAAATTCTAAATTTAAAAATCCATAAAAAAATAAAAATATCACAATGACCAAGTATAGTTGCTTTGAAATTCCTTTTTCTTTTCTTTGATTTTTCATTGAATTGAATAATCCTCAGGATTTTTGTTGGTTCCCTGAGTTCGATCATGTATGCTATATAGGTAAATTAATACCAATAACCTTTTCTTGTTTACATTCTGTTCTTTCTTGTTGGCTTGAGTTATGAATAAACAAATATTTGTTTTGTTAAGGGATTTTTAGGGTTGCAACGACATTGCAAATAATTCTTCTAAATTAAAACCTTGGATTTCCCAATTAAGAAATGTTCCCATTGCTGAGGGGGCATGACGAGGGTAGCTAGGTTTTCTTTGTAGCCTGCTATTCTTGGTTGTAGATAGTTGTTTGTCTTCTTTTTTTTATCTTCTTATTTTTGTCACTTATTTCTTGTTCATATTTTCTATCACTTGTTTATATTTTGTCTCTTTTATTTTTATCATTTATTCATTTTGTTTGTCTATATTTTCCTGTATATAATTATTGTGTGGATTGCATCTTGTTGAGGAGCGAGCACTTACTTCGAATTCTTCATGTTGTGAGGGAGCTTACACATCGCTTGCATAATCCGATTTGCTAGACACTGAAAGCTCCCCAAGATTAGAATTAGGGATTCATCTGAGATCCATTTCACTTACTCTTCTCATTTTTCCTCTTATCCACCTCTGTGTGAGTCGTGATTGTTCGTCTATATTATTTGTTATATTTTCTTCTTACAATTTTTGCTCATATTATCATATTGTGTTTATTACATATTCTTGTGTTTGCTCTTTCTTGTGAGGGCCCGACGAGCGAAGGTGACATTCCTAGGAGCGTAGGAGCACCCGAGCGAATCGAAGGTGCTCATTTCTTCACTTAGCTATAGGAGAGCGTAGGAGGAGCTGAAGATTTGGAGAAGGCAGTACAAATTAATGTGCAAATGTGATTAAAAATCCCAATAGTTATTTCTCCTTGTTAATTTATTTATACAATGACAAATGCGGAGCACATTTTTTTGTTTTCTAAAAGGACATTATATACATTTTGTGCGCGGGGTATGTTTTACCAAGTGCCGATGCACATGGGGGACTTCACCGATTTTTGTTTCCATTGACTTTATTTTTATTTGTTTTCTCACAGTTTTGTGTGCTTGAGCCGTAGAAGTAGGTTTTTTTATCTTGCTTGAGCCAGGTAATCGATTAGATCCAAAGCCAATATCCGTTCCTATAAACTAGATCGTAGGATGGACCTAGTCAAATTAACCGATTCTTAACAACTAATAGAAGTTAATGCTAGGAAGGTTCTAGTGCATCATTTAGGTTAGTTTTATTTCTATATTTATTTTATGTATGGATCACCTTGCATGTAGAGTGCTAGCTGATAATCGAGATTTTGCGGAGGTCATGTTAATCCACAAGGCGGATCAACAGTCGTTGTGATGATCTGACACGAAACCTCAATCAATCAACAATTAACCCACAATAAATAAATAAAAAAATGAAAAAGCAATTACAGAGTTAAAATTTATTATAATTCTATGACAAAGATGTGTATAGGTGCAAGTATGTGTAGAGTGTCGAACACAGGGAACAAGCAGGATAGATCGGGCAAAAATGCTCACAAAAGTGAATGTGATGTATTTGTCTATATATGTGCTCTTTTTTGTGGGTTTTTTTTTAATTTTTTCATTATTTTTTGAATTTTATAATTTTATATTTTGATTTTTATTTTTTCTGATTTTGTATTTTCCTTTTTATATTTTATATGGTTTTTGTATTTTATTTTTCTTTTTTTAATATAGATAATAAGCTATATATATTATAGGCTATAATAGATATAATAGTTAATAAAAATAATCAAAACAAATAAAATAAAATAATTTTGGATTTTAGAATGTCTTTTACTATTTTTGTGATTTTTAGGATTTTATTTCTAATTTCTATATATTTTAAAGTAAAAAATACCCTAAAACAGGGAATAATTTAATACCTGAAATTAAAATGGAGATTAAAAATAGAAAACAGAACCAAAATTTCTCCAAAATAATTTTAAAATAAATATAATAAAGTAAAGGAAATTCAGAAACATAAAATGTAATTTTTTGGATTTTTTAAAGAATTTTTAATGTTTTCATAAATGTTTTAATGGTTTTTCATTTTTTTAAAGTTTTCTTTTATATTTTTTAGTGATTTATTGGTATGACGGTCAAAGATACAAAAACACACAAAGTATATTTTTCTTTTGAGAATTTTTCAAAAAGTTTTTATAATTTTTATGTATTTTCTTTTGAAAACATGGACAAAACATGGAGTTTTTGATTTTTTATAAATAATAAAAAGATTCAAAATGCAAATCGTTTATGATGACGTAAAAGAGCAGTGCACCAGAAAGCTATGTATATTTTTGGGGATGTTTTCGAGTTTAATTGAGATATGAAATAAATAGAGATAATAAAAGGGAGGTACAACACTAGCATGGGTATTTCTGTAAATAAATAAAAGTACAAAGGCTAATATGCAAATTTACCAATATTATATAACACAATATTAAATTTACTGGACCAATTACAAAATCCGAAACTCGGGAGGGCCTCACTGCACTGAAACATAGCAATAAAACCTAGGGGTTTGTTTGCAATTTTTCCCTAAATTTATAACTTAATTAAAAAGTTTCAGTACTGAACATAAACCACTAAATGCCTAGGGGGTCCAGGCGCAAAATGCCCCCTCACGTGATGCATCACGTGAGGTGACGTAACCTGGACCGTAATGCAAATACCGCAAAGTTCGTGGGCCTTTCTATACATTTTACAAAACTATTATAAGGGCAGAGGAATGTTTCCAGGTTATTTAATAAATACAAAAATGGCGAGGGCAAAGCTACAAAATGTCGACACCTAAGGCGCCATCCGACGACTATAGACGATCCACTTGACACGTGTCCGCCCCACAACGTACGGTATCCTTTCACGGATGCTCGGCTAGGATTAGATCCCTAGAAGGGATCAGACAGTAGTGGCGTGATGAGATCCGACGACAGCTGGAAGTCTTGGGCTGCTGTAGTTGATCGAACGGTGCTCATCGATGGTAAAAGAACAACTGATGAACTCACTAGTGGCAAGTTTGAAATCGAGGCAACTCCTGCCTCCGACCACCTCGAGCTTCACCGATGGATGCTTTGTGCTCCTGCACCTACAGTGAGTCTTCAGGTGCCTCAAAGTGCTCTAGGGACCAATGATAGGTCCTTGGAGGTCGCAATGGCTCTGACGAACCTGGAAGGAGCTTACCTGGCAGAATCGGGGCTCAGATGCCCCCTTCTTGACCTGCAGAAAAAGTAGAAGGCACGACAAAGTTCTGATAAGAAGGACAAGGCTATTATTATCGACGATAGGGTGTGGTGATGAAAAAGGAAGGTGGCCAGAGCTCAAGAGCTCTGACGAAGGGTCAACTAAAAATTCGAGCTAATCACGCTATTAACTACAAAATTAAAGAATAAAAGTACATCTGAAACCTACAACCATCTAAAGAGTTAAAGGAAAGGGAAGAAAAACTAGCTCGAACGGATAGGAGCCGTGAGCAAATACCTCGATGACCAAATGGCTGGAGATCGCCTCGAAACCGCTCCCTCGACCCAACCAAGAGCTGGGCGAGCTCCCTATCATGGAGCTCAAACCCTAAGGCATGAAAGGATGGGGAAAAAAGGGTAAACAGGGACTCCAATTCAAAATGGAAAATTGGGTGGCTTCTTGTACAAGGTGAACTTGACACTCCAAAGAACGAGGCAACGACAACGATTCAATGATCCTCACCCCAAGGAAACGTCCCGGCGTGTATGCTCGAGGATTGGGGAGAAAAAGTGCAGAAGACCGCGTCGTGATTTGGTGAAAGATGCGGGCTGCAAAAATCTGAGAAGAAGAGACAAAACACAAGTCTGGCAGGAGGTATACCTCGGTCTGAGAGTTAACCGAGGTCAACAAACGAGATGATCTGGTTGGTCCACGTGGACCAACCAGAAAAAATCCTGCAAAAAAAATTGTAATTTTGATTAAAAATAGTAAACCATTTTATTAGTTTTAGGTTATAAAATGAAAAATATTTATTAATTTCTAAAGTATTTTATTATAATTTTTATTTATTTTTTCGAGGTTTATAATTACAAGATACTTTTTGTGGGATATATATAGTTATATTCATCTATATATTTTAATATTTTATTTTTATTTTGTATTTTTAATTTTATTAATTTGGTTTATTATTTTATATATTCATAACTTATTTTTAGAACTTAAATCTATTTTTATTTTATTTTCGAGATGTATTTTATACAGTTAAATAAATAGTTCTATTATCTATATAGGTATAGATATAGGTATTTTATCTGTGTATTTTCTACACATATTTTATTTTTGCATTTTCTTGATATTTTTCTTCCTATTTTAATATGGACATGTATTATAAATAATATTTACAAAATCATAAAATATAAAATTATAAAAATAATGAATAATAAATAAAATGAATATTTTAATCGTGTAAAGTATACAAAAGGGGTCCAAAACCTAACTTCACACCATAACTCCAAAAAATATGAAACTACCTTCATTAAATAGCTTATTAAAATTTATATACAGTTAAAGTGATTTTGATATATTTTGAGTTTTTATTTGAGAGATATGGGTATGGGAATTTGAGGTTTTGCAATTTTATTCAAAGCATAACTTTTTATCTTTATATTACTTTTGTATGGAATTAATTTTGTATTTTTCTATATTTTATTATCTACAACTTTCATGTTCAAAGTTTCTTTATTTGAACTATAAAAAGTTGAACTAAAAATAGGTCTCAAAATGAGTAAAAAGGAATTAAATAAAATGGAATTTTATTGTATTTTGGCCCTTATCTCCCCCTACTTTATTCCTTGTCAACCTAGTCATCAAGATGCCTAAGTCTCGGGGTTTAGGGTCATAAAATATTTTCAATATTTTATTATTTTTCTTTTCTTTTCTTTATTCTATAATTTTGGAATAAAAAACTGTATTTTATACACTATCTACACAACAATGCATGGATGATAAAATGCATGAATTAAGGGTATTTGCACGTATTTACTAAGGTTTTTAAGGCCAAAATGATAGAATAAAGATGACGAAATGGAGATTCATCACCCCTTTACTAAGGTTTTTAAGGCCAAAATGATAGAATAAAGATGACGAAATGGAGATTCATCACCCCCTATACTTGCCTTTTCTAGTCCCTAGCAAACACTTATGCAATAAGTGTAGAAAGAAAAACAAAGAAAAGAAAAAGAAAGAAAATGGATTAAATTAAATTATCAAACTTGTCTTCACAAAATAAAAGTTTGGAGCTCTAGTCGGACCTTTGGAATTTTAGTGCAGGAGGAACATCAATGGGAATCAAATTTGAAATCCAACAGCCTTCGAGAATCCCAACACTCTGCTCAAGTTTCCTAATAGCCAGGTCAAAATACTTCAACTCATACACAGACCCTTACGACTATGAATCTGACTCGTACAATATAAGTGATACTGGCTCTCCCCAATTGAAATCACAAAGAGACTGACTGCTCTAGCATGACAACCTAGTGATTCCCCAATCCTACAACTCCTTCCTTGAGGAGTGAGGTATTTACTTCTAAGTTCAAGTGACAACCAATTTAAGAGGACGGGGTGAAGAGAAGAATGGATGGTAGCCAGTGTAGCTACATATCCTAGGATGCAAGACCAGTGTAGTCAAGTCATCCAGCTACATGCTCACAAAATTTGACTTTGAAGCTCAAGCTTGCTTATTGACTATACAAATATGCACTCCGACGGGCATTTTATTTTCAATTAGGCCTGTCCACTTTTTTGGGAGGTTTTTTTCTTTTTTTGAAATACTATGTACATCACCATTTACATAAGGAGTTTTTCCTCTTGAGCCAGTAGACTATCCCTCTTTTGAAGCACTATTGCAACCCACACTCTCCTGTCTTCAAAATTCATAATCACTGGATGGTTTGGGGTGCACTTCCCTCACTAGAGGAGGACAAATGTTTCCACTTGTGTACGTCTCATACTGGCAAATCCAATCCCCTCACCACTCCAACTGAGTTGAGCCAAGTAAGTGAAAGGTGCATGTGTCCAATTTAGATCATTATCAACAAGAGTCGTGCATGTCCTCCGAAATACTCTACTTAGGTAGTCAAGAATCCATTGACCCAAGTCTCGCAATTCTCAAAGAATTAAGTCAACTAGACCCTAAGTACCTCAATTCCAACTCCTATAAGGTTCCTGTTATTAGGTAGATTTAAGGTCCAATCAAGCTCCAATCTTCATATTTTACTTATACTTGATCAATTATCAAACTCAATCCAAAAAATGCTAATGTTATGCAAATGCTATGCAAAAAAAGGAAAATATTTTTGTGATGCAATTTTCTAAGATTTTGAACTTTTTATGGATTTTTGAAAAAGGATGATGCATTTGCATTTTTTGGTATTTTATTTTTTGCAAATGTTTTTGTGATTTTTAGATTTGCAAATGTTTAAGGGATTTTTGAAAACAAAAGATTTTGGATAAAAACTTGGTACAAATATTTACGAGGTGATGCATCTTATAATTACAAGAATTAGAGTTTAATAATTTACAAGGGGTAAGTGGTCAATTATATATATATATATATATATGCATGAATAAAGAATTTAGGTGAGATGTATATATTCCTCAAACTTATTTGAAAAAGGTTTTCCAAAAAAATAATTTCTTGAAAACTATTGTCCAATATGATTTTTACAAAGGATTTTTTTCAAACATTTACATACATTTGAAAATCATTTTGCAAAGGTTTTTTTCCAAACAGTATAGGTAGATTTTTGAAAATATTTTTGCAACTATTTTCAAACTATTTGCAAATAGTTTTTTTAAATATTTTTATTTCACACAAAGAAAATAATTTTTTTCAAAACAAATATATTTTACAAAGGTTGAAAATATTGAACAAAATATTTTTGAGATAGTTTTAAAAAGATCAAACTATTTTTCAAGCATTTTACAAAAAATATTTCCTCATGATTTAGTAATCAGTGAATACAAAAAGAATTTGAGGAATAATAACATCTTTTTATTAAGTGTTTTAAATGATTTTAACAGTATTATTAGGCATAATTATTAAAAAATACAATAGTACGAGTTATGGCTAAACTATATACGCAGTATACACAACCCCCTATACTTAGCTTAAGCTTTGTCCTCATAGATCAGAGAGAAAACGAGAAGACATAACTCGTACTGAGTATAGAAAAAAGTCTAAAGAAATAAACGAAGAAGTGAACGAATGAGACGTTGACCGCCCCCCTTTACTTAGGATCAAATAATCCTAAGAATAGCAGAATGTATACAAAGCAGGGAGGGTCAAGGGTGGGAATGAACAGATTATACTCAGACTATCTCCCCCTATACTTAGGGTAAGATATCCCTAAGTATAGGCATGAAGAGGAGACAATCGAGAGGATCAAAGAATGACAGAAAACAGGGTACAAACCACCTATACTTAGGACATGGTACGTCCTAAATACAGAAGACTAACAAAAAGGGGCGACACCTTTTCTGTAGAAAAAGAAAAATGAAAAGGAAAAGAAGAAAAGAAGAAATGACGAAAAGAGATTAGAAGATGGAATAAGAGATCAGAGAGAATGTACACACCACTCCCCCTATACTTAGGATAACAGAAGCCCTAAGTACATGCAATAACAAGAGTGAAGAAACATAACAAAGAACATTGGACTCGTCCACCCCCTATACTTAGGACAAAGTACATCCTAAGCAAGGCACACACGAGAATGGGTAGACGGGCAATACGAGAGAAGGACGAGAGCGAATATAAAACAAAGTGGATATACAAAGGGTCAAGAAGGTCAAAAGCGAACCTTCTTGCGAGACCGTTGAGGGATAGATCTGATATGGCACAAGTAGACATCAAGGTCCTGAGATAACACAAACCGATCAGGGTCGACATGGTGAAGGTCCTCAGTGGTCCTAGAGTGTGAAGGCGCAGACGGGTGAGTGAAAGTAGTATGACTAGATCCGGCCTTGGGTGTCTTGCAGATATCATCATGAAAAGGACGAAATCATCATAGGAAGAAGTATAGTTAAGGTCGTCCTGCGAGGTTTCATCTAGGACAAAACCAAAAGGAACGAACTCATTGGGGAAAGTAGTCGAATCATGTTAGTCCTCAAAAGTCTCAACCAGGTCATCCTTCTCATCAATAGGCTCAAATTCCTGAATGAAAGCAACAAGATCAAATTCAGCCTTTTCAGTCTCATCAACATCTAAGTGAACAGGAACGGACTCATCAGTGAAACTTGTCAAGTCATGTCCTTCCTGTCTAGTCTATGAATCTGCCCTTCGCTCTAGGATATCAATCGTGTAAATCTCACGGATGTCATCAACACATTGCCAAGCACCAGAAGAAGGAACTCCGAGGTCCATGCTTTCTGAGTCATCCTCCATGGGGAGGAATTCTCGGGTCTTAGTGGAGTCCAACATGCAACAAAAGTCTCAGATAGTCTCATCAAGGTCATGGTCCTCAGGGTCAGCTAAGATAGGTGATGTCACATCAGGTGCATGTCTCTGATCGGTAGTAGGTGTAGTGATGATCACTTCACTTTCGTCAACAGGACAGAAACGAATCTCTTCTGATCCATAGTCAATAACGACCCTCGCAGATGTGAGAAATGGTCATCCCAGGATGATTGGAGAGTGCTCCCCAATGGAGGTCTCCATGGGCAAAATGACAAAATCAACTATGTAACTCATGCCCTGAATCGAGATGACGACGTTTTCAAGGATACCCTTCGACCTCTTAATAGATCCATCGGTAAATTGAACTATTATCCTGGTTTTCTTGAGAGGCCCTAAGGGAAGAGACTGTACCAGTGAGAAGGGTACGATGCTAATCAAAGCACCACTGTCCATGAGAGTGTGTCAGAGATGGTGCAACTAATAAAGGTGCAGCAATGTTCTTTTTCCTAGGAATGGGACGATGTGTGGTGGCATGGGTATGTTAGAAATGTGAGCCCGAGGCGAACCATTCCTACAATAAATGTTATTGTAATAAATGATTTATCAATAAAAGTTATTGATTTTTTGTTTCACTCCCTTTCTGATATTGAATGAATGAATGCACTATAAGGTCCCTCTGTACAATAAGGGTTATGTACCATGGCCAACTTGATAATCATATAGCTGTTGATTCATTGATTGAATCATAGAGGCTGATGCTTGGATGGATATCTAAGGAGTTAGATAGAGGACTCATCAAGCATCATCAATGATTGACAAGTAGTGATCTCCAGTCTGAGTGGGAGATGGCAATCCTATCTCAATAGACTGATATCTGATCGACCTCTTGATGCAGGTCCTCTGCATGGGAATATTGATTCAGAGGTATCGGATTAGTTGAGTCAATGGGTTGACTTGACGAGATCGAGATAACCAAAGACCTATGATGAATACTGTCACATCACAGGCAAACATCCTCTGACCAGAGATAGATGTATTGCTATATGTCTGAATATGTACATTTGGCAGACCAATAGGTTGATGACCTAACCAAGGTCTATATACTGGCGAGCTGGAGTGCATGTAAGGGCATATGAGTAATGCGATCTCTCAAAGGGATCATACAGGTTCACTTGTGAACCGGGAGACATGAGCTCACTCATGAGGTATTGGGACTAACCAAATTCCATGCATGGTCATCATGCTTTAGAAGCATGATATGAATTTGAAGGTAAGATATATGCTTTGTGAAAGTATATGATATGTACCATATCCCAAGGACAAAAATTGAGAAACTTAATGATCAGACTATGAAGATGATGGAGTAAAATTGATCTATATCTTCAGGATGACCATGAGTCTTCCAGTATGTAGGATGTACAGGTATTAGGAATATCTGAGGGTGATTTGATCATAAACGATTGTATAACCATGACGCTTCCATTCAGAGGGAGTGATGACACAGGTCTAGATTTTAGTGACTCCTCTAATTAGAGAAGTGACCTAATCTTAGTCCATGTAGTGGACATTGATATGAATGAGATTCAGATGCAATGAGAAAATTAGGTTTACGGTCTTGATTTAATAAAGCATCTATGAGAGGTCCATGGGATTTGGATTTGAGATATGATCTCAATATCCAAGTCACTATACGTGGAACAATACAATCGCCCTATCCTTATCTCCAAGTATCTGAGGAGAAATAACATCGTTCTTAAATGGTTTGAGAATAATTCCATAAGATCTAAGCAATGAGAAGTTGATAATTAAATGTGATTTAATTATCATGATGTATAAGGAATTATCCAATATAATTAAATGTGATTTAATTATTATGGATAAGAATAATGTGGATAGTAATATCCAATTAGTCATAATATATTATAAATATGATTTATAATGTATTAGAGAGAGCTAATTATAATTTATATTTGTAGATTAATTATTAATGTGTATTGTATACACATTGTCTAATTAATTGAAAATGTAAATTATATTTTGTTTTGGGTTGTGAATGTGATTCATAATTTTCCAATGTCAAGATTGCAATATTCCCAAAATTAATTGAGAATTATTTGTGGTGAATAAAATCCCAACAAATAGTTGTTGGAAATAAGTAGAGAGAAAATCAAGGAGATATGCAATCTCATGGAAATCCATGAGATTGCCCTCCCCAGATGGGAAGGAGGTGGCGGCACCCAATTCCCTTGTGGGATTGGTGGCCGTCCACTCTCCTTTATGGGGATGGAAGATGTCCTTTGTATTTCACTCCTTATTTGATTGATTTAATTTTGGTATTAATATATATTTGATTGATCAAATATATTTAATTTAAATTAAATCACAAGTTGTTGGCTTTTTCCAACAACAATCTTGACCATTGGATTGACATAAATCAATCTCATCCATTGATTTTATATGTCCCATGGATTGAGATCCATGGATCCCAAAACCCTATAAATAGAGAGGCATACCTTGCTCTCTATAACATGCTATTGTAGCACACATCTCTCTCTCTCTCTCTTTCTCCTCACACGCAAGCCCTCTCTCTCCCTCTTCTTGGTGGCCGTCCACAATACCCTAGAGGAGAGACTAGTCGACCCCCACGCCACTACGCTGCCGCTTCAACGCTCTGCGGTTCTCCATCTACTTGGAGTGCTTCACTCACGAAGGAGACGTTCGATCTCGTGCGATGAGATCAGGAGCAACCGTGCTTGGATCATCTTGTTGGATTACGAGGACAACGTGACTCATCCCCACGCTCGCAAGCCGTTACTCCGACGATCGGACTTCAGACAGGAGGTCTCTTTTCTTAGAGACTCGATCAACCACGCTTCAAGAGGTATTGCATTATACTTGTTGTGGTTATAGATGAAACGATCTGAGAATCGTTCTTGGATCATGTGGTTTCATCGCATGAAAATTTTTAAATTCCGCTGCATCGAACAACTAGTACGACTAGTCGTTCTCCATCGTATCCGATACGATCCTCACGTTTCCGTGATGCGCTTGTGGATTTCTCCATATCCTTCAAGTGGTATCAGAGCCTTAGGTCGACAGTTTCGAATATGATTCGCTAGCCAAGGACGACTTAGGTCTTGTTAAGGTCGCGAAAGTTTTTATCGCATTTGATTTCGGAGATCTGTTTAGTAAATAAATTCGGCACTGTTTAAATTGTTTAATCACGAATTTAACACTTGGATTTTGTTATCCATTAAATAAGGAAACCATAGGACCTGAGTTTGCATACATCGGATTTTGTATGCTCGAGATATGGTTGTTTTATGAACATGTATGCGCTGTTGCGGGAACGGTAGATCTGAACGTGATTAAAATGTTAATTACTGTTTAGACTTGCCTCGAAATGCGTGAAATATCACTTGGGTTCTGTCCTGAATTAAATTAGTCATGAAAATTGATGTTGTCTAATTTGGATTTAATATGATTGAGATATGCTAATTTTAGTAAGTAGGGGTCACTGCTGAAATTACTGTCCTAATCAAGAACCATGTGATTGTCAATTAATGAAATTAATTGTTAATTTCAAGAAATAATTATGGAAAATATTTGAGAAATATTGGAAGATGATCATTTCCTTAATTAACTTGACCTCAACCAATTAATTGATTAGATGTGATCTAGATCATAATTGGAAACACAATCATCAAACTCCTTGCTTGAATAGGGTTGGGAATTTGTCTAGCAAATTTCCTTATAATCAAAATTGTTTTGATTACTATATGGTATAATTTCGGTTGAAGAACCGATGATCATCTCAAGTACAAATTAATCAATTTGGCGTTATCCTTTCCCGAGGCGGATATGGTGACTAGTCGGAGATCGTTGGGGTAGCGGGTTGCAACGCATGTGGTCCGTCCCACTCTCGCCTGCACTGGCCATGACAATGGGTAGGGCCGGGATAATGCCGAAGGGATCAAGTTGTATTTTTCTAATTATTAAAATACGAATTAATACGTACTTTGAGAATAATACCATATATATTCAAGTATAAAATCAAGTTTGATTGATTGAAATGGATTAATAATTACTTTAATATGATTGAATTAATTATGTCCAATTGAATACTCTAATATGACTAGAGTTGATAATTCCCTTGGAAGAATTAATTATATAGATGTGATTCATGATAATTAATTGAATTTGAATAAGAGGTGGAGGATTACATAAGTGACATCCATGGTCTCCCGTTAAGGCGAAGGGTTTCATCGCCAGATATTATATATGGGAGACGCCTGTCCGAAGTGACAGCTCCTGCATATGATCCATTTGGATCGGGCTCGTCGCTTCTCGAAAGAGTAAGGACGTATGCGTAGTGACCCCAATATCGGGTCCTCATATTATTGGGGCGATATTGGATTGCGCATAGCGAGTTGTAATCCTGTTGACGGTTGGTTCAATTAATGACGGGTCAACATCACCTTAGGGGTGATGGGCCCGGGTATTAAAGATCGAATTAGAAAATGCAAGTTGGACATGCAAGGCGGAATGAGTTCCCGCTTCTCTTTATTGGAATCATAGGTTCTCATATTATTGGGATATGACAAAGATAAAGAGGAGATCCCAGTTCTTGCTTGAGATATATCGGTTAGTATATCTCCTACTTTGAAAGTGGATAAGGGAATAAACTTTCATAGTTGACATAGCAAGACTAATTTGATTTAAAATGCCTTGATCAAATAAAATTGAATTGAATATATGATTAATATGTTCTAATATAGTGCATTCTCAATTTCAGAAAATGAAGTCCATGAACCCACTAAGCAGGCTTCTGGAGGTCAACCAATTGATCGAACCAAATTACTCGGATTGGATCCGTAATTTGGAGCTTGTACTCTCGACGGAGCGCATCAGTTATGTGCTCTTGGAAGACAAGCATGAAAACCCTAAATCTAAGGAAGAAAATGCATTCAATGACAAGTATGATGAAGATCATGTCTTGGCTAGTTGCTACATCTTGGGTTCTCTCTCCAATGTTCTTCAGAAAACAACATGTGAAGATGAGTACTTGCCAAGAAATCATGCATAATCTAAAAGATATGTTTGGTGACATTAACCACACCCAGCAGTACAATGTTATGAAAGAACTCGTTCGCTGCAAGATGCAGAATGGGACTTCGGTCCATGAGCATGTACTCAAAATGTTTGGGTACCTTTCGGAGCTGGAGACTCTGGGGGCAACAATGGATGCAGACATGCAATCCGATTTCATTTTGCTGTCGTTGCCTAAGTATTTCAATAACTTTGTGGTGTCATTCCACATGAATAAGCTGGAACTGACAAATGCTGGGCTTCTTGCTGCATTAAAGTCTGCAGAAGACGTGATGAAGAAAGATGATCCCGCTGGCAGTGCAATGGTTGCACAGGTCAGAGGGAAGCGTGGTCGGAAGCATGGTTCTCGGAAGGTCCCGACCCAGAAGAGAAAGAAGAAGGGACAAAGTGTTGGCTCGTCTTCCAATGCATCCACTCTAATGGCGTCGAAGAAAACCGACATCTGTCACCATTGCAAAAAGCCGGGGTACTAGAGGCATAATTGCCCGGATTACCTGAAGTCAGTCGGCAAAGGTAAAGCGTCAGCAGGTATGAAATCTACTTTTATCATTGAAACCAGCTTTCTCGTTGGACGAGAAGGAAGTTGGGTTGTTGATTCTGGTGCTTCTGTTCATGTATGCAATTTGTTGCATTTGTTTCAGGAAACTAGAAAACTTGAGGAAGGGGAGATAGTCATCCAGATGGGATCTGATGCAAGTGCTGCAGCAGTCACCGTCAGGACTTGTCAGCTATCATTATCTAGTGGAATAGTCCTAGTACTTAAAGAGTGTCTTTATGTACCTGAAGTTAGGAGGAATTTGTATCTGTATCTAGGCTAGTTAGAAGTGGATACTCATTCCTGTTCTGTAATAAGTTGGTCATAAATCATTATGATAAATATATTGCAGATGGTATTTTGACTTCTGGTGGACTCTATGAATTGTGCATTGATGAGCATGTCATGAATGTTACAACCACTAATAAAAACCCTAAAAGATCCAGGAGTAATAAAAATCATTCAAACATGATTTGGCATCAAAGGCTTGGTCATTTATCTGTTGATAGGATCAATAGATTGATAAAGGATGGACCTTTGGATTTTCTGCAGGTTCAGTCTTTACCTACCTGTGAACATTGTATTCGAGGTAAAATGACTAGGATGCCTTTCCGTAACAAGGTTACTAGATGTGAAGGTATTATTGACCTAATACATACCGATGTATGTGGTCCCTTCAGTACCGCAACTCAAAATGGATATCGATATTATTTGACGTTTATTGAC
Organism: Ottelia alismoides; assembly: GCA_037367405.1. Lineage (NCBI taxonomy): Eukaryota > Viridiplantae > Streptophyta > Magnoliopsida > Alismatales > Hydrocharitaceae > Ottelia > Ottelia alismoides. Next base: position 427,552 of record JAZKJV010002739.1, read on the forward strand.
GACCATTCGTGATACGGGTTTGACTTCCTATTACGTCATAAATCTGAAACCTTTGAAAAGTTCAAAGAATTCGAGGCTTTGGTTGAGAACCAAACCGATAGGAAGATTAAACGGATTTGATCTGATCGAGGTGGCGAGTACCTCTCAGATGAATTCAAGGAATACCTTAAAGAGAATGGAATTATCTCCAATCTCACTACTCCTTGAACTCCCCAACTTAATGGTGTTGCTGAAAGACGCAACATGACCATCATGGATATGGTCCGTTCAATGATGAGTAAAGCACATTTACCACTTAGTTTCTGGGGATATGCAGTAGAGACTGCAATATATATCCTGAATAAGATTCCCAACAAATCTGTACCTAAGACCCCTCATGAGCTCTGGTATGGAACCAAACCTAGTGTTAATCACTTGAGGGTTTGGGGATGCTTGGTTCATGCGAAGAACGTGGACGCAAGCAAGCTGGAATCTTGCACTCGTGAGTGCTACTTCATTGGGTATGTTAGAGATGGTATTGGATACCAACTCTATGACCCTGAGACTCAAAAGGTTTTTGTCTCTAGAGATGTGAAATTTCTGGAGGATGATTTCCTTAAAGGTCAAGACAAAAGTGAAGTAGAGGAACTCATAGAATCCCCTGAGGATTTTGAGCTTCCTAGACCAGAAACTGAAGAGATAAATAAAGATGAAACACCCATACCTCTTCGAAGGAGTTCGAGGGTGGTTGCACCACCTGAAAGGTATGGATTCCATGTGAAACTGACAATGATCCTACTTCATTTGATGAAGCACTCACAGATCATGACATGGATAAATGGATGCTAGCAATGAAGTCATAAATTGACTCTATGCATAAGAATGGTGTATGGACCCTAGAGGATCCACCTAAAGGGGTAAAACCCATTGGGTGCAAATGGATCTTCAAGAGAAAGAGGCGACCTGATGGGAAAGTAGAGACCTTCAAGGCACGGCTCATAGCCAAGGGCTACACACAAAGAGAAGGCATCGACTATGATGAGACATTCTCTCCTGTGGCTATGCTTAAATCCATCAGGGCATTGCTAGCTATAGCTGCATATCTTGACTACGACATCTAGCAGATGGATGTCAAGATGGTTTTCCTCAATGGATACCTCGAGGAGGATATCTACATAGAGCAGCCCCAGGGCTTCATGACTGAGGATGGCAAAGTATGCAAGCTGAAGAAATCCATCTATGGGCTCAAGCAAGCTTCTCATAGCTGGAACATCAGATTTGACGAAATCATAAAGAGTTATGATTTTGTGCAGAATCCTGATGAACCTTGGGTATACAAGAAGCTTAGTGGGAGAGTCATTGTGTTCATAGTGCTTTATGTAGATGACATCCTTATCATTGGGAATGATACAGGGATGATGACCAGTGTAAAGATTTGGCTGTCCCATACCTATGAGATGAAATATCTTGGAGAAGCCCCTTACATATTGGGTCTGAAGTTGTTTAGAAATCGAGAAAAGAGGATATTGGGATTGTCACAACATGGATACATTAAGAAGATTCTTGAACGATTCCGTATGGATAGTTCCAAGAAAGGATTCCTACCCTTAAGACATGGTATCCACCTGTCTAAAGGAATGGCTCCTCAAACTGTTGAGGAAAAGAAAGCCATGGCTGGATGTACTTATGCATCAGCTGTAGGAAGCTTAATGTATGCCATGATGTGTACTAGGCCAGATATCTGCCATGCAGTGGGAGTGGTAAATCGTTACCAATCCTGCTATGGAGAACAACACTGGAATGCAGTAAAGAACATATTTAAATATATAAGACGGACGCAAGATTACATCTTGGTCTATGGAGATGGTGATCTCCAAGTCTTGGGATATATAGATTCTGACTTCCAATCGGGTATTGATGATCAAAAGTCGACATCAGGGTTTGTGTTCCTGTTGAACGGTGGTGCTGTGAGCTGGAGAAGCAAGAAGCAGGACACTACAACAGATTCAACAACAGAAGCCAAATACATTGCCGCATCAGATGCTGCAAAGGAGGCGGTGTGGTTACGTAAGTTCATGCGGGAGCTTGGCGTAGTTTCCACTGATACTCCCATCCCGCTACTATGTGATAACACGGGAGCCATTGCCCAGGCAAAGGAACCCAGATGGCATCAGAAGAGCAAGCACGTAGAAAGGAAATACCACATCATTCGGGAGATTCAAAAGCGTGGTGACATCATCATCACCAAGGTGGCCTCTGCCGACAGCGTTGCTGATCCTCTTACCAAACCTCTGACACAGAAGGTTTTCGACCAGCATGTAATGAGTATGGGTTTAAAGATTGTTCCTGAATGGTTTTGACGGCTATTGGGAGATTGTTAGCAATGTGAGCCCGAGGCGAACCATTCCTATAATAAATGTTATTGTAATAAATGATTTATCAATAAAAGTTATTGATTTTTTGTTTCACTCCCTTTCTGATATTGAATGAATGAATGCACTATAAGGTCCTTCTGTACAATAAGGGTTATGTGCCATGGCCAACTTGATAATCATATAGCTGTTGATTCATTGATTGAATCATAGAGGCTGATGTTTGGATGGATATCTAAGGAGTTATATAGAGGACTCATCAAGCATCATCAATGATTGACAAGTAGTGATATCCAGTCTGAGTGGGAGATGGCAATCCTATCTCAATAGACTGATATCTGATCGACCTCTTGATGCAGGTCCTCTGCATGGGAATATTGATTCGAAGGTATCAGATTAGTTGAGTCAATGGGTTGACTTGACGAGATCGAGATAACCAAAGACCTATGATGGATATTGTCACAACACAGGCAAAATCCTCTGACCAGAGATAGATGTATTGCTATATGTCTGAATATGTACATTTGGCAGACCAATAGGTTGATGACCTAACCATGGTCTATATACCGACGAGCTGGTGTGCATGTAAGGGCATATGAGTAATGCGATCTCTCAAAGGGATCATACATGTTCACTTGTGAATCGGGAGACATGAGCTCACTCATGAGGTATTGGGACTAACCAAATTCCATGCATGGTCATCATGCTTTAGAAGCATGATATGAATTTGAAGGTAAGATATATGCTTTGTGAAAGTATATGATCTGTACCATATCCCAAGGACCAAGATTGAGAAACTTAATGATAACACTATGAAGATGACAGTGTAAAAGTGATCTATATCTTCAGGATGATCATGAGTCTTCCAGTATGAAGGATGTACATGTATTAGGAATATCTGAGGGTGATTTGTTCATAAACGATTGCATAACCATGACGCTTCCATTCCAAGGGAGTGACGACACAGATCTGGATTTTAGTGACTCCTCTCATTAGAGAAGTGACCTAATCTTAGTCCATGTACTGGACATTGATCTGAATGAGATTCAGATGCAATGAGAAAATTAGGTTTACGGTCTTGATTTAATAAAGCATCTATGAGAGGTCCATGGGATCTGGATTTGAGATATGATCTCAATATCCAAGCCACTATAAGTAGAACAATACAATCTCCCTGTCCTTATCTCCAAGTATCTGAGGAGAAATAGCATTGTTCTTAAATGGTTTGAGAACAATTCCATAAGATCTAAGCAATAAGAAGTTTGTAATTAAATGTGATTTAATTATCATGATGTATAAGGAATTATCCAATATAATTAAATGTGATTTAATTATTATGGATAAGAATAATATGGATAGTAATATCCAATTATTCATAATATATTATAAATATGATTTATAATGTATTAGAGAGAGCTAAATATAATTAATATTTGTAGATTAATTATTAATGTGTATTGGCTACACATTGTCTAATTAATTGAAAATGTAAATTATATTTTGTTTTGGGCTGTGAATGTGATTCACAATTTTCCAATGTCAAGATTGCAATATTCCCAAAATTAATTGAGAATTATTTTTGGTGAATAAAATACCAAAAAATAGTTGTTGGAAATAAGTAGAGAGAAAATCAAGGAGATATGCAATCTCATGGAAATCCATGAGATTCCCCTCCCCATATGGGAAGGAGGTGGTGGCACCCAATTCCCTTGTGGGATTGGTGGCCGTCCACTCTCCTTTATGGGGATGGAAGATCTCCTTTGTATTTCACTCCTTATTTGATTTATTTAATTTTGGTATTAATATATATTTGATTTATCAAATATATTTAATTTAAATTAAATCACAAGATGTTGGCTTTTACCAACAACATTCTTGACCATTGGATTGACATAAATCAATCTCATCCATTGATTTTATATGTCCTATGGATTGAGATCCATGGATCCCAAAACCCTATAAATAGAGAGGCATACCTTGCTCTCTATAACCTGCTATTGTAGCACACATCTCTCTCTCTCTCTTTCTCCTCACACGCCATCCCTCTCTCTCCCTCTTCTTGGTGGCCGTCCACCATACCCTAAAGGAGAGACTCGTCGACGCCCACGCCACCGCACTGCCGCTTCGACGCTCTGCGGTTCTCCGTCTACTTGGAGTGCTTTACTCACGAAGGAGACGTTCGATCTCCTGCGACGAGATCAGGAGCGACCGTGCTTGGATCATCTTTGGCTTGCGAGGACAACACGACTCATCCCCACGCTCGCAAGTCGTTACTCCGACGATCGGACTTGAGACAATAGGTCTCTTTTCTTAGAGACTCGATCAACCACGCTTCAAGAGGTATTGCATTATACTTGTTGTGGTTATTGATGAAATGATCTGAGAATCATTCTTGGATCATGTGGTTTCATCGCATGAAAATTTTTAAATTCCGCTGCACCGAACAACTAGTACGACTAGTCGTCCTCCGTCGTATCCGATACGACGCTCATGTTTTCGTGATGCGCTAGAGGATTTCTCCATATCCTTTAGGGTAGTGTCCATGGTCAATATATGATGCTCTGATCTGCTCCTCCACTTTCTCTTTTTATGTTGAGGAGCAGATAATTGGGTCATGGCTTGGCGATGTGGGGCATCAATGATCTCATGAATAGCGACCACCACTTCAGGTTCAATTAATATTTTTTTTGAATTTTTGGATCTCCTTCATACAAGTGAGGAGATCGGAATCATCATATATATGAGGAATGCTAAGAGTAGTCTGTACAGTGGCATCCTCGGGGTCAAAGATGGGACATGATGTGAATGAGTGTGTGGATGAAGGATGTGGCATATGGTACCTCTCGTCATAGTCTGAATCGATCATGTGTCTCACGAAATCTTTTTGTGTTTCTAAATTTTTCTCAGTTTCTTGTATTTTAGGTGATTGCAAGCTCTCATGATCGTCCTCAAGTGAGTCCATATCCTCAAAGAATGGAGCGTTGCTCTGGTTCTTATTCAAACTAGTAAGATCATCGATCCTCGAATTAGTGTGCTCCATCATCTGGTTCAAGGCCTCAAGTGCAGATACCATGAAAGGTGACTCCAACAGATCAGTCTCTGGTGGATGTCAAGGTGGAAAATACGGAGGTGGAGGTGGATGTGGATAGAAGTCCGAAGTCTGATACTGTGGCTGAGGCGGATATATACAAAAATTAGAAAAAATGGGAGGAGGATCCTCCTGATAAAAGAGAGGTAGACCAACTGGAGGGTACGAGGGATCTGCGAAATCCAGATAAAAATCACTCCTGGGGTCCATCTCAAAAACAAACGAAAGGTGATCGAGAGAGAACAAAGGTCAAGTCAAGAGGAAGTAAGAAAAAGGCGCAATTGCGTAGAGACGATCTAGAATACACACAAACAAGCACAAACAAACGCAACCAAAACAAACTCTCAATTCACCTACTCAACTCGGTGAAGATCGCAAAAATGCGGTCTTTTTATCTTGTTTGTTTTTAGAGTTAGGTGAGAAGTCATAAAGTTGCGCAAACACTTAGGATGCTTTATAGGATTAGGGCACTAATCCTTAGTGTGTGCGCGAGCAAATGAAAACGAAGACAATGAGGGGATTACTCGCCCCAAGACAAGATTTTTCTTTTTTTGGTCTTTTTAGGGTAAAGTAATATTAGCAGTCCCAATTTTATTGATTATCATTTTTTTATATTTATATTGAGAAATGCACGGATCCTATCGAGGAGTCAAATCCTTTAAGCACCTAGGTTGTCAAAATCAGAGGGAGAGTCAGAAAAGTAATGCAAGTGGAAAATCGATGATGGATGGTAAAGAGAAATGCTCACCTTACCTGCAACACTCTACATACAAAGATGCTCAACAGAATTGAAACCTATCTATATGCAATGCAAGCTGATGAAATCACCCTAGGATGAGAAACTGCTATTAGCATGAAGAACCAGATGCTAAATATCTAGAAGAGAGATCCAAATGTCCGGTATCTGAAGTGCATCGGTGTCCGCCACAACGGATCCTGCAAGCGTTGTATATCACTTCTCTTGGCGCTCGATCTCTAATCCAAATGAGAAGCAATTAGATTTTGACTAAATTGAAATGTAGACTATAGGAACATGCAATTATAATTAGGTGTTTGGACCTAATACTATCAAGAAGCAGATTCTACATCTAAGGGCTCAATCACACAAAAGAAATAAAAAATGAGAAACAAACGAAAAAATGTGAACAAAACTGACAAAGCTGTGGTGAGCCCCCAACTGAACAAACACTTGGAAATTGAGCCCGAATGTCCAAAGTCCATAGTACCTATATTATTACAAATTAAATGGTCTCTCTCACTTAAATTACACAAATAAATGCAATGATATAAAATAGAGCTCTGTCTTCAAAATGCTCTCAAGGTCTCCTAGGTGCTAGGTCGGCAAGTTGGAGCCGGCTTCACGTGGGTGCGTAGGCACCTCGAGTAGAGCACCTCCCTCGATCCTCGGCACCTCGCACGAAGTCAAGTAAGAGAGGGTGATTAGACAACTCAAACAATAAGTATCAAATAAATAAGAAATCAAATGAGGCAAAAATATAAACAAATAGCACAATCAATCAAAAAGCCGATCTATGCGTTGTTGCTCCCCGACAACGTTGTCATTTGATAATCAAGATTTTACGGAGGTCGTGTTAGTCCACAAGGTGGATTAACAGTCGTTGAGATGTCCTCACACGAAACCTCAATCAATCAATAATTAACACACAATAAATAAATCAAATAATGAAAAGCAATTGCAGAGTTAAAATTTATTATAACTCTACAAAAAGATGTGTATAGGTGCAAGTATGTGTAGAGTGTCGAACACAGGGAACAAGCAGGATAGATCAGGCAAAAATGCTCACAAAAGTGAATATGATGTATTTGTCTATATATGTGCTCTTTTTTGAAGGTTTTTATTTTTTTATTTTTTTAATTTTATATTTTGATTTTCGATTTTTCTGATTTGTATTTTCCTTTTATATTTTATATGTTTTTGGTATTTTACTTTTCTTTTTTAATATAGATAATAAGCTATATATAGGATATATATATAATATAAGCTATAATAGATAAAATAGATAATAAATAAACAAAATAATAAAATAAAATATTTTTGGATTTTAGAATGTTTATTTACAGTTTTTGTGATTTTTAGGATTTTTCCTAATTTATATATATATATATAAAGTAAAAAATACCTAAAAAAGGGACTAATTAAATATCTGAAATGAAAATGGAGATTAAAAATAGAAACGGAACCAAAATTTCTCCAAATTAATTTTAAAATAAAGATAATAAAATAAAGAAAATTCAGAAACATAAAATGTTATTTTTGGATTTTTAAGAATTTTTAATATTTTTATAAAGGTTTTAATGGGTTTTCAATTTTTTTAGTTTCTTTTATATTTTTTAGTGATTTATTGGTCTGAAGGTCAAAGATAGAAAAATACACAAAGTATATTTTTTTGAGATTTTTTCAAAAAGTTTTTATAATTTTTATGTATTTTCTTTTGCAAACAAGGACAAAACAGGGTGTTTTTGATTTTTTTATAAATAATTATTTGGGATTTTTAACCAGCAGACCCTATAAACATTTTAAAATACCTCTACGACCTTTTGCACAACGTAATTACCCCATCGACCCTGTAAATTACCCTAAGAACCCCCACATGCTTAAAACATATTACCCGGAGGGTTCATGGGGTAAGAGTTGGTAAGTTTACGAGGCCAAGGGAGGAATTAGGTTGTTTCAAAGGTCGTGGAGGTGATTGGCAAAGTTTATAGGGTCTGCCGAGTAAAAAATCCCATAATAAAAAGCTTCAAAATACAACATAAAAATTATGGCATGAAAGAGAAATGCACCAGGAGGCTATGTATATTTTTGGGATTTTTTTGAGTTTAATTGAGATATAAAAAATAGAGACAACAAAAGGAAAGTGCAACACTAGCATGGGTAATTCTGTAAATAAATAAAATTGCAGGGGCCAAGATGCGAATTCAGCAAAATTATATAACGTAATATTAAATATACTAGACCAAATACAAAATCCGATAATTGGGAGGGCCTCACTGTAAAAATTCAAAAATCACGTGTCTAGTCATGTACACCACTAGCGGGGACTGAAACGTAATTACAATAAAACATGGAGGTTTTTTGCAATTTTCCTAAAAGGTTAAAACTTAATTAAAAAGTTTCATACTAAACAGAAATCACTAAATGCCTAGGGGGTCCAGGAGCAAAATGCCCCCTCACATGATGTATCACATGAGGTGACATGGCCTAGACCGTAATGCAAATACTACTAAGTTTGGGGCCCTTTCTATAAATTTTACAAAAATATTATAAGGACAGAGGAAAGTTTCTAGGCTATTTAATAAATACAAAAATGGCGAGGGTAATGTTGCAAAATACCCAAACCTAAGGTGCGGTCCGGCGGCTGTAGACGATCTACTTGACACGTGTCCGCCCCACAATGCACTGTACCCTTTCACGGATGCTCAGCTAGGATTAGACCCCCTGGAGGAATCGGACGGTAGTGGCACGATGAGATCCGACGACAGTTGGAAGTCCTGGGCTGCTGCAGTTGATCGAACGATGCTCGTCGATGGTGGAAGAATAACTGATGAACTCACCGGTGGTGAGTTTGATATCGAGGCAACTCTTGCCTCCGACCACCTCGAGCTTCACTGATGGCTGCTTTGTGCTTCTGCACCTACGTTGAGTCTTTAGGTGCCTCAAAGTGCTCCAGGGACCAATGATAGGTCTCTGGAAGTCGCAATGACTCCGACGAACATGGAAGGTGCTTCCTTGGCAAAATCAGGGCTCAGATGTGCCCTTCTTGACCTGCAAAAAAACTAGAAGGCACGACAAAGCTCTGGCAAGCAGGATGAGGCTATTATTGGTGGCGGTAGGGTATGGTGATGAAAAAGAAAGGTGGCCAGAGCTTAAGAGCTCCGACAAAGGATTAGCTAAAAATTAGAGCTAACCATGCTATTAACTACAAAATTAAAGCATAAAAGTACATCTAAAACCTATAGCTATCTAAAGAGTTAAAGGAAAGGGAAGAAAAACAAGCTCGAACGACCAAGAGGTGTGAGCATGAATCTCGATGGCCAAATGGCCGGAGATGGCTAGAGATCTCCTTGAAACCGCTCCCTCAACCCAACCAAGAGCTGGGCAAGCTCCTTGTCACGGAGCTCAAACCCTAAGGCGTGAAAAGATGGGGGAAATGGAGTAAAAAGGGTTCCAATTTGAAATGGAAAATTGGGTGGCTTTTTGTACAAGGTGAACTGGATGCTCCAAAGAACAAGGCAACGATAGCGATTCAACGACCCGCCCCAAGGAAATGTCCCGGCATGTGTGCTCAAGGATCGTGGAGAAAAAGTGCAGAAGACCGCTGATGATCCGCAAATTCGACGCTCTAATAGTGTTGAATTAACACTTAAGATGTCATTGCAGGCGGGCCGAATTGGGTTCATCAAAGACCATCTAATTGATATGTCAAGAGAATCAGATGGTCATATTTTTAATTTTTTACTTGGCAAGAAACCAAGGTCGAACTCAGGGACACGAGCCTTTCTTGTATTATCCCGATTTTTATTCATTAACTAAGTATTGAATTAGAGCATAATAGGTCAAATCATGCGTGAGGACAAGACAATGCAACAAGCAAATATAAAACATGCATTTTTTATTTTATTTTAATCATGCAATTTAAATGCGATGAAATGCAAATCAACAATAAGCCCTAGATAAGAATACTTGAGCCATTAAATAAATGCCAGTCAAACAGAGTAGAATAGTGAAGCACTCTTCATTCATGTAGCAATTAGGCATGAGAAATATGGAAAGCCGGACACTTAGATAAAATAATGCCTTACAATTCATAGTGTTAAATCTAAAATATAAGCATGCCATAAGAAAGATAACGAGACGAGCTTCAAAATGCCACTGAAATCAACTGAAATGGAAATACGATGCTCAAGATATGCAATAAAGAAGATAAGGGCATAAATGCAAGAAAACATGAAAAGATAAATATAAACAGGTCCCTGGGAGGGACTAAAATTCAATAAAAATAAAGCACGAGGCCTTCCCTGTAAATAACCCACACACGCGGGGGCATATTTGCAATTATTGAAACCCGCAAGGGACAAAATGCAAAATACCCTAGGCGCATATGCTACACGTGATTCTGAACCTAGATGCAAATTGGAGAAGACGGTGGGGCCTCCTTGCAAATGTCCCAGATAGCACGTGTTGTGCACGTGCTTCTAGGCTCGGGATGATCTGAGGCTCGGAGAAGGCTCGGCTTGGCTCGGGCTCTGGTTCAGGTTCGAAGGAGGTTCGTCTAGGCTCGGAGTGGACATGCCTCCAGGCATGGACTCGTATGAAGCTCGGTTTAGGCTCGGGAGGCACGGGCCTGGAGGTTTGTGGACTGAGGCTCGGTGCAGCTCTGGAGTCGATGCGTGGCCGATCGTAGGCCATTGGATTATGAGAATCCAACGGTAGCTGGATCCTCCGATTCTACATATGTGGTCCCTCATGAACCGTTGGTTGTTGAAGATATAACGGTGTCTGCTTGTCGTTCTCCCATGGCAACTGGCGGCGATCATCGAGCTCCGGCGATGCGCTCCGAGCTCCGTCGCTGGGTAACCTGCTCGATGAAGCTCTCCACGACCCCTTCGAAGGTTGGGGAGGAAGCTGGGGCCAGTGGGAGTACACTGCACATCCAGAGTTGACAGGACATGGCTGATAGATGGAGAAGAATCTGCTCAAGATCTCACCAGTGAGACCTCCGACCATTGAGAGTTCAAGTACCTGCAGGATTAGTATACTAGCCGAAGCATAAGAAGGGTGTATAATTAATGGTATGGGGTTCCATGCGAGCGGATGGAGGTGAGGTACCGGAGCTCCTCCGCCGGAGAGGGCGGAGGAGATGAGTTGGAGGTGATCTGAGGCGGAGAAGGGAGAGGGTGTGGTCGGAGGTACTAGTGTGAAAGGGGGTTGTGCAAGGAAGCTCGGAGAGGGTTTAATGGAGGATGAGAGCATCGGGAGAGGCCTAATTAATTGGGCAAACATAGAAGAAAATACAGAGAAAGGTTGAGATACTTACCTGATCGGAGATGAAGGAGATGGCTTGGGCTCCAACGTCGGGGTGACGGTCTGGTCATCGCTGGACCTCATCAGCCACGGGAGGTAGCTAGGCAGGCTGGGAGCGCCGCAACGCCGCGATGATCGGTGGCAGGTCGACGTCGGAGGCGAGAGTCATCATCGCTCGATCTCTCCACCTCCCCCTGTCACAGGGAGGTGGAGGAGGGCTGGGCTTCGCCCCGCGTAAAGGCGGACACTGGAATAAGGGGGAGGACGCGGAGTTTTTATTGGGTGAAGGTGGCGGTTTCATAGACGGCGTACGTGGTTTGACCATGGGATATGGGGCGACCGGAGAGGCTTCGTGGAGTGTGTGGTTGGCCGCGAGGAAGAGGGGAGATGGGAGAACGTCGTAGGGTGTTTGGTTTGTGGAGGTGGTAGTTGGATTCGTGGAGAGAAAGGGAAGGGGGAAGTGTGTTCGCGAGATGAAGATCGTGGAATAGAGGAGGTACTGTAGGTGGAAGACGATGCTGTGGCCATTGGATCTGGAGATCCAACGGCGGAGGATCAGGCGTCAAAGAGCGGCTGTGATGGAGTCTTAGGTGACGCGATCAAAGGGCGCGTAAGCACACCACATGGCGACGTGAGAGCAAGGCAGGGTTCGACGGATGAGATGAAAGATATGGGATGATCGGATGGTGGTTATCAAAGTGGCAGTGGGCAGCGGTGATCAAAGAGATAAAGGTGAGATCGGAAGGCGCACAATGTGCCACGTGGCAAGCTATGGGCGAGGTGCTAACGGGCGGTGCAGATCCAAGATGGGGGAAGATCAGACGTTGGGGATTAAGTACGGGATGGACGGTTATGATGAAGGCTCCCTGCCTTCATCCAACGGTGGCTGGCAGAGGCGGTGTCGTGTGAGGATAAGCGGCCACGTGGCTCAACCAGAATGAGCCACGTGGCCCAATCAGATTATTCTGAGAGTAAATGTGAGATATGAGGGGTCAAATGACCGAATTTGAGAAAACTCAAAACATGAAAGTTGTAGATCTCAGTATGATCTACAAGTTTCATGTTGACCAAAAACAGAGACGAGTTCCTTTTTAGATAGAAAATATTTTTGAAGATATTTTTAAGGCTAAAAACACCATGGATTTCAGTTTTGCCATTTTTTGTGATTTTTAATTTATTTAGGGCTCTGATAAACACAGAACATTAACTGGTTTTTATTGACGCACTTTTAAGTAAGGGGGTTAATAACTAAAAATTAAGATGATGAAATCGAGTCTCATCACCCCCTATACTTAAACTATGCTTGCCACCGAGCATCAAAGAGAATGAATAAGCTGTATTAACCCCCTTGTGCATGTGAATACAGGATCAAATTTGTTCAAGTCTACTCAACTTTAGAGGCCCAAAATTCTAGAGTTCAACCCAGCCTTAATCAAGAGGCACCTAATTACTCTAATTATCCAGACTCTCTCTGATGTACATATACACTAAGGATATGACATTTAGTGTTGACTGCGATCACGAGAGTAGAGTCAAAACTTCACCCAAGGTCTTGGTCCGAGAAAATCTCCTAAGGACCCAATCCTCAACACTAGGGAATAAATCAAATCTTGCATCCAGTCCACCGTCTCTTTAGTTGTCAGACTTAGAAAATGTAGATGGAAGGCCAGTAATGGAGGGCATGAGATTGTGTCATTTCTTCTCTCCCTCTCATTGGAACAAGGATTCTCTCTAGTGACTTTTTACGCAACACATTTTTTTGGTGTTGATCAGTGTGTCCGTCAAGAGAAGTTGGAGCTGTCTGCACTTGTTTTCCTAGGAATACACCGGGGTGTGTCTTTTTTGAGTACCTATCGTACCTTCGACACCCAGACTTGTAGCATTTATGATGCATAGCCCTTTTTTGGTGCAAGCCCGACTTCTGGTCCTAATAGCGGTGGTCCAAGTGGATACTTTGAAATGTTTGGGAGCGCTCGCCTTTGGTGGAAGCTCTTTGATATTTTACTTTGTGGAATGAGAGCTTTTCTTTGGAATTTCATTGATTTGTATAATTTTTGGCTAGCAAATCCACTGCTTTTACCAAGAGTTGGCGCACACTAATCAACATTTTTTTTATTTATTTCACATCCTGGCACTTAGGTCAATGTCAAGAGATTAGTATAAGAACCAAGTTCTCATACTGGCTAAAATTTGCTGTCACTCAGGTTTCATGAAGCCTCCAAAGATTTTATCCCATTCTCGAGCATCATTAGATCAAGTCCAGACTCGAATCCCTCATCCCAATCTCTCAAGTGAAAAGTCAACTTGTCTCATCGAAACCGTAGTCGTGCATGTGATGTGCTGAACATATTCTTATTGTCTGAGACTAAGCATGAAATATAGCATGCAGATCTAGAAATTCAAGGGAATGTGGATGATTAAGTCTAAGACCCTAATGGCTAAAGCTGGTTAACCTAAAATCTCAAGACCTCATAAAACTAAGTATCCTTGAACATTTCAGATCCTGGGTGGAAGCGTGAAATTAGAGGATTAATCCAACTCCGTCATTCAAAAACAATTTCTTTTTTTTCTTTTTTTTGAAGCTTCAAGAGATATTACGACTGCCTAAACTCAATTAAGTAGATGCATCTGCATTCAGCCAGTATGGATGTAAGTACAGGCCGGCGCCCGTTGCTTGAGGACGGTCCTTACGTGATGTCCTCTAAACCATCCAATCTGCTAAGGGCGAACCCTCACTGAACGCGGCTACTTATTTGGGCTTAGTAGTCACCAATGACTCTTAAAAGATTTTTGGATTTTCTCATTTTTATGGATTTTAATTAAGAGTTAGAACACAGGTTAGACTCAACTTTCCTTGAAAAGAGAGAAAATTTTCAAAACCATGTCACACAAATAAAAATTTTCAAAACATTTTCAAAATATTTTCCAAACAAGAGAAACTTATTTTTCAAATCATTTTCGAAAATATTTTTATAAAAAAGTGTACCATAATATAGAAAAAGCCGTGAAAACTTTTGAGTCCACTTAGTTCAAAGATCTTTACTTTAGCCAAAAAGTTGTAAATTTTTCAGATTATAGCTAAAGTAAGTATGCTGTATATACGGTATACCCCCTATACTTAAACTTTGCTATGTCCTCATAGCACCAGATGATACAAGTCCATAGGTCTATTTAAATATAGAGAAATATACGGGAGCTAAGAGGGGCTCCCCCTATACTTAGGTTAGAAATAACCTAAGTATAAAGGCAGGGAAAGGAGAGTAGAGAAAATTACAGGGACTCGGGTCCCCCCTATACTTAGGCTGAGATTAGCTTAAGTATACAGATGGAGGTTCGATGTTGGTAGAGACCCGAGGTGAACGAAGAAGAAGGATGGATATACAAGTGAGTGGATGAATCTGCGGAGATTGATGGAGTGACTAAGGCTCAGGGGAGATGTCAGAGCAAACATGGCTCAATCAAGCATACAAGACCCTCAATTTCACCAACTCATACATGAAACCAACCGAGGTTGGTTTATTATCTTGTCGATTTTATTGGTGATAAAACATTTGATGTTTACGCGGAGAAAATGTTAAGAAAAATTCAAAGCGTAAACGAAGGTGTTGCTCTCCCAAAATAACATTTTACTCCATTTTTAGGTTGACTTGCAATTAACAGTCCCAGTTATTTAAAGTTGTCACTGAATTAAGGTGAGCACAAAATCAAGCAATCATCGTCTACCGTTCATTCCCATTTTCCGTTTAATCTAGGTGATCAAGCTAGGAGGGGAAATCGAGAAAAACCATGTATTCGATAAAAACCATGATCTAAGCTAAGCGATAAAACATACAGTGGCTTGGCTAATATACATGAATATTGGGGCTGTTTGAAAACCAACATGATATGTATGCATGTCGATAAAAAGCCGCACCTATTATACTTCTATTAGCGAGGAAGAATATCTTTTAAATTTGGCTAAGTGAATCGAGGCTAGGTGCTTCTTGATTAATGTGTGTCCTACCTACGAACAAGCATATAAAAGAATGGAAAATAAAATAAGCTCGGAGAGCCGCGTGCCTTGGTCTTAGGTCGACAAAATTTTGTAATGCAACATAAATGAACATGTTGACCTATAAAAATGAAACACTTAATTAAATAAACAAAATTCCAAATACTATAAGAAATGAGCCATGTCCCCGGCAATGGCCCCATTTGACGATCCGCAAATTCGGACCTCTAATAGTGTTTAATTAACACTTAAGATGTCATTGCAGGCGGGACGAATTGGGTTCATCAAAGACCATCTAATTAATATGTCAATAGAATCAGACGGTCGTATTTTTAATTTTTTACTTGGCAAGAAACCAAGGTCGAACTCAGGGACACGAGCCTTTCTTGTATAATCCAGATTTTTATTCATTAACTAAGTATTGAATCAAAGCATAATAGGTCAAATCATGCGTGAGGACAAGACAATGCAAAAAGCAAATATAAAATATGCATTTTTTACTTTATTTTAATCATGCAATTTAAATGCGATGAAATGCAAATCAACAATATGCCCCAGCAGAATACTTGAGCCATTAAAAAAAATGCTAGTCAAACAGAGTAGAATAGTGAAGCACTCTTCATTCATGTAGCAATTAGGCATGGGAAATATGGAAAGCCAGACACTTAGATAAAATAATGCCTTACAATTCATAGTGTCAAATCTAAAATATAAGCATGCCATAAGAAAGACAACGAGACGAGCTTCAAAATGCCACTGAAATCAACTGAAACGGAAATACGATGCTCAAGATATGAAATAAAGAAGACAAAGGCATAAATGTAAGAAAACATGAAAAGATAAATACAAACAGGTCACTGAGAGTGACTAAAATGCAATAAAAATAAAATGCGAGGCCTTCCCTGTAAATAACCCACACGCGCGTGGTCATATTTGCAATTATTGAAACCTTCGAGGGTCAAAATGCAAAATACACCAGGTGCATATGGTGTTGCATGTGATTCTGCACCTGGATTCAAATTGGAGAAGACGGTGGGGCCTTCTTGCAAATGTCCCAGATAGCACGTGCTGTGCACGTGCTTCTAAGCTCGGGACGATCTTAGGCTCGGAGAAGGCTCGTCTAGGCTCGAGCGCTAGCTCAGGTTCGGAGGAGGTTCGTCTAGGCTCGGAGTGGACAAGCCTCCAGGCATGGACTCGTATGAAGCTTAGTGTAGGCTCGGGATGCACGAGCTTGGAGGTTTGTGGACTGAGGCTCGGTGCAGCTCTGGTGTCGATGCGTGGCAGATCGTAGGCCATTAGATTATGAGAATCCAACGGTAGCTGGATCCTCCGATTCTGCATATGTGGTCCCTTGTGAACCGTTGGATGTTAAAGATCCAACGGTGCCTGCTTGTCGTTCTCCCACGGCAACTGGCGGCGATCATCGAGCTCTGGCGATGCGCTCCAAGCTCCACCGCCGGGTAACCTGCTCGGTGAAGCTCTCCACGACCCCTTCGAAGGTTGGCGAGGAAGCTGGGGACAGTGGGACTACACCGTACCATCCAGAGTTGACCAGACATGGCTAATAGACAGAGAAGAAGCTGCTCAAGATCTCGCTGACGAGACCTCCGACCATTGAGAGTTCAAGTACCTATAGGATTAGTATACTAGCTGAAGCACAGGAAGGGTGTATATGAATGGTATTGGATTCCATGCGAGTGGATGGAGGAGAGGAACCGGAGCTCCTCCGCCGGAGAGGGCGGAGGAGATGGGTCGGAGGTAATCAGAGGTAGAGAAGGGAGAGGGTGTGGTCGGAGGTATTGGCATGAAAGGGGGTTGTGCGAGGAAGCTCGGAAAGGGTTCAATGGAGGATGACAGCATCGGGAGAGGCCTAATTAATTGGGCAAACATTGAAGAAAATACAGAGAAAGGTTGAGATACTTACGTGATCGGAGATGAAGGAGATGGCTTGGGCTCGAACGTCGGGGTGACGGTCTTGTCATTGCTAGACCTCCTCAGCCACGGGAGGAAGCTAGGCGGGCTGGGAGCACCGCAACGCCGCCATGATCGGCGGCGGGTCGACGCCAGAAGCGAGAGTCGTCATCGTTCGATCTCTCCACCTCCCCCTGTCACAGGGAGGTGGAGGAGGGCTGGGCTTCGCCCCGCGTAAAGGCGGACACCCGAATAAGGGGGAGGATGCAGAGTTTTTATTGGATGAAGGTGGCGGTTTCAGAGATGGCGTACGTGGATTGACCACGGGATATGGGGTGACCGGAGAGGCTTCGTGGAGTGTGTGGTAGGCCGTGAGGAAGAGGGGAGATGGGAGAACGTCGTGGGGTGTTTGGTTAGTCGATGTGGTAGTTGGAGTCGTGGAGAAAAATGGAAGGGGAAGTGTGTTCGCGAGATGAAGATCATGGAATAGAGGGGGTACTGGAGGTGGAAGACGATGCTGTGGCCATTGTATCTGGAGATCCAACGACAGAGGATCATGCATCAAAAAGCGGTTGTGATGGAGTCTGAGGCGACACGATCAAAGCGCGCACCACGTGGCGACGTGAGAGCAAGGCAGGGTTCGACGGATGAGATGAAAGATGGGGGATATCTGATGGTGGTTGTCAAAGCGGCAGTGGACGACGGTGATCAAAGAGATAAAGGCGAGATCGGAAGGCACACAACGTGCCACGTGGCAAGCTATGGGCGAGGCGCTAACGGGCGGTGCAGATCCGAGATGGGGGAAGATCCGACGGTGGGGATTAAGTGTGGGATGGACGGTTGTGATGAAGGCTCCCAGGCCTTCATCCAACGGTGGCTGGCAGAGGCGGTGTGGCTCGAGGATAAGCGGCCACATGGCTCAACCAGAATGAGCCACGTGGCCCAATCAGATTATTCCGAGAGTAAATGTGAGATATGAGGGGTTAAATGGCCGAATTTGAGAAAACTCAAAACATGAAAGTTGTAGATCTCTGTGAGATCTACAAGTTTCATGTTGACCAAAAAAGAGACGAGGTCATTTGGAGATAGAAAATATTTTTGAAGGTATTTTTAAGGATAAAAACACCATGGATTTTAGTTTTGCCATTTTTTTTGTGATTTTTAATTTATTCAGGACTCTGATAAACACAGGACATTAACTGGTTTTTATTGACGCACTTTTAAGCAAGGGGGTTTATAATGGAAAATTAAGATGATGAAATCGAGTTTCATCAACAACGTCGTGATTTGGGGAAAGATGCGGGCTGCAAAAATCCGAGAAGAAGAGACAAAACACAAGTCTGACAGGGGGAGACGTCGATCAAAGAGTTGATCGAGGTCAACGAACGAGATGATCTGGTTGGTCCATGCGGACCAACCAGAAAAAAATCTTGCAAAAAATATTTGTAAATTC
This sequence comes from Ottelia alismoides, assembly GCA_037367405.1. NCBI lineage: Eukaryota > Viridiplantae > Streptophyta > Magnoliopsida > Alismatales > Hydrocharitaceae > Ottelia > Ottelia alismoides. The sequence goes on from JAZKJV010002739.1 coordinate 446,392, forward strand.
AATTAAAAATAGTAAACTATTTTATTAATTTTAGGTTATAAAATGAAAAATATTTACTAATTTCTAAAGTATTTTATTATGATTTTATTTATTTTTTCGAGGTTTATAATTACAAGTTACTTTTTGGGGGCTATATATAGGTATATTCATCTATATATTTTAATATTTTATTTTTATTTTGTATTTTTAGTTTTATTAATTTGATTTATTATCTTATATATCTATAAATTATTTACACTTAAATCTATTTTTATTTTCTTTTTTTGATGTATTTTATATACTTAAATAAATAGTTGTATTATCAACATAGGTATAGATAGAAGTATTTTATCTGTGTATTTTTTACACATATTTTATTTTTGCATTTTCTTGATGTTTTTCTTACTGTTTTAATATACACATATATTATAAGTAATATTTACAAAATCATAAAAATATAAAAATATAAAATAATAATAATAAATAAAATGAATATTTTAATAGGGTAAAGTATACAATAGGGGTCCAAAACCTAACTTTCACACCGTAACTTCAAAAAATATGAAACCACCTTCATTAAATAGATTATTAGATTTTATATACAACTAAAGATGATTTTGATATATTTTGATTTTTATTTGAGAGATATGGGTCTGGAAAGTTGGGGTTTTGGAATTTTATTCAGACCATAACTTTTTATCTTTATATTATTTTTGTATGAAATCAATTTTGTACTTTTCTATATTTTATTATCTACAACTTTGATGTTCAAAGTTTATTTATTTGAAGTATAACAAGTAGAATTAAAAATAGGTCCCAAAATGAGTAAAAAGGAATTAAATAAAATGGAATTTTATTGTATTATGGCCCTTATCTCCCCCTACTCTATTCCTTGTCGACCTAGTCATCGAGATGCCTAGGTCTCCGGGTTTAGGGTCATAAAATAATTTCAATATTTTATTATTTTTCTTTTATTTTATTTATTATATAATTTTGGCATTAAAAACATTATTTTATATACTATTTACACAACAATGCATGGATGATAAAATGCATGAATTAAGGGTATTTACACGCATTTACTAAGGGTTTTAAGGCCAAAATGATAGACTAAAGATGATGAAATGGAGATTCCTCACTAGAGAAAGTAACGAATCTATGATTCTCACTCTTTATTATTTTATTTTAGCTCCTTTTCTTGACAAAATAAGCAAAATATCTATAAATAGAATAACTCAGTAAATCACATGCTTGTGTTAATATTGCATAATTAGCATGTTTTGTGCAAAAATAAGAGAATAAAAGCGAAGAAAAAGGAATTAGGTATTTAGTATAAGTACAGAGTGACCCAAACCCCAAGAGAAGGTCAAACCTTGACCTGATCGTAAAATAAAATAAGTAGAGAGAGATAGGGCTCATTATATGTGTATATATTATTTATATAATTATTTTTGACAAAATATTATTAAACCATTATTTTTACAGTCTTATATATAATCTTAGAAATAATATAAAAATAAAATGAAAATCAGTAAAATAAAATAAAAATAAATTCCTCAATTCATTGTACAAAATACACTTACATATATTACATCCTCTATTTATTATATACCCTTAAATAATTTATAAAAATAAAATAAAAATTAATTTAAACTCCTAAAACTATGTTGTCAATAAATAAAATATAAACTAGGGGTATTTGTGTAAAAATAATTAAATAAAAATGCTTTTCCATAATAAGGAGGTATATTATTCCTGTATATAATACTATATATTATATATACATTAATGTATTTTTCATAAAAATAATTAAAAATCACAGAAAAATAGTTTGAAAAATAATAAACACTTTTTATTTTGAATTTAGTTGCTAATTTTATTGAGTTTGTAATTATTTTGTATATTCTCATTTCCTGATTGGTCCAGAGGCTTTGTTGACTCCGGTCAACGCCTCCTTCCATGTCGGGTCGGGTCCCCCACCTTCTTGCCGGAGTCTTTTCTCCCAATTCTCTCGCCTGACTCCGACCACTTCTGGCTCCAATTCTTTGCCCGAGTGTCCTCCTAGGATCTTTGACCTTCACGTATCATTAGGAAGGTGCAGATCTTCTTAGGGTTGCATGCTTTTGCTCGATCATTTCAGACCCCTGGGAATCCAATTTAACATCTCCTTACGCCTCCACTGAAGGGTAGCTCATGCCTTGCCTCTTCCTTCGCCCGTAGACACCTCTAGCCGAGTGACAACATCTTGGAGGAGCCCTTGGGAGTGGAGTTTGGTGGCTTAAAGCTGCAACTCACCAATGTGGTCGGAGCCCTCTACCGCGTACAGCCTCCTCGTCCGACGCATCGTGGTTGAGGCCATTAGCCCTACGTCCGTCATCGCCTGAAGCCCAGGAGTCACTCTGAACCTTCAGGTATCGCACCTATCATTCACATTCCTTAATCCGTACTGATCTTGTTATTTCACTATGACACACGCACCTTAGCTCCGGCTATCCAGTTGGAGCTCTGACATCCATTCCTAACCGCACAGATCGACCCCTCGAAGAACACCCCATCTTCCCTCGTGGTCTGATCATCCTAATACTTAGCCATTCGGGTGAGATTAGGCTCGGGTTTTCTCCTTCCATCCTCGCCAGAATCCCAAAGCTCTGTTCACCCTCGCTTCCCCTGTTTTGCGCTCAATAAATATCGTCGGAACTTCACCTCCGAGCAGTGTACCCTTTGTAGGTTTTGGCTCATGCAACATACCCCATTTGGTCCACCAGCTGCTCACACGGAGCTGCTCCAGATCCCCCTCCATCACCACACTCATTTAACCGTTGCCATCACCATCGGAGCCCCCCACCGGACGAGGGAACCTCTCACGACACTGCCAGACCCTTCAGATCTTCCATCGGGTTGGTGGATCATCTCCCTTGCTCGATCGAAGTTCTCCCAGGAGGAGTTCTTACAGACCTCCTCCCCACCGTTGGATCAGCTCCCTCTACCAGATTCCTTCTCAGTCACTGACCGCAGCAGCTTCCCGACCGTTGGATCTGACACCATCCGACCGCATGTCCCCAACATTCTCTGGCCGTCAGATCAGGAGATCAGGGCCATATTCCAACGCCTTCTACGGGCGTTCGCCACACATCCCCACATGCCCTTCACGAGCCTGCGAAAGGGTATATTTCAATTTTACACTCGTTTATTTTCGCATTTAGTTTTAGTCCAATAAATAAAAGATGTAGTAGAGATATTTTACAAACTAGATCGTATGTTTTTATCTATTTGCATTTTAGTCCCTCTCTATGTAGCACGCGTTGTGCCACATGACTTTTTCGATTATTTGCATTGTATGCACTGCACTTTTAGATGTTATGAATTGAATTGCAAGTTTTTGATATTTACATTTATACCCCTGTGAGCCTGGTTCACGTGTTGTGTGCATGATTGCTTGGACTTTTTGTAACTAAGGCCCTATACTTGTTAACAATGTTATTGTTTGGACCAAAACTTTGTTTTAATTACGTACATGTCCCTCTAAACTGCTTGTCTTTTATTTAACTTAATAATTAGCCACTTAATCCTTAAAATTATCTAAAAATTACCCCTAACACCTATTAGTATGTAGTATTTGTCGTAATTTTTGTGGATTAATTTATTTGCATTTAATATTTTTGAAAAATCAAAACCCCTAAAAGGTGTCCTCTCTATTTTTCAAAATCCCAAAAAATTCGAAAATTACCTTAAAAATTCTACAAAAATTCTTGTTAGTGACTTTTTGTCTGTTTTATGTAGTAGCAATTTCGTTTGAAAATTCCTTAAAAAACCCTAAAAATTACAAAAGACCAAAAATCTTATAAAAATCATATAAAATTCATGAAAAAAATCCTTATTTTAGTTCATGCTTGTAGTTTTTTCTTTAAATTTTCTCATAAATATGCTAGCCTGGATTTTATGGCATTTTAAGTATTTTTAATTTGTAATTAATCCTGGCTATGCACTATTTGCATTTTTACTTACTATTTGATTTTTATAAAAATATAAAAACATCAAAAAATCTCCAAAAAATTACCAAAAACACATCAAAACCTTTAAAACCCAAAAATTATTTTATCCTAATTTTTTGAGCACTTTTATCATTAAAAAAATTATAAAAAGATTTTTGTGTTTCCTTATTTCTTTGATTGTTGATTTTCTTTCCTTATTAAAAATCAGAAAAATATTTGCAAATTTAAAAACCATTAAAAATATGTTATTTTATTTCTAAGATTTGACTACTTTGTAGGTTTTCTCGTACTCCTTGTGTTTGACCCTGGTTGCTATAGCAGGTAAAATAAATAGCGAAACCGCTTACATTTTGTGATAGTTTGATCTTTTTGAGTGGTTCAATTTTTCTTAACTGAGCACGACTTATTGATTGGGGTCACAATGACCTTGTTATTTCTTGATAGTTAACCCTAGTCGATAGGCTCTCTCATCAGAATGACGCCGTTGCCAGGGAGCACGGCTTAGTAGTCATTTTCTCTTTTATTCCACTTTTCTTATTTCTTTATCTCTATTTGATATAGATGTTTTCTGACGCATTCCTACTTTTCTTTTTATGCGATGAACTGCCCGAGGATGCTTCGGCTTTCTGTTGGACCGCATCTAAGGAGGAGAAGGAGAGCAAGAAAAGATATCTATAGTAGATAGAGTAGTTTCAGTTTTTGCAAAACTACTATTGTTGTAATATTTGGACACTTGAACGCTCTCTTTGGACTTATACTCATCGGGGTCTGTTTCGTCTAGCATCGGTGTGCTCGGGGGACCTCACTGGATTTTTCACGGTTTTTTAATCGCCTTTATTTTCTTTTGATTCATGAAGTCTTAGCCCTTATATTTAGGACTTTTGTTGATTGTGACGTAATTAGCTAAGGCCCAAACCTAATTGCTCATTCTGTGTAATTAGACCTAGCTAATAACAATAAGAAAAAGTTAACTTAATCATTTGAGAGGCTACACATCGCTAGAGATCGTATACATCGCGTGCAGGATCCATTGCAGTGGACACCGATCGACCTCTGAGACCAGACTTAGGCTCTCTCCCTAATTAGTTAGCTATTTGTTCTTCACGATAAGTAGAAGTTTATTTTCTAAGGTCGATTTCTTCATTGCATCATTTAGTTGGTTTATTTTCTGTCTTTAATTTATGAGCAGATCACCTGCATGGAAGTGCTGGAGATAGGTACACATTTCTATCTCTTCATGCATCATAGTGTTTGATACCGCATCAGCTTTTTCAACTTCCCCCTATTTTATTGGACTCAAAAACCAAGGAAATCGAGAAATTCATTAGGCATTATTTTTATCAGAAAAATATATAAAAGTGAAAACAAATAAAAGTGGGACTGCTAATGTAAATTGGACCCTGAAATACTCCTCATCTAAAAATCTTTGTTTTGGGGAGAGTCACCCCCTCAATGGTTGATTTATCTGCAGCTAGGGAGTGATCCACACACTAGGTAGATCCATACATGACTCCTTTTAGACTACTGGTCTTGCGGTTGGTTGTTCTCCAGTGAGGATTTCACCGGGTAGCTGGTAATCGGTTCGGGACTTCCTTAGCAGATTGGGCAGATCGGGTAGCCGGTAAAAGGTCCACACCCATATTGGTAGGGAAAAAACTAGATGTAGGATTGGGCCAGTCTCCTGGGAGCATCAGATTCCCAACAACTTGCTTAATCACTCTGATATCTTGATTTTTCACCTATATAAAAACATACAAGATTAACGACCGATCGTTCATGGTCATGAGCTCCAGTGTTGAGTAGGAGAAAAAGGGGTTTGATTTATGATCATGGTTGCATTCCAGATCTCATCATCATAAATCCCCACATCACGATGATGGGAAGGAGATCCCTTAGGTTGCCTTTGATAACACCACTCTTGAGCACTCCTTTTCATTCATGTAGGGCAGTTTTAGAGAGCCTGACCAACTCTATGAACCTGAGTTTACTACCACCCTGTTCCCCCTCGACCACCCTTCTTACAACCCTAAGGTGCCCGAGCAGAGGCCATCACAGTTGTATGTTCATTTGACGACACCTGAGTTGGGGTCTTTTACCTTTATAAAGACCCGAGAGATGGCCATCAGTGAGGGACGCTCCGATGAGCAGCCGTAAGGATCAACATATGTACTTGACCATGCAGCCATCAACAACACACTCCTAGACTTTCTGGAGACGATGCAACACCGGATTAGATACAAGGGAGCATTCATGACAGAGGTGCGACGAGATCTTACGGAGATGAGAGCTACTAGAGGAGAGCTACAGAGACCGATCGGTGGAGATATACCCGCAGCTGGAGGAGGATATGGACGCCCATACTATCAACCAGAGCTGAGCCCACCACGTACGATGAGACAGTTGCACAACCCTGGTGCTACTCTCACCCACCATTTGATTCATCTCCCGGAGATCCTAGTCAATTTTGAGCTTTGTCCCCAGACTATTCAGGTTCTACCCAAGTTCCATGGGCTTGCCACCGAGGAGCCACACCTCTATCTCCAGGAGTTTGAGATTATTTGCAGTACTGTTCATGACAGATTCATGGATGAGGACACTATCAAGATGATCACCTTCCCATTCTCGTTGGATGATAGAGAAACCTATTGGTTGAAGCATTTGGGGAGGTATGTCACAACCTGGGAGTAGCTTCGGACTGAGTACTTGAACAAATACCATCTACTTGACCAGACCAAAGCAATGAGATATATGACCAACAACTTCACCATGATCCTGAACAAGTAGTTTCACGAGGCTTGGGATCGTTTCAGAGAGCTCATGGACCGGTGTCCACATCATGAGATAACAAAGCCCAACTTAGTCCAGAGCTTCTTTTATGCACTGATATTGGAGATTTAGAGGCTTGTTAATGCCTCATGTGGAGGGTCCTATTTCACCAAGGATGAGGATCAAGTCTGGGCCATCTATGAGGACATGGCAGAAAACTACATGGTGATGTCCCAGACTAGGGTCTACACTCAAGGGAAACCCCTCCCACAGGCCGTGTCCTACCAGATGATAGCACGGGTCGATGTAGGTCCATCTACTTCATCAACATCATCAACACATGCAGATTCATCAGCATCTGACATGGGAATCATCAGCGAGAAGCTAGACCGCATCGAGATCATCGAGAAGAAGCAGTGCCAAGGCCTCAGATCAGCATATTGACCACTTGGCACATACGCTTAGTGACCTGAAGACTCAGATCTTGTGTCTCCAGGAGGCAAAGACTGCTTCACAGCCCCGTCTCAGGTTACGGGCTGATCCCAGCAGCAAAAACTCCACCCAACCTTCTTCCACTTACTACCAGGTGCATCACATTCAAGCAGAGCCGATCCAGCTGCAATAGCACAACTACAAGCCACCATCCTCTCAGGACACTGAGATGTGGGTATATCAGCCGGATCATACCTTGACAGTTCTTCCCCCTTCACCTTACGGACATGAGCCGTTGATGGAAGTCAACAGGATTTGGTACGACCGCTAACAGTAGTAGCCTGGGATCCGTCGTGATCATCCTAGATTCAGATGGTCTATTGGAGGCTCCTCGTCCTAGCAGCAGCCTCCTGCTCAGGAGGACAGAGCATCCAACAATAGAAGCAGTCCCATTACTCCCAGTATCAACAGAAACACCAACAGGGTCCTTGTCCCTACCATCATGAACAACAGTGGAGGCAGCAACAGCAACCTCACCAGCGGTACTCCTAGCCTCCCCCTCACTATCAGTAGACTCAACCTTATTTCCAGCGAGGCAACCCGTCCAGTTCTCGTGGACCCGGCTACGAGAATCTAGACCTTGGTGATCTCACTCAACTACTTCCAGATCAGCAGGCATCCTTCCTGTGAGAGATGGACGAGTTCCGGCAAAAGATGAGGGATATCATCGAGGGCAAGGCCACCATACTTGATCAAATCGAACCAAACCCGAACAACCTCAAGAGGAAGTCTGAGCAGGTACAATTTACAGAGACTACCACTCCTAGTGATTCTTTGGTGATATATCTTCCTACATATTTGATCTTGACTTTGTGACACTTAGGAGTGGTAGGATGCCAGCCGACGGTGCCTCATCTGAGCAACTTCCACATGGAAATTCAGGAGCGCCAGACGAGGAGGATAGCGGGACTGATGCCACTTGCGATGATGATGACGGTGGAGCTGACACCACCAAGGATGTAGATCCAACCAACGGTACTGAGGCCGTTGTGATTCCAGATGCAGACAGTGGTATTGATGCCACCATTCTTCCAGATGCTGAGCTAGAGCGCGGTATTGATGCCGCAAAGATAAATACCGTGGGTAGTGCTGATGCCACCGTTTCTACTTCAGTTGTGTTATCTTCTTTTATATTTCAGGGCAGTCCTTGAAAAATCCAAAAAAGAAATGGGAAAATAGAAAAGACCAAAAATATGAATAAATGAAAGGTTTCTCCATCTTCTTCGAGTCCATATGTGTTAAATGATGATGATTGTATGGATTCTATCCCTTCACATACACAGGAGCCTATTCCTCACCCTCTTTTTGGAGAGGGACCAATTATCCCCTTCCCTCAAGCACTCCGCTTAGCGAAGGGGAATAAAATGGAAAATCCAAAAAAGAGACATTAGTTAGAGTTCAACCAGTAGATGATCGATAGATTCCAGATTCGGCTGACTCGACAGGAGGCATTAGAGCACATCCCTCTCTTCCAGAAGAACTTGAGAGAGAAGACCACCATCCACTGGAAGAGAAGGAACCACAATGCAGAAATCCATGTGCTCACTCGCGCCACCTGCTTCGCCATTTAGAATCGATTGCCAGCCAAGAGGCCAGATGCAGGATATCCATATGTCAGATACCACATCCATGAGCACTAGTTCGATCAGACTCTATTAGACAATAACACTTCCATCAACCTTCTTCTGGAAGCCCTACTCGACCAATTCGAGTTTGTCCCTCTTCGACAGAGCAGGATAATCCTTAAGTTTGTTGATAGATCTGTCAAGAGGCTGAAGGGTTTAGGGACATGGTCATAATAATTCAAGGCCTCAAATTCCGCGTGGTCTTTGTTGTATTGGACATGGAGATCCCCTAGTCTGTGACAGATACCCCCATCATTCTTAGACACCCATTCCTTGCAACAGCTAAGGCGGTGTCTTATCATGATAGAGGGAAGGTATACTTTCACGTCGAGGGCGAGAGTGTACAAATAGAGATGATCGAGGAGATCAGAGCTAGAGATTCAACCTACTCCGAGCAGTCAAGAGACACATAGCAGATGATAGATATTGAGCGAGATGTCCACCAAGAGTGCAGCTTTGTGATTATTGATGATGAAGCCGTTTGGTACGATCCTGTATCACGGGCTCTTGTTGCACCTTTGGACACTGTAGATTCATAGATTCCAGCAGATGAGAGTTCAGATAGCACACTCTTGGTAGAGGATACATTTGAGGATGACGATCACATGCAGGATAGCGAGGTAGACTTTTATTTCGTGTTCCTTTGATTCAGATCCCTCGGATTCATACATTGATTGGGATGAGTTTGATGATTAGTTGCCATGTCTGATTCCCAGATAACCAACAGCTATGGTGGAGATTGAGCCAGCACAGGTTACAGAGATACCAACAGGACCGTCTTCGCAAGATTTTCATGCACAATGAGAGTTCTCCCTTGCAGATCTGGTCACATTCACTGAAACATTTCAGAAGCTAGATTTTCCAGCTCCCAGTTGTCTGGAGTTGAAGACCTTGCCGCAATCAATGAAATATAGATTCCTTGTGGGTGAGCCAGAGATGTACCTAGTCATTATATCAACGGATTTGACTGGAGAGCAAGAATATCAGTTGATGGAGGTTCTTGAAAGAAACCACAAGGCGATTGGATAGAGTGTAGCTGATCTCCAGGGGATAAGTCCGGCATTGTTCTCCCACCATACTTATCTCGAAGAGGACGCTAAGCAATCCGTGAGTTCCAGTGACGGCTGAGCCCGAACCTTCGAGATGTGGTCATGAAGGAGATATCAAAATGGTGGAGCGCAGATTTTATCAACCCCATCTCCGACTCTAAGTGGGTTAGTTCATTATATGTGGTGCCCAAGAAGATGGGCATCACTACAATTGTGAGTGAGTCTGGAGAGGAGATTTCTACCCGGGTACCCACTTCTTGGAGGGTCTGTGTGGACTACAGACGATTAAATTAGGCCACCAAGAAGGATTATTTCCCACTGCCATTTATTGATCAGATCATCGAGAGGATAGCTGGGAAGAGTCACTATTGTTTTCTTATCGGGTACACCGGTTATAACCAGGTGGCCATAGCGCCTGAAGACCAGGAGAAAACGACATTCACCTGTCCGTTTGGGACATATGCTTTTAGACAGATGCCTTTGATTTATTGATTTATGTAATGCCCCGGCTACATTCCAAAGGTGCATGTTGTCCATCTTTTCGGACATGGTGGGTGACTATTTAGAGGTCTTCATGGATGACTTTTCGGTCTACGGTGACGAGTTCGATGCTTGTCTTGACTTCCTAGACTGCATACTTCAACGGTGTATCGAGGTCCATCTTGTATTATATTTGGAGAAGAGCCACTTCATGGTAACTCGGGGGACGGTTCTTGGCCATATCATCTCCAATAGGGGCATGGGGGTTGATCCGGCCAAGGTGGATATCATCAGGAAACTCAATCCACTATCTAACTTGCGGCAGTTGGGTCTTTTTTGGGGCATGTCGGTTTCTACCAACGATTCATTCAGGATTTCAGTCGTATTTCCCGATCGCTCACTGATCTGCTGACTAAAGACACCGAGTTCATTGTAGATGATAGGTGTCTAGCGTCCTTCGAGACTCTTAAGGGATTAGTTGTCGATTCTCCTGTCCTTCAGCCATCCGATTGGTCACTCTCATTCAAGACCATGACAGATGCTTCTGATTTTGCCATAAGGGCTGTGCTAGGACAGAGGAGGGATGGATTACCATGTGCCATTCACTATGCTAGCTGGACTTTGAATGTCACTCAACGAAATTACACCGTGACTGAGAAGGAGATGCTAGCAGTAGTCTTTGCTTTGGACAAGTTTATATCTTATATTCTTGGATCCCGAGTGACTATTTTTACATATCACACTGCCATCCAGTACCTAATGGTAAAGAAGGATGCCAAAGCCAGATTGACTAGTTGGATCCTTCTATCTAGGGGTTTGATATAGAGATTAGGATAAACCCGGAGTCAATAATGTGGTGGCGGATCACCTCTCCCGATTAGAGAACCTTGAGGATTTAGATCAGATGGCACCTATTATAGAGACCTTCCCAGATGAGGCAATCCTTTCTATCACCTTGCTTCCATGGTACGCCAACATTGTGAACTATCCTGTGGCCAAGAAAGTTCCATAAGGTTGTCCCATATAGCGACTTGGGACTTTCCTTGCGTAGGCCAAGTCGTACCATTGGGATGATCCCATTCTTTTTCATGAAGGAGGGGATAGCATACGACATCGATGCATTCCTCAGAAGGAGCATCACATCGTCTTCACATATTGCCACAAGCTTGAGGCAGGAGGACATCATTCTGGCAGGAGGACAACACATAAAGTGCTCCAATCCGGCCTATGGTGGCCTACACTCTTCAAGGATTCTGATGAATTCGTTTGAAGGTATACTGACTGTAGAGGATGGGCACCTGTGGACAGCGTGATATGTTACCGATGTAACATATTCACTTCTGTGAGGTTTTCGATGCATGGGGCATCGACTTCATGGGTCCATGCCCTAAGAGTCAGTGATTTTAGTACATTATGCTTGTTGTGGATTATGTGAGTCTTTGGGTTGAGTCCATTCCCTCCCGAACCGTAGATGCTAAGACTGTTTGCCGATTCTTGAGGAAGAATATCATTTCACAGTTCGGGGTTCCTGGAGTGTTGATATCTGATGGGGGGACTCACTTTATCAACGACAAGGTAAGGGCCCTTGTTAATAAGTTGAGCATTGACCATCGACTAGCCACTCCATATCACCCTCAGACTAATGGTCTTGCTGAAGTATCGAACATGGAGATCAAGACCATATTGCAGAAGGTCATCCACCCATACTGAAAGGATTGGTCACAGCTTTTGGACTCGGTCTTGTGGGCCTATCGAACTTCCTTAAAGAAACCTTTGGGTACATCTCCATTTCATCTCGTTTATGGAAATCCATGCCATTTACATGTAGAAATCAAGCACAAGTCACTATGGGTAGTCACCGAGTTATTATTGGATCCCAAGAGTATAGGAGATCAGAGGAAAGCATAGTTGGTTGCCCTAGAGGAGCTTAGAGACACAACCTTTTCGAGTATCCTACAATATAAGGAGAGAGTAAAGATATGGCATGATTCTCATATTAGCCATAAGCAGTTTGAGCCGAACCAGAGAGTATGGCTATTTGATGCTAGGTTGAGATTATTTCCAAGGAAGTTGTAGAGCAAATGGAAGGAACCATACTTGGTCCGAAAGGTACACGACAATGGACGCATTGATATATCCGAGTTATCATCTGAATCCACCTTTCGAGTTAACAGTCAGCGACTGAAGCCATATATAGATCATGATCCGTTGATCGTTAACATTGCCCCTATTCATTTTACATGAGATGTGGTCTTTGACTCTCATCATTTGCATCTCATGCCTGATTATCACTTTTCCTCCGCAGCTGTATATATCTAGTTGTCCATATCACACATTCTTTAGTCTAACACCCCATCTTCATCTTATGATTATGCTATACTTAGGGTGTACTTTACCCAAAGTATGAGGGGGGTATCAGACTTGCGATTATCAGTTTGATTCTTTTTACCTCTATTTTGCTACCTATACTTAGGAATATTTTACCCTGAGTACAGGGGAGATAGACCCTGCACATTCAAACCCTCAATTTTCTCCTTGGGTACAGTCTTCTATACTCAGGATTACTTGATCCTAATTATAGGGGGATCACCGACCTCTATTCATTGCATTCTTTTATTTGTCGTCGTAGTATAACATTCTTCTCACTTCCCAATACTCAGGATGAGTTATGTCTTCCTTTCATCGCTCTTTGATCACTCTGAGGTCATCGTTCGAGCTAAGTATAGGGGGTGTCGTATATATTGTATATATACTTTAGCCATAAATCGTACTTTGTGTGAGCGTGTTAATAAAATAAAAATGGCTAAAAATCTTATACCTAAAAATCACAAAAAAATTTAAAAATTTTCTTGCATATAAAATTCTTTCTTGTACATACATGTTTGTAAATAGATTTTTGAAAAAAATGTTTTTGTACAAATGTTTCTAAAAATGTTTTTTTAAAACTTTTGTAAATAATTTTGTATCAAAATTATGTATACAATATAAAATTTTAAAAAAATGTTTGAAAAAGAAAACTTTGCAAAAATCTGTTTGTAAATATTTTGCAAAAACTTGCCCTTCTTCCTTACTTTCAAACATTTTCCATACAATTTTGCATATCTTGAAAACTGCACAAAAAGTTGTGTACATAATTATTTGTATATTCTTCTAAATCATACTTGACATTTAAACTAGTCAAGAATTAGATTGGAAAATGGAGCTTGGTTAGGACCTTAATCCACCAAACTTTAGAGGAACCTTCTAGGATTTGGGGTTGGGACTTTTCAGGTCCATTAGTGACTTAATTCTTTGAGTCCACTAGGCTATGTTCACATGACATCTTAATGAGCCTAAGTAGAACACTTAACAATGCATGCATGACTCTCAGAGACAAGAACTTTAGTTGGACTAGCACCTTACATGTAGCTTACCACGAATGAGGTGACGAGGAAGTAGAATTCTTTGGCTTGGGGTAGCATACGAGGGTAGTACTTCTAGGCGGAATCTCTCATCTTCCTTTAGGGAGGGATGTGTGTCTCAACCTGGTCTAGTAGCATCGAGGTCTAATGACAGGAGTTGTGGGTTGCAATAATGCTTCAAAATAGGGACAATCTATTGGTTCAAGAAGAAAAACTCCTTATGTACATGCTGCACCATGTAAGTATGTTGTATATATGCACATAAAAAATATGTAAAAGTATGGAAAACTCCAAAAAAGTGGACAAGCCTGATTGAAAATAAAATGCCTACTAGAGTGTATATAGTGAACAAGCAAATCTTATGTATCCTACCATCTCATCTCATGGAAGCTTGCAGCGGGAGACATAGATACACTGGTTAGGCTCCCAGGGATAGGTTGCTACACTGGCTACCCTCCATTCTTCTCTTCACCCCCTCTTCTTGAGCTGGTTGTCACTTGAACTTAGAAGGGAATACCCCGCTCCTCGAGGAAAGATCTTCTGGACTAGGGAATTAGAGTTACCTTGTTGAGGGAGGTTGTTTCTTTGTCATTTTTTAGGTGGGGAGCGACATATCACTTACACAGTACAAGGAAAGATGCTTAGTCATTAGAGTTTGTATGTAGACTTGTTCTGATCTGGTTTATTGAGGAGTCTTGGCCATAGCATTGAGGAACTTAGAGGCTGTTGAGTCTTAAACCAAATTCCCAATAAGATTCTGATAAACTAATAATCCAAAGGTCTGACTAAGCTCCATACTCCAATTTAATGAAGATAAGTTTAATAATCATCCTTGATTCTTTTTCTTTTCATTCCTTTTTGTGTTTCACTTTTTTTTCAAATAAGTGTTTGCTAAAGGACTCACAAAGGTAAAGTATAGGGGAGTGATGAATTGATTCTCACTCTTTGTTCTTTTGTTTTAGCTCCTTTTCTTGGCAAAATATCATGTAAATATATGTAAATAGAATAACTTAACAAATCGCATGCTTGTGTTAATATTGCATAATTAGCATATTTTTGTGCAAAAATAAAAGAATAAAGGAAAAAGGAATGAGGTATTTAGAATAAATATAGAGTGACCCAAACCCCAAGAGAAGGTCAAGCCTTGACCTGATCGTAAAATAAAATAAGTAGAGAGAGATAGGGCTCACTATGTATTGTATATATTATTTATATAATTATTTTTGAAAAAAATAAAATTAAACCATTATTTTTACACTCTTATATATAAATCCTAGAAATAATATAAAAAATAAAATGAAAATTAGAAAAGTAAAAGTAAAATAAAAATAAAGTCCCAAATTCATTATACAAAATACACTTGTATATATTACATCATCTATTTATTATGTACCCTTAAATAATTTATTAAAATAAATAAAAATTAATTTACACTCCTAAAACTATATTTTTAATAAATAAAATATAAAATAGGGGTATTTATGTAAAAATAATAAAATACTTGTACATAATACATATGTATATTATACACGCATATAATACTATATATAGTATGGGAAAAGGGGGCCTATACCCAGGGGTGTAGGTAACTACCTACACCCAGCTCATTTTTTCATTATATTTTGATTTTTTTGAAATAAAACTTTTGGATAATTAGATCACTATATATCACCATGGTGTCATTCAAAATTCAACTTAATTCGAGACTCGTATCATCTTCATCAAGACCGTCAAATTTTAACGGTATCAGAATTGCTGAAAATTGCTGAAAATGGTACCTTCTAGATGAACATGTTAGGAATGTTTGTTTTGCATGAAACTTGAAACACATATTCCTCTCAATATATTAAGAAAATCCCCCTATGTTTTCATTCAAAAAAACTAAAAATCATGAAAACGAAGGCCGGGTGTAGGTAGTTACCTACACCTCTAGGTGTAGGCTCCCATCTCCCATATAGTATATACATTATTTTTTTCATAAAAATAATTAAAAATCATAGAAAAATAGTCTGAAAAATAATAAACATTTATTATTCTATACATTTTTTATTTTGAATTCATTTGCTATTTTTTTGAGTTTTTAATTATTTTGTATATTCCAATTTCCTGATTGGTCTAGAGGCTTTGTTGACTCCAGTCAACGCCCCCTTCCAGGTCAGGTCGGGTCCCCCACCTTCTCACCGGAGTCTTTTCTCCCAATTCTCCCGACTGACTCCGACCACCTCTAGCTCTGATTCTTTTCCCGAGTGTCCTTCTTGGATCCATGACCTTCGCGGATCCCTAGGATGACACAGATCTTCCTAGGGTTGTGTGTTTTTGCTCGATTATTCCAGACACATGGGAATC
The DNA here is from genome assembly GCA_037367405.1 of Ottelia alismoides. Taxonomy (NCBI): domain Eukaryota; kingdom Viridiplantae; phylum Streptophyta; class Magnoliopsida; order Alismatales; family Hydrocharitaceae; genus Ottelia; species Ottelia alismoides. Next base: position 462,522 of record JAZKJV010002739.1, read on the forward strand.
CTTTTTAACATCTCATTCCACCTCCACTGAAGGGTAGCTCATGCCTCGCCTCTTACTTCACCCTTAGACACCTCTAGCCGAGTGACAACAACTTGGAGTTGCCCTTGAGAGAAGAGTTTGGTGGCTTAAAGACGGAGCTCACCAACGTGGCTGGAGCCCTCTGCCATTACAATGTCCCCATCTGATGCAACGTGGTTGAGGCCATTACCCCTACGTCCATCATTGCTAGAAGCCCAGGACTCACTATGAACCTTCAGGTATCGCATCTATCCTTCACATTCCTTAATCCATATCGATCTTATCATTTCACTCCACCGCACACACCTTAGCTCCAACTATCCAGCTAGAGCTCCAACATCCATTCCTAACTGCACAGATCAACCCCTTGTCGAACACCCATCTTCCCTCATGGTCTGATCATCCTAATACTCAGCCATCGGCTGAGATTAGGCTCGGGTTTCCTCCTTTCATCCTCGCCAGAATCCCAAAGCTCCGTTCACCCTCGCTTCCCATGTTTTGCGCTCAATAAACATCGTCGGAGCTTCACCTCCAAGCAGTGTACCCTTTTTTCAGGTTTTGGCTCGCGTAGAAGACCCCATTTGTCCCACCAGCTACTCAGGCGGAGCTGCTCCAGTTCCCCCTCCATCCCCAGGCTCATCCGACCATCGCCATCACCATCGGAGCCCCCCACCGGACAAGGGAACCTCTCAAGACACTGCAGGACCCTTCAGATCTTCCATTGGGTTGATGGATCGTCTCCCTTGCTCGATCGAAGCTCGCCCAGGAGAAGTTCTTGCAGACCTCCTCCCCACCATTAGATCAGCTCCCTCTGCCAGATTCCATCTCAACCGCCGACTGCAATAGCTTTCCGACCGTTGGATCTGACACTATCCGACCGCACGTCCCCGACATTCTCTGGCCCTCAGATATGCAGTAGTAGGAGATCAGGGTTGTACGCCAACACCTTCTCCGAGCGTTCACATCGTGTCCCCACTTGCCCCGCACGAGCCTGCGAAAGGGAAAAATCCCTTTTACCCTCGTTTATTTTCGTATTTAGTTTTAGTCCAATAAATAAAAGTCGTGGTAGAGACATTTTTCAGACTGGACCTTATGTTTTTATCTATTTACATTTAGTCCCTCTATGTGTGTAGCATGTGCTGTCTCATGTGACTTTTTGGGTTATTTGCACTGTAAGCCCTACACTTTAGATGTTATGAATTGAATGACAAGTTTTTGATATTTGCATTTATACCCATGTAAGCATGGTTCACGTGTTGTGCGCATGCTTGCTTGGACTTTTTGAAACTTAGGCCCTATATTTGTTAACAGTGTTATTGTTTTGGCCCAGAACTTTGTTTTAATTACATAAAGGTTCCTGCAATCTGTTTGTCTTTTATTTAACTTAATAATTTGCCAATTAATCCCAAAAATTATCAAAAAATTACTCCTAACTCCTGTTAGTGTGTAGTATTTATCGTAATTTTCATGGATCAATTTGTTAGCATTTAATATTTTGAAAAATAAAAAACCCCTAAAAAGTGTCCTATCTAATTTTGAAAACTCCTAAAAATTCAAAAATTGCTAAAAAATTCTACAAAAATCCTCTTAGTGTTTTTATGTGTCTTATCTACTATTGCAATTTCGTTTGAAAATTCCTTATAAAAACCCTAGAAATCACAAAAGACCAAAATTATTATAAAAATAATATAAATATCAATAAAATTAAAAAAATCCCCATTTTAGTTCCTATTTGTAGATTTTTCTTCATATTTTCACATAAAATTATAGCCATGATTTTAAGGCATTTTAAGTATTTATAATTTGCAATTTAATCCTTGTTGTTCACTATTTGCATTTTTAGTTACTGTTTGATTTTTATAAAATTATAAACACATCAAAAAATCTCTAGAAAATTATCAAAAACACCTCAAAACCTAAAAAACCCAAAAATATTATTATCCTAATTTTCTGAGCACTTTTAGCCTTAAAGAAAATTACAAAAATACTATTGTGTTTCCTTATTTCCTTGATTCTTGATTTTATGTACTTATTAAAAATCATATAAAAAATTTGTAAAATTAAAAACCACTAAAAATATGTTCTTTTAATTCTAAGATTTAACTAATTCATAGGTTTTCTCATGCTCCTTGTGTTCGACCCTGATTTCTATACCAGGTAAAAAAATAGTGAAACCACATACATTCTGTGATAGTTTGATCTTTTTGAGTGGTTTAATTTTTCTTGATTGAGCACGACTTCTTGATTGGGGTCTCAATGACCTTATTATTTCTTGATACTTAACCCTAGTCGATAGGCTCGCTCATCAGAAAGGTATACATCTCTTACTTTGTATGCATCATTGATTTCTCACGCAATGGCTTTTTGGATTTCCTTTCCCGTTTTCACTCACATAATTCAAAAAGGAATAAGAAATTTAATTAGACTTCTTACTTGAAAAAAATTCAAAAAAAGTGATAACTATATAAAACTAGGATTGTAAAAGAAAACTCAATCCTAAAAGAAACATAAGAACAAAATCATTGTATTAGGGAGAGGACCCCCTCATTGTTTGCAGGTACTTACCTCCAGACAGAGTGGGTGAGGATGCAACCATAAGGATAGAGCCCAATTCCCTAGACTTGTTCCCTATGCTCTTGTACACATCTCTATGGTGTATGGTTGAGATGCAAGCACTTGCCTCAGACGTTAGAAAATCGTATTGATGTGCTCATTCTCCTTTCTCCCTTTAGGCTTGATATTGAACCCGAGAGCCTAGAAAGATAGTTCCATTAAGGAGAATTGAGAACATACATTGGGCGATAGAAGGGTGTCTCACCATGGTGCTTTGTAGTGAGTAACTTCTTGTAGATTCACTAAACTTAAATTTGAAAAGATAAAAGATCAAACTCTTACGGTCTCCACTTGTGTCCAGTTGGTGAATCGGGGGTTTGTATTATTTTTTATTGTTAGTGTAAGGATCCTTCTGCACCTTCCGTGTCTTCTCTTCCTTTTTCTTCTTGTGTTGCCCATCGTGTTCTTGCATCTTTAATATTGACATCGAAGATGTTGGATTGGAGTATTTCATGTTCGGACTCTGCGAGCTCATTTCACACTCTAGTTCGATCACCTTTTATCTGAGAAGACTGACTTCTCGGATATCCCTCTTTCTCCACAACACCCATCTACTCATCGAATCCATTGTTTGAGATTAACTGTATTCTTGAACTTTCATTTGACCTTCCATTATTTTTTAGGACTAATCAAGTGAAGTATACATTTTTAGAAACCGAGACAAAGCACTTGAAGCAACCAAAGGGTAAAGGTTCTATGGCTTAGCAGATCTAGTTCAATAGTACGATGTTAGCTTCCACTCAGGCCATTCAGGCACAGTTAACCGAACAAGCTGACATCCAGGACGGATTGAGAGACATGATCATCGAGCTAAGGAATGATAGACAAGATAGGAGAGAGGAGGATGAGCAGGAAAATGGAGGTGGGAATTGGGGAGGAGACCCACTCATTGATCCATTGGCTAAGCTTACACTGATAGATGCCTATAACCATGGGTAGGATAGATGAAGACATGGATTAGGATCCCTACGATTCATGGGCATTTTGAGCTAAAGCTCACAATTTTACCACACCTCCCAATATTCCACAAACACATCAATGAAGAACCTTATGTAAACCGCCAACAATTTAATCGCATTTGTGGTACAATACACTACCAGATTGTTCCATTAGAGGTAGTGAAGATGACAACTTTCTCGTTTAGTATCATAGACAAACCTTCATATTGGACTAACCATTAGGGAAAGATTGTCACAACTTGGGAAGAGTTGAGTTCCGCTTTTCTATGCAAATATTATCCACTTGGATGTCTCAACCAAATGCGATCTTTGATATATAACTTCTCCCAAATGTCCCATTAGCCTATTCACGAGGCAGGGGAAAGATTCAAGGATTTAACGAAGAAGTGCCCCCATCACGATATTCTGAAGACAAGCCTTGTTCAGAATTTGTTTGAGGGTTTTAGCATTGAGAATCAGAAGTTGGTAGATGTCGCTTGTGGGGGGTCCCACTTCAACAAGGACGAAGATGTCCTTTATCAGATTTTTGAGGAGATGGCAGAGAGCTCTGCAACTCTTTCTTCTTCACGTGCTTTCCAGAAGCATCGCATTACCTCTCCTTCAGTACCTCACAAGTCTACAAACAAGATGGAATCACATGATATGGATAGGGTGGACAACGCAAATGTGACCATTATAGGCAATCATCTATTCAAAGTGGACATAACAAAGGAACGATCCAAGGATCCTGAGAAGCTACATGTGATCGAACAGAGAACAAAGAACCTAGATTAGCTAGATGAAATCACAAAGTATTTAGAGCTCCTTGTCAGTACAATTAGTGCATGTCAGAGTGCGATGCAGCAACCGAGACTTCTACTCGTATGCAGACTTCTTCCACTTCAGTACAACAGAGTACCCCTGAGGACCGCCTATAGTTTAGCGCATTTACTATGTGCAGACCCCGGACCAGGTCTAGCAGCAGCCGCATCAGATTGTATCGCACCAACAATAACTTCCTTACATTCCTGAGCAGCACTATCCACCTACACCTCTCATTCAGGAGGTGAATGGTATCTGGTTCGATTGAGAGCGCAATCAGCCCCATCCACTAGGAAAGGTAAGTTGGGTTCCCATCATAGTAAGAGACTTGTCCACCATTTTCAGGGAGGGAGACCACACCTCCAGCATCAGCAGTTACATCCTCACTTCTTGTCCCCACCTCAATTCCAGAACAAGAGACATGGACAACAACAAATGTAGCCTGCATATCCTCACCACCCTTACTATCGGCAACAGTCTGTATATTATGGACAATTTTCACATTCTCCACCTCCTCATTATCAACAACAGTATTCAGGATACCAACAGCCTCCACACTACCAATCTCAACAACATCCACTCATTGAGCATCCCAAGGTACCTTCGATGAATCCTATGCTAGATCAACTTGCTTTACTGATAAAGAATATGAATGACATGACTCAGAGGCATGACGACCTGACCATTACCAATACATTGATTCCAACCCAGGTCAAAGCCAATCCCAACAACTTCAGATGCAAGGAGCAGGTATCCCATGATCCATCCACACCTGAGATAGGTATGCCCCTTGATTTTACATGTTTACCCAACACCATTCATATTAGGAGTGATAGGAGATTGCAATCGCCCATGCATAATTTGGGATCAGAGAGCTGCTGATAGAGCTTCACCGACTTTATTAGCTTCTTTACCAGTTGCACAACAATCCAGTGTAGCAGAGCCAGATATTGGAGTTTCACAACCTTCTTCATCTTCTTCACCACCACCATCTTCACCAGCATTATTCAGAAAAATCCAAAAAAGAATAAAGAATGATGTAGTGTCGAGTCAGACATGAAGGAGAACACACCTGTTGTGTATTCTTCTTCTACACCAACAGACCAAGCAACCCATCATGTATTTCCTTTTGTTTCATTTATTCCTATATTGTATAACACTATACAAACTGATTCTGGTTGTCCAATGTACATGATAACTCTATTTTGAATAATAGAAATAAGCAGCATGGTATTTCTTCTGATTCTGTTCCATTTTCATCGGCTTTGAATAAAACCAGAAAAATGCAAAGATTAAAAACAACACTGTCTGATCCTAGAGTGGTAGAGATCCTTCGGAATATCTTTTTAGATATGTCACTCCTGAAGGCCATCGAGTACATGCCTGCAGTCAAAAAGGGAATGCAAGAACCATGTACTCAAAAGCGTCAACAAAAGCAGAATAGACGAAAGAAAATAGAGAAGCTCATCTTAACCATGGACCAAGTTAATGCCATTAGCAACCTCTCACACAAAAAGAAAGATAAGGGAGCTCCTCACATCCGTTGACACATCTTTGATCAGGAATTTAGTTGTACTCTTCTCGATAGCGGATCCTCCATTAATCTCATGCCATCATCACTACTCACTGAGTTTGGGTTGGGGCCTCCTAGATCCACCAGGATGACCCTTTTGTTTGATGATGCATCTATCAAGAGGTCGAGAGACTTTTTAGAGGACGTTATTGTAACCATGCAAGGAATGAGATTTCTAGTTGTTGTTATGGATACGGATACCCTTGCACTGTTACTCCATATCCCAATCATACATGGTCGACCATCCCTTCGAATGGCCGAAGCGGTAATTTATTATGGCATTAGAGAGATCATCCTTCATTCTCGCAGTGACATGGTGATGACAAATACAATCCTAGATCCGAGACCACCACAGCCACCAGTAGAAACAGATGAGAAAGAGACAGTTACACCAGATTCTGAGGACTTCGATTTTCTTGCTGAGTTTCGAGATGCAGATCTATTCTCTGATTTCATGGACAACTAGGAGTTACATTCTCAGAAGGATCTTCTGGAAAGCACAATCACCTTGAGTTACCTTGTTGACCATTCTGAGTCGTTTGCTTATGGACAGTTAAGCTGTGTTCTGAGGATCATTCTGAGATATCAGAGGTACGTTCTGAGATTCATGAGACACATTCTTTCTATAAGATTACTAATGAGGTACCTCCTACTTGGATTTTTGAGATACTTGTTGAAATTCTGAACATCTTGAGGAGTCATTCCTTTCTGAGTAGAGATCATTCGTTGCTGACCTTTCCAAGATTTTACAAGATGAGCCAACATTATCCACAATGGACAGTACACATAGTGCAGATCATATACCTTCTACCATGCAGTTATAGAGGTTATCATAGAGCCGATTCAGACCCCACCGGATCTTAAGGCTTTACCCTCAATGTTGAAGTATACCTTCCTTACGCCCCCACCCTAAATGCTTCCGGTCATCCTCAGTTCACAATTGACCGATGAGAAAGAATCTTGCATGCTAGAGGTTCTTGAGAGAAACCGCAAGGCCATTGGATGGAATATTTCGGATCTCCGTGGGATTAGTCTCACTTTGTGATCGCATCATATCTACTTAGAGGATGATAGCAAATCCTCCCGTGAGTGTCAGCGCCATCTAAATCCAAATCTCCGGGATGTTGTCATGAAAGAGATCAGGAAATGGTGTGATGCTGGCTTTATTCATTCCATTTTAGATTCCAAATGGGTCAGTCCTTTACATGTGGTCCTGAAGAAATATGGCATTAGTATCGTAAAGAATGAACGTGGTGAGGAGATTCTGACCTATGTACCTACTTAATGGCGTGTCTGCGTAGATTACCATCACCTTAATTCAACTTCCAAGAAAGATAACTTTTTACTGCCCTTTATTGATCATATTATTGATATGATGGTAGTGAAGGAGTTCTTCTGTTTCTTGGATGGTACTCAGGGTAGAACTAGGTTGCAATCGCTTCTAAGGGTCAGGAGAAAACTACTTTTACTTGTCCGTTCGACACCTACACCTTTAGACAGATGCCCTTTGGATTGTGTAATGCCCCCTCTACATTCCAAAGGTGTATGTTGGCCATTTTACGAACATGATGGGTAGTTTTCTAAAGGTCTTCATGAATTATTTCTTGGTCTAGGGGGATAGATTTGATACATCTCTTACTTAAAAGACTGAGTACTTCAACGTTGTTGCAAGGTAAACTTAGTGCTCTAATGGGAGAAAAGTCACTTTATGGTAAATATTGAGATTGTATTAGGTTACGTCATCTAAAACATGGTATGGAGGTTGACCCGACTAAGATTGATGTGCTCTCACAGATAGAGCCACCGTAGAATTTGAAGCAGTTGAGGTCATTTCTTGGACACGTTGGATTTTATAAGCGATTCATTAAGAACTTCAGCAAGATCACTGGACCTTTGACCAAGCTTCTGTGTAAGGAGAGTGAGTTTATTGTTGATGAGAAAGTCCTTGAATTTTACCAGATGAAAGACATGATTACTAGAGCTCCTATCCTACAACAACATGATTGGTCTCTCCCCTTTGAGATCATGACATACACGTCAAATTTTGCAGTTGGAGATGTTTTAGGTCTAAGAAGGGATGGGATACTGTTTGCTATACTCTATGCTAGCAACACTCTAGATGAGGCACACCATAATTACACATTAACAGAGAAGGAGATTTTAGCAGTGGTGTTTCATTAGATAAGTTCAGATCTTACCTCCTTGGTTCACATGTTATTGTATACTCGGATCACAGTGCCATACAATACCTACAAGCAAAGAAGGATGCCAACCATATCTTATCAAATGGATCCTTCTTCTCCAGGAGTTTGATTTAGATAAGAGATAAACCAAGAGTAAAGAATATTGTGTCAGATCACCTTTCCCGATCACAGATGCAGAGACTTCTGAGCAGTCAAATCTTCCCATATTAGAGACCTTTCCAGATGAGACCATTTTGTTTGTGGACTCACTCCCATGGTATGCTGATGTTGTGAACTATCTTGTCTCCAAGAAAGTTCCACAAGATTAGCTAAAGCACATGGTACACAGATTCCTATTAGAGATGCATTTTTACCAGTGGGAGGATCCGTACCCTTTTCGTGAGGGTGCAGATTGTATCTAGAGAAGGTGTATTCCTTAAGAGGAATACACCAACGTACTTGAGCATTATCACAAATTAGAGTCTCGTGGAATAATTCCAGGAAGTGCACGATAACAAAGGTTTTATAGAGTAGCCTATGGTGGCCAACTTTGTTTAAGGATGCTAGAGATTATGTTCGAGGTTGTACCGACTGTCAGAAAATGGGAGAAATTGTTGGTTCCAAAGATACCATTCTCATGAGATATATCCATATTTCAAATGCTTTTGATGCTTGGGGCATAGACTTCATGGTCCCATTTCTTATCAGTCAAGGATTTCAGTACATCCTGCTTGCCATGGATTATGTTAGTCGTTGGGTGGAGGCTATCCCTACTCGAGCAGTTTATAGTTGTATAATTTGTTCCTTTCTCGAGAACCACATTATTGCATAGTTTGGGATCTTAAGATGCTCATTTTAGATGGGGAAGCCATTTCCTTAATCGTGAGGTCAAGAAGAATGTGAAGGACTAAGCCATTGAGCATAGAGTTGTGTTTCCTTACCACCCACAGACTAATGGCATGACTGATATTCTAAATAGGGAGATAAAGACGATATTGCACAACTTGTTAGATTAGATAGGAAGAACTAATCCTAGATTCTTGACTTAGTTCTATGGGCTATCGAACGGCGTACAAGTCTCCGTTGTGTATATCTCCTTATGGATTGGTTTATGGAAAACCTTGCCACTTGTTAGTTAAATTAATTTACAAATCATTATGGCACCCCGTTTATGAAATTTGGACTATGAAAAGCATTACCTAATAAGAAGTTGAATCTGAATAGATTGCTAGAAATCCGAGATTTTGCATAAGACAACTCACTCAGTATAAAGAGAAAGTCAAGCATTGGCGAGATAGATACATTAGAAGGAAGACTTTATCCCTTGATCAGAAAGTTTGGTTGTTTGATGCGAAATTGAAGTTGTTTCCTAGCAAATTTAAAAACAAATGGTTAGGACTATTCATTGTGAGAGCTATATGTGACAATGGTAGTATTGTCATATCCAGGTTATCATCTGATGCACGACAATTTGTCGTGAACAGACAACTTCTGAAGCCATATCTAGATCACGATACATTCTGATCCATGGTTGATTCTATGTTTAGGTATCAGATGAGAACTTTTTGACATCTTCTGTGTCTGATATATGAGTTGATTTTCTCTTTTATATATCATTTCATTTTATTCTTTCTTCTTCCATTTTTATCATTGACCTCATTTCCGTGGGTGTGTGTGCTATATTTAGGATGTACTTTATCCTTAGTATAGGGGAAGTGAATGAGTTGAATTTTTCCATTTTGTTCCATTTCATCATTTCTGTTGTTGCTTATTCTTTGGGATCCTTTACCCTAAGTATAGGGAGTGATGTCGTTCATTTCATTCTCTTTCATGTTTTATTTTCTTTTATTTATTCTGTTCTCTCGCTTATCCTTCAGCTTTTTAATATTATTTTTCTATACTTAGGAATCTTTTACCCTAAGTATATGGGAGGACAAGTCGAGTTGTTGAGTTTGTTCATTCTTTTCCCCAATTTTCCCTGTTTGTATAGTCTTATACACATAGGATTACTCGATCCTAAGTATAGAGGGATCACCGACATCTATTGTTTTCGTCTATTCTTTGAGTCATTGTTGTATAGGATTCTTTTCACTTTTCTATACTTAGCATGAGTTATGTCTTCCTTTGTAGCTTTTGGTCACTATGAGGATATAATTCGAGCTAAGTATAAGGAGGTGCTGCATATATTGTATATATACTTTAGCCATAACTCATATTTTTATTTATATGGCTATTACTTAAAATATAAAAAAATGTTTGGAAAAATGATTTATAAAATGATTTGCAAAAATCTTTTGCAAAAATTATTTTTGTAAAATATTTTGTAAAAACATTTTCAAAAATTATTTGTAAACTATTTGTTAAATTGGTTGTAAATTTTTTTGTAAAATTATTTTTGTACAAATCTTTGTAAAATTATTTGTAAAAATGTTTTGTTTGTAAAATGTTTATAAATTATTCTCTATATCAAAATTATGTATATTATATAGAATGTTTGTAAAATTTTTGAAAGCAAAATGTTTGCAGAAATTTGTTTGTAAAATTTCATGTAAAATGATTTATAAAAATATTTGAAAATTAGTTTGCATGAAGTTTTGAAAAAACTTTTGAAAAATCTTTGTAAAATAGTTTGAAAATGTTTGTAAAATCTTTTGTAAAATGTTTTGAAAAGGTTTGTAAAATTTTTGTAAAATTATTTTGTCACGTGGAATAAATTCTTTGATGTGTGTGTGTGTATATATATATTTGTAAAATTCACGTGTGTATAAAAATCTTCATCGCTTGTCCTATTGTAAATAAAATTCTTTATTGTATATAATATCTTTTTATAATTTTTTTTCTAAAACTTGTGAATAAAATCCTTTTGTAAAATATTGTCTAAAATTTGTATAATCCTAGTATGTATACTTATATATATTTCTTGTAAATACATTCATTCTTTTAACCCTTTTTTCATTAAAAAAGTGTTCAAAATCCACATAAATTTGCAAAATTCATTGAATTTTTTGTCAAAAAGATTGTTCTTTTTTTCTTTTCTTTCAGAAAAAATATTTTCTTGCATTTGCATGTGCATTTTTCAGAGTGATATTGTCATTTAAGATAGTCTAGAATAAAGTCGAATATTGGAGCTTGGTTGGACCTTAATCTACTTAATCACACGAGCCTTATAAGAACTGGATTTTTTATTCTTCAGGTCTATAGACTTAATTCTTTGGGAACCACAAGACTTAGTTCAGTGTCTTCTTGACTACTTAAGTAGAATACTTCGAAACACACGCATGATTCTTGTTGATAATGACCAAGCTTTCACACATGCACTTACACTTCGCTCACCTCAGTTAAAGTGGTAGAGGGTTGGATTTGTCGGCATGGGACACAAGCGAATGGAAACATCGGAAGTTACACATTTGTGGCCATTTTACCCCAATCCGGTCCAGTAGCGACGAGGTCTAACAACAAAATGTTGTGGGTTGCAGTAAAGCTTCAAAATAGGGATAGTCTACTAGCTTATGAGGAAAACCTCCTTATGTACATATTGCACGCTTGTATATATTCGAAAAAAATGCGAAATTAAAAACTCCAAAAAAGATGACATGCTGAATGAAGATAAAATGCCTGCCGTAGTATGCATATAGATGTATAGTTAATAATCAAGCTTGAGATTCAAAGTTAGATATTTGTGCAATTGCAGTGTGGCTACACTGGCTAGGCATCCTAGGATAGGTAGCTACATTGGCTACCATCCATTCTTCTCTCCACCTCCTCTTTGAGCTGGTTGCATTTGAACTTAGAAGGGAGTGCCCCACTTCTCGAGGAAAGAGTTATTAGATTGGGAAATTAGGGTCACCATGTTGGAGAAGACTGACTTTTACCTCTTTAACCAAGGAGAGCTACATATTACTTACACTGTACAAGAAAGATTCATAGTCATAAGGGTTTGCGTATGAGTTGAATTATTCTGACCTGGCTATTGAGGAGACTTGAGAAGAATTTTGTGGTTTCTAGAGGTTGTTGAGTGTCAAGTCCATTTCCCACTAAGGTTCCACCCAAACTCCAAAGATCTGACTCAGCTCCATACTTTGATTTTATGAAGATAAGTTTAATATTCAATATTGTTCTAAGTTATTTACTTTTCATTTATTCTTATTCTTTTTCTTTTAGTTACTTGTTCATCAAATAAGTGTTTACTAAGGGACTAGTAAAGGTAAAGCATAGGGGGATGATGAATATGCATTTCATCATCTTTATTCATATATTTTAGCTTAAAATCCCTTATAAAACATCTGTAAATATAAATAAATCTAGTCTTTCACTAACCCTAATACTTGTGTAAATACTATATATTTATCACTATTTTAATCTAAAATAAATAAATAAGGAATTAAAGGAAAAATAAATAAATAAAGGAAAAATAAATAAATTTAAAGACTTTATATGTTGGTTTCAAAAAAAGACGTTATATGTGTAATAGATATAGTCTGACTCTAACCTTGAGAGAAGGTCAAAGTTTGACTTGATCAACACAGAATAAAGTAGGGAGAGATAAGACCCATAAACCAAAATACAGAAAGTCAAATTCCATTTGTGTACATTCATCACTTGCATATTACTATATATAATGCACATTCTTTTCATTAATTTATTTATACCCAAATTCAAATCAAACACAATTGTTTTCTTCCTGAATATTGTATATAAAAATCTTTTGTAAATAAAAAAATAATTGTAAAAACAACTGTTGTAGATTGTGTAAATAATAACACTATGAAAAAGATGAAAAACTCAACTTGTCAAATCAATAATTTCCATCAAAACTCAGAATTAATCAAACACACTTTACTGTACTCCAAATTTAATAATCTTTAAAATGGAGGCGGTTTTCATAAAATTCAGAGTCAAGGTGTGAAATGGAGTTTTTTGAGGTACTATTGTATATTATACCCATGTCTATTTTATGTATATAATTTATAATTTTATATTCCTTGTATTTTTGCATTAGTTATATTTTTAGTTAATTGAAAATATTATATTTGACATATATAAAACACAATAAAAATTAAAAAATAGAAAATCAACAGAAATAAAATCTTGTATAAATTATATATATAGCACTATGTATATATTCTAAATATACCTATTTATTTAACCTAATCATCCACTTCATTAAATTTAAAAAATATCATTAGAACTCTTGTAAATTATTGCAAATTAATAAATTAACTGTATATTTGTAAAAATAATAAATTAAAAATTAAGGTGTTGTAAATATAGGTATATTCACCTGTAAATAACACTTTTTAATTATTTATACCTTTGTATATAACTTATTTAATTAGCTAAAAATTACCATAATTAAGTTAATTAATTTACTAACCTTTTTTTACATTATTTTTTATTTTTATTTTATTTAGTTTTGCATTTTCTATCCTTTTTTGTTTTGTAGTCTATTTTGTCTTATTTCCTGCATCTCTTGATTGGTCAATCCCTTATCTGTTGACCTGGGTCAACTGTCTAATCCAACGTCTTCCACGCCATTCTCACTCCACCAACCTTTCTTCTCCCAATTTTCTTATGCACTATGATCACTAACTCCACCTTCATTCTTCTCCTAACTTTCAACTCACTTAACTTACTCCATCACCAACCAATTACTACTCACATTTTGAATTCAAAATCTCGTCGAACTTCACTTCTATTTATATCTTCTATACAACCCCCGCTGCTGGCTGATCCGATTTCCCTCGAGTTTTTGCCTATGATTAGTCTTGGAGTGACAAAGTTGTGACAAAGCTTTGTCCCCTTCGATTTAGAGCGTGAGAGATCAGTGGAGACTGTGATCTAGTTTGTGGTTAGATACCTCTGCCACCTTGTTTCGTCGCCCGTCACAACAGATTGTTAATTATCTTCTCCATCAACCGTAGGTATTCTAGGTAGTATTCCTTTAGTTTTTGCTTTTAATGTTCATTTTGATTTCCATTTAGTATCACAAAATTAATCAGTCATCTCCATGCTCCGATCTGCAAGATCGGAGTCATCCGATCACATCCACGAATGACCAATCTCTCCATCATGACCACCTTCTCTTTCTCCATCCCCCCATATCATGATCACCTCCAGATTCGTATCTGGTGTTCGACTTCCAACCAATAGCCCTCACCGGAGGTCCCCATTCCACCACCATCTCCTTTATCTTCTGCCTCAGTAAGCTCGCCGGAGTATTGCCTCCGATCGTGGAGTATTTCCTAGGTTGCATGAGGGCATTAGGAGGCAATGAAGAGGACCTGGAGGTTGACCTGCAGCTTCTAATACCCTGACCTGCAGATCCTAATGCGGATGTTGTGAGCCTTCCTTTTCAGCATTAGTCGACGTAGGGACCTTGCAAGAGTGAGCCTACATCTTCAAGAGGTGATTAAGGTGGAGATTGTGCGAGCCTCGTTCGACCTCGCTTCGTCGGAGTTCACCTTTAAGCCAGTTCTTCTAGTTGCTCTCAGATCCGTCCAATCAAGAACGCAAGTGCCAGATCAGATCATGACCATTGAAAAAGCCCAAAACTGCGACGTTGATCCAACCATCCAGATTAGATCTGCACCTCTCAAGCATGTTTCATCATCAACCATCCGATCTACATCTCATCACATCTTCACCATTCGAATTGCAACATGGATTAAGGGTATAATTGCCCTCCTACCCCAGCTTTTATTTGTTTTGTAAATATGTCCCTCTCGAGATACGTGTTTGCATGTAGTTAAATGATTATTTGCATTGTGTACCCTGACATTTATTTTAATATCTTTTTAGTCCTGCTTGAATTGAACAACGTGCTTCGCACGTGACTTTTTGTGAAAATTGCAATAAGAGCCTGTATATTTCTGTGTTATTATTTGGGCCCTAAAAATTAGTATTCGTATTTTGGTCCAACTCAGCACACCTCACGCATGCTAGCACATCGATTTGTGGAAAAAATTCATTAAAGGCTCCCATATTTATTTATTGGTTATTCATCTAGTCCTTAAAATATTTTTCTTTGCAATCTTATGCATATGCATTTATTCTGCAAGTTAAAATGAATTAAAAAATAACAAAACCTTGTTAAAAATCCACATAAATTTTCTTTACTTCATGCTAATCTCAATTAGTCACGTTAATTTTTATTTTTCATTTTTATCATTTTTCATATTATTAATGAATCAGAAATCACAAAATTGATCTATTTGCATAAAAAATCAATAAAAAAATAAAAAATTCTCTAACAATTCCAAAAAATCATGATTATTTATTTTGATACATTTTGCTTTCTGACCAATTTTAGTTTGCTAATTCTTCATAAAAACCAGAAAAATATAAAAACAATAAAAATCTAGTTTTCTAAATCATTGAATTATAAAAAAATTGCAAAAATACTTTTTAGAAAATTTAAAAATTTATCTTTCTATTTGTGTTTATTTTTTTTAATTTTTAACTACATTTTTTAAATTCCAAAAACATTTGCATTATTTTATATTCACATTATTTTTTGTTTTTCATTTATCTAGAATCTTTTAAAAATTCTGAAAAAAAATATTTGAAAAATTCAAAAAATGCCCAAATCAAATTTATTTTAATTTTTGTCTATTTTTGCTAAACTTTAAAAATCCAAAAATTTGCTTTCCTTTCTCTTTTATTCTACTTCTTTTTCTTATATTTATTTTCTCTTATTTTAAGAAATTGGAAACATTTGCAAAATTAAAAAACCTTAAAAACTACATATTGAGAAAACCATAAAAAATATAAAAATAAAAATCCATAAAAAAATAAAAAGACAAAATAATCAAAAAGACCAAGTTAGTTGCTTCAAAATTCCTTTTTATTTTCTTTTCTTTGATTTTTCACTGAAATGAATAATCCTCTGGATTTTTGTAGCCTCCCCGAGTTCGATCATGCACGCTATACATGTAAATTTAATAGCAATCATCTTTTCTTACTTACATTCTTTTCTTTCTTGTTGACTTGATCTGTGAATACACCAATTAATTTTTTTGTTGAGGGATTTTAGGGTTGCAATGTCATTGTAAATATTTTTTCTTAATTAAGACAATGGATTTACCTGTTCAACATACAGTTCGTGGTGTATATTTTCAATGATACGATGGATGAGGACACCTGATTTCTTGATTTAGGCAAGATCAGGGGGAGTGAAGGTGGTATGGGGATGGAGAAGTGAAAGGGGAAGAAGGTGGCAGTGAAATGCTGGTCAGGACACAGTTGAATCATGATGGATTTGAGGTAGGAGCCTAATGCCCTAGCGATTTTGATTTCTAAAATTATGCTAAACCTTTACTAATTGATTAAACTAACATCTAATCTATGCTAAGGACATTAAATGCAATAAGGAAGCCTAATCTAAGCAGCTCATACATGTGGGATACAAGAAGTAGAGAAGTTTGGCCGACTGAGCTGTAGTGAACTTGGATCACATTGTTTTCACCTTTATCATCACCGACGAGAGAAGAGAGCCACTCTCTGTCACCCGATGTCTCAATCTACTTGTTCCTTTTTGGTTTACAAGCAATAAACGGGGATCAAAATGTCAAAAGGGTGCAGATGTGCTTCTTTATAGACATGGAGATGGGGGAAGTTAGAAAGGAGATGGCGTATGATTGGGAGGGGGTAGGTGAGAAGTATGGGGTCAGCGAGGTAAAGGGATGTGCAGCGAGCAGCACGTTGGAGGGTTCGAGAAGGAAGACACATGGAGGAAGCATGGCGAATTGGGAGAAGTCGGGTCCCTCATGACCTCTAATAGAAGTTAGAGGTGAAGGAAGGATTGTTGATCGAAGGTCAACAGTTAGACACTTCTGGTTGGTCTACATGGACCAACCAGAAATTATTGATTCAAAAATCCCTTATTAAATTGATATAAGAAATAAATGAATTTATTATTTTTAGTTTAAAATAAAAAATGTTTGTAATTTTATATTGTATTGTAGTCTAATTTTTATTTATTATTAAAAAGTAGTTTATTATGTGTTAATATTTACATGTATATAAATAAGTATATATACCTATATTTTCAATATTTTTTTATTTTTTATTGCCTATTATATTATTTTATATGCATAATTTCTATATTTATAACTTATTTAAATACATATTTTATTTTTTTTGATTTTATTTATTTCCTTAAATAATTATGTACATGTATCATATAGATACATTTTGCCTATATATTATAATACTTTATTTATCTTAATAATTTTTTCCAATTTTATTATTGAAATGTGTTTTTTATAATATTTACAAATATAAAAATATAAAGAAGCTAAAATATAAATAATTGATATTATATGCAGGGATATACTACAATAGGGACCCAAAAACCAACTTTTGCATTTTTCCAAGTTAAATGAAACCACCTTTATTAAATAGATAATCTAATTTTATGAACAATAAAGATGAGTTTGGTCAATTTTGAGTCTGTATGGAGGAGTATATGTCTGGGAAGTTTTCTTTCCGGCTTTTTGTTCAGTGTGTACCGTGTGCATTGTGTATTATTTTTAAGTGAAACTAGTTTTGTATTTCTCTTTGTATTTTTATGTACAATGTTCATGTTCAAAGTTTATTATTAGTTTGAGGAATAAAAAAAGGAAATAAAATAGGTCCCCAAAGCCATTTATTGTTAGATAAATTAGAGTTTCTATGTAGTGTTTCCTGTATGTTTGGGTGCCCTATTTACCCCTACTTTATTCCTGGTGAACCAAGTCATCATGGTGATTAGGTCTCGGGGTCTACGGTCACTCCGTGTCTTTGTCACTTCATTTTTTATCTTTTCATTCCTTTATTCTTTTATTTTGATAGTAAATACAATATTTTGTACAATACTTATTGTCAATTTATTGGGTGTCATTTTATACAAATTAATGTTATATACATGAATTTTGATAGGAATTTAAGGCTAAAATGAAAGAACAAAAGTGATGAAATGGAGATTCATCACCCCCTATACTTGCCTTTGCCCGTCCCTAGTAAACACTTATTCCAATAAGTTCAGAAAAAGAAAATAAAGAAAAAATTAAAAAAACTTGGAATAATTTTTACTCTTTATTAAAATCTAAATTTGAAGCTTAATCAGACCTTTTGGAATTCAGTTTGTTCGGAACCTTATTGGTAAGCAGACTTGAAACTCAACAACCTCTAAGCACCACAAAACTCTGTCCAAGTCTTCTAAAAAACTAGGTCAAAACTAGTCTATGTCATACGCAAACCCTTATGACTATTAGTCTATCTTGTACAATGTAAGTGATATGTAGCTCCTCTAGACCAAAGTGGTAAAGAGATAGTCTTCCCCAACATGGTGCCCCTAATTCCCGAATCCAGCAACTCTTTCCTCTAAGAGCGGGGTATTCCCTTCTAAGTTCACATGCAACTAGCTCAAGAAGAGGAGGTGGAGAAGAGAATGGACAGTAGCCAATGTAGCTACATATATTGGGATGCTTGACCAGTGTAGTAAAGTCATCCAGCTACAAGCTCACATGAATATTTTGACTTTGAAGCACAAGCTTTCTCAATGAATACATATACATACTCCGATAGGAATTGATTTTTATTTGATTATTGCCTGTATCTTCTTTTTGGAGTTTTTGATTTCAATTTTTTAATACTATTTACAATAAAATTTACATAAGGACTTTTTCCTCTTGACCAAGTAGAATTTCCTTCTTTTGGAGCACTATTTCAACCCACAACCTCTTGTCCTTAGATCGCGTTGCTACTGGATCAACTTTGGGGTACAATGGACACATATTGTGGCCGTATGTTTCCATTCGTTTTTGTCTCATGTCGGTAAATCCAACCCTTTACCACTTCAACAGAGTTGAACAAAGTGTAAGGTGTAGGTGTCAAAGTTTCACTATCAACAAGAATCATGCATGTGTTTTGAAATATTCTTCTTAGGCAGTTAAAATGAAATATGAATTTAGTCTTGTGGTCTCAAAGAATTAAGTATAGCATACCAGAAGTGTGTCAATTCCAAGGTTCTGTAATTAAGTGGATTAAGGTTCAACCAAGCTCCAATCTTCAGATTTTATTTAGACTAGTTCAATTATCATTATCAACCTGAAAAATACAAATGCATTGAAAAGAAAATCTTTTTGGAAAACTCTTTTCTATTTTTGTACTTTTCATGGATTTTTGAAAAGTTTTGTAAATTTTTATGTATTTTTTTGAAAATATTTTTCAAATTTTTAAGGGGTTTGAAAACTTTTAAATTTTTAGGAGTTTCGATAAATGTTAATGAAATATGTATGTAAGGATATTTACACGGGAGTGCATCTATATTTTCTATGTGTAGTATTTACACTTGGAATTTATACAGATTTTATAGATAAGGTTTTTGTAACAGATCTTATTTGCTATAATTATAGACATATTTCTCAAAATAATTTGAAAAAAAGTTTACAAACATTTTGAAAACTATATTTTGTAAATAACTTTAACAAATAATTTGGCAAACATTTACAAAAATTTGAAAATCATTTCGCAAAGATTTTTCAACTAGTATGTATAGATTTTTCAAAATATTTTTACAACCATTTTTCAAATCATTTACAAACTGACTTTTCAAATACTTTATTCAAATAAAAGAAACAAAATTTATTCAAAAACTTTACGACCCCATATACTTAGCTTGAGCTCTGCCCTTATAGCGATCAAAGAGAGAAATGAAGACATGACTTATGCCGAGTATAGAAAAGTCTATACTACAATGATTAGCCCCCCATATACTTCAGATCAATTAATCCTAAGTATGGTAGACTATATACAACATGCATGGTGGTTCGAGGGTGGGAATGAACAAATCATCGGCTCGAAATGTATCGCCCTATACTTAGGGTAAAAGATCCCTATGTATAGAGCTGGAATATGAAAAAGAGGGGAGACATGCGAGGGGACTGAAAGGAGTGAAAAATAAATAGGTGAGAATGAAGAAAATCACTCCCCATATACTTAGGGTAGGAGATCTCTAAGTATAAGCAACGACCGGAGTGATGAAATAGAACAAAGATAGAACACTAGTCTCCTCCACCTCCCTTATAATTATGATAAAGCACATCCTGAGCAAGGCAAACATGCAGATCGAAGTGGATAATGGAAACAGAAGATGGAATGAAAGGAACGAAAGCAGATATACAAGGTGGTGGATGTACAATGATCAAGAAGGTAGAAGTCATACCTTCTTGCGAGATCACTGAGGAATGATTCTAACGAGGTGCAAATCGATATCGAGGTCATCAACTGATACATCCCTACCAAGATTGACATGGTGAAGATCCTCAGTGGTCTCAAAACGAAAAGGCACAAACTCATCAATGGAAGTAGTACTTTCAGGTTCGGCCTGGGAAGTCTCTCCTATAGTTGCCCTTTGCGGTATGGTATCTATGGTGTAAATGCTGTGTATCTCATCAACGCATCGCCACTCACAAAAAGAAGGAACTTCGAGGTCTATGCTTTCCGAGTCTTCCTCCCTAAAGAGGAATTCTCATGTCTCAGTATCATCCATGGTAAAGCAAACATCTATGATCTCAGCGGCTAGGTCATAGTCCTCAGAGTCGGTTGACACGGGTTCACTCTCAACAGGTGTGGGTTTCTGATAGGCAGTGGGTGGTAATTGTCTCAATTAGAACACTCTTGTTATGGAAACGAGAGTGTATCTCTCCAAATCCATAATCAATAACGACCTTCGTCGTAGTGAGAAAAGGTTCTCCCAGGATGGTTGGAGTGTGCTCCACAGAGATGGATCTCTCCATGATCAAAAAAACAAAATCACCACCTCTGAATCCGAATGACAACATTATCAAGAGTACTCTTTGGCTTCTTTATTGATTAGTCAACAAATTGAAAAATTATCCTGATTTTCTTTAGAGGATCCGGATTGAGTAACTGGACAAAAGAGAAAGGTATTATATTAATTGATGCACCGCTATCAAGGAGAGTTTGATAAAAGTGACGGTCAGAAATAATACATCTAATAAAGGGTGTACTAGTGTTCCTTTTCCTATTGGGAAGATGATGGGTGATGGAATGGTCAGTGACCATGCTAAAAATGTGGCATTCAGTCTTGCGACGTCTCTTCCTTTTCTTTGGTGCAGGTGTAGGAGAAAGGTTCACAACTTTTTGATGTGGGGCATCAAAAATATCCTGAATAGTCGCCACCACTTCTGAGTTGGATAATATTTTTTTAAAATTTTATATATCTTCCATACTAGGGAAGAAATCTGAATCATCATGTACAGGAGGATGACTAAGAGCGACCAATACAACGTCATCCTTGAAAGGTGGGTGGGAACTGTAATGTGTGTCTATGTGGGTAAGAGGGTTGGCATGGGTTCCCTCTCCTCACAAGCTAGCTTGGTAAGGTGTCACCAATTATTGTATTATTGTATTTTTGGATTTTTTAATTTCTCTCATTTTTTGACTTTTTGATGACTGCAATCTTTCAAGGGCAGACTCTCGTGATTCAATGACATCAGATAGTGAAGCGAATATGTGGTTCTTATTGTGGTCAGATGGGTCATTAATCCTTTTCTTCATTTGCTCCACTACCTTGATCATGTATTCAAGAGTGGTTTCCATGAGAGATGAGTCTACCAGCTCAGTACCGGGTGGGGTAAAGGTGGGTAGTGTGACTGTGGTGGTGGATAATGACAAAATCCAGTGGTTGAAACTGAGGGTGTGGTTATTATGTACAAGAAGAAAAATCCTGAAAAAACTCTTCCTAATAAAATTGAGGTGCACCGACTGGAGCGGAGTGAGAAGAATTCACGAAGTCTGGATAGAAGTAACTCCAGTTAGCCATCTCGATATTCAAGAGGCGAGGATCTGGGAGAGAATGAAAGTCAAGTCAAAATATGCAGAGAAAGGCGCAAATGTGCAGTGTGATCTAATATTCATACAAAACAAACACAAAGCAAATCCCTCAATTTACCAACTCAACGCAGTAAAGACCGTGAAAGTTTGATCTTTTATCTTTTCAAATTTAGAGTTAGGTGACAAAGCATACATATAAAAGCTTACAGGTGCAATCTTGTAGAGTTTTTGTGTTCCAGTCGGTGTAGCACACCTCCTAGAATACTAGAACCACTTCTTCTAAAGTTTGAGGCAAGTGCTTGCAACAATAACAATGTTCAAGAGGCAACCCAATCGCTTAGCACACAAGTTTAAGGATGGGGGCTCTATTCCTTATGTGTATACTTCACTCGGTCTGAAATGTACCTGCAACAATGAGGGGGGTTACACTCCCCAAAACAATGAAATTTTTCCTTTACGTTTAATTTTATGATTGTGTATAATTATAGTCCCAATTTTATTTGTTATCACTTTTTTTGACTTTTTGAGAAAAGAAAAAGTCTAATGAATTTTTCGATTCCTTTTATTATCAAAGTCAAAGAAAATAGGGGAAGGAGTTCGGAAAAGTCGATGCACGAAAAATTAATGAATGCAAATGTTAGAGAGAAGGATGCGTACCCAATTCTGACAATCTACACGGACAATGATCAATGCATAAAATAAAATTCAACATATATGCGTGCAAGCAGGAATTGTCCTAGCAAGAACTTCTACTCGAAAAGCATAGATTTATTATTTCACTAAGTCCAATGATCTATAGTTATAAGATTCTATTAGGTGTGCGGACCTAAGTCTACCTGGATCACCAAATAAAATCGTAAAAGTTTGGGGCTCCAAGCACACAAAATAACAAAAGCAAAGTTGAAAACTAAAAATGTGAGAAACAAAATAAAAATATGGAGAAAAATAGGGTGAGAAAAAAGTTGAATGCAATGAAAATCGAAGGAAAAGAAAAAAAGTCCGAGCAAGCCCCCAGGTGAACAGACACCTGGTAAAATAGGCTTGCGAGGGTCAGAATGTCCGAGTCCCTGTATATTACAATATAGTTACATAAATAAAAGGTGCCTCTCTCACAAAAAGGGAAAACTATACTAAGGCTACTACTAATCTGTATTGCTCAGTCTCCTTGGTCTTCTTCCTTGCTCTCTCCAATCAACTTACAAAGAAAGAGCCGATCTCCACATAACTCGGGTGGAACAACACTCCTAAGAAAGTTACTTTCAACCATGTGGTCCCTCACACAGATATCAACAAAAGAGATGGTCAGAAACATAAAAATAATTATTTATAAAAATGAATAAAAGATAGATAAAATAAAATGGCTATATATACAAAAAGTATACGACGTTGCCCCCCGACAATGGCTCCATTTATTCAGTCAGTCAAACAGGAATCCAAGTGTCTGGTTTTGGAGGGCCTGCAGTGTCCTTTAGGTTGGATCCAACAATCGCTATATCGATGCCTCTCTCAGATCCCAATCAACCAACTAAGACAATAATCTACCCACACTATTGACAATGCAATAAAGAAATACGGGGTGAAATTTAGTGTATCATACATAAATATGTGTACAGATAGCAATTGTAGGGGTTGAACCAGTGAGTGCAGTGGGGATAGGGCTAATTATTATCTATAAAATAAACAATGACTATTTATGTATTTCTTGGCTTTTTTGATTTTTGTGGATTTTAATAAGATTTGATTTTTATATATTTTAAATGCTATAAATATTTTTATTTTTATTTATTTTTAATTTTCTTTTTTATTCTGCAAAATTTAAATTTCTTTTTTTTAAAGATATAAAATATATATCTTTGTATGTAATAAGATGTATATTTTTGATACTATAAGCGATATATGTATACTAAAAATGTAAAAAATAAGAAATATATACAAAAACATTCTTTTTATTTTTAATGGTTATATATATGTGTTTATAAATAATAATATTAATTAATTAAGTATGTAAGTAAATATAGGTATATACATATATACATATTTATAAGGTTCTATAGTTTTCAAGATACATATATATGCTCAAAATTTATAAAATAAAATGTTTTTGTGTTTTTTAATTTTTCTCTATTTTTGTGATCAATATTATATTTTTCTACTTTTTTTATTTTTAATTTATTTAAATATACAAAACAGGAAATGCGATAAATAGGTCAGATTGTTTTGGGTATTAAAAATGGATAAATACATCAAAATTCCAAAAAATATATTTAATATAAGTAAATTATATAAATAAAATTATATAACAGAAAACTATTTTTTTATATTTTTTAGAGATTTTAGTTTTTTTAGTTTATTCTTCTCACTTTGTTTATTTTCTTAAATAATTATGTATATGTATCATATAGGTATAGTTTACTAATATATTATAATACTTTATTTATCTTAATGAAATTTTCATGTTTTTATTATATTTTTTTAATGGAATGTGTTTTTTATAATATTTACAAATATATAAAAATATAAAAAAGCTAAAAATATAAATAATAAATATATTGATTATTATATGCATCTATATAGTACGGGGACCTAACAACCAACTTTTGCTTTTCAACTCTAAATTAAATGAAACCACGTTCATTAAATAAATAATTTAATATATGAATAATAAAGGGGAGTTTGATCAATTTTGAGTATGTATGGAGGATATACAAGTACGGGAATTTTCTGAGCCTTTTTATTCTTTGTGTCACGTGTGTACTGTGTATTATTTTTGAGTGAAATCATTTTTTGCATTTTTCTTTGCATTTTTATGTATAATGTTTATGTTTAAAGTT
This sequence comes from Ottelia alismoides, assembly GCA_037367405.1. NCBI lineage: Eukaryota > Viridiplantae > Streptophyta > Magnoliopsida > Alismatales > Hydrocharitaceae > Ottelia > Ottelia alismoides. Next base: position 487,339 of record JAZKJV010002739.1, read on the forward strand.
TATTGGTTTGAGATATAAAAATAATAAAATAAAATAAGTCCCAAAAGGGTATTATTATCAAATAAATTACGGTTTCTGTGTAGTCTTTTCTGTACAATTGGTTGCCTATCTCCCCCCTACTTCATTCCTTGTCGATCAAGTTATCATGATGATTAGGTCTCAGGGTCTTGGGTCACTAAGTGTCTTTGACACTTCATTCTTTTTTCTTTCCTTTATCCTTTATTTTGGTATTAAATACAATATTTTTTACAATATTTACTATCAATTTATTGGGCATTATTTTATACAAAATAATGCTATATACATGCATTTGTCCAGGGATTTGATGCCAAAATGAAAGAATAAAGATGATGAAATAGATATTCATAAAAGGGGGTGGAGGAGTTGGGGACACTAGAGGTTGGGAGAGGGTCGTTGGTGGTGGGGGTGGTGCTAGAAGTTGGGGATGGGACATAGGATGTAGGGGGTCTCACCGGAGGTACGGCGAGGGGGTGGAGGTATTCAAGCTTGTTTTGGAGCCTGGTGGGGGGGGGGGGGAGGGGGGTGCGCTGTAGGTTGTGGGAGGGGTGAAGAAGGTGGGGGCAGTGTTGGAGGTCGAGGGAGTGGCGGCAAAGTCAATGGGTGACAACGACAATTGGGGGAGGGGGAGTAGGGGTGGAAGATGAGGGGTGGAGGACGAGGTCGTTTGAAGTCGCAATCGTAACAAGAAGGTGCCTCTACTAGAAGAGGCATATTGTGATGGATCTATTCTGCTAATTATCGAATCGCTCAAAAGAAAGGGGTGGATGAAGATGGTAATAGATACTTCTGGTAGTGCCACTAGAAGGCAGTTCTTACATGTGATGTTCTAACAAAGTCAGAGCTGCAGTGGCATAAGATCCTTGATGGTTGCTCCTCCTTGCTATGTGATAAATCCATGTTTTATCATCATCATATTAGTTTATTATCCTTTTTCTTAAACAATTCAATAAAATGAATTAACTATTAGTAATGTTTAATAATTAACCTTCTATAAATAATTGACACTAAATATCATTACATAAATAATTTATTTAATGTACCCATTATTTTATGTGTTTTCTTATTATTAAAAATCAAATAATAATTAGATTAATATTGTATATATATTTTAACATTTTTAATATAACAAAAATATAAAAATAACGAAAGAAAATAGAATAAGTATTTTTAATGCTTAAAAATATTTAGAAAAATATATCTATGAATATATAGTGTAATTTGACTTCGAGTTCAAACATGAAACTTCTAGATCTTCAAAATATCTACAACGTTTTTGTTAAACACTTTCTGGTATGACATATATATATATATCTATTTTATTTTAGTTTAATTTTACTTCTTCAATCTCCATTTAATTGATTTGGCGACATGGCCCAAACCCTTCAAGCCATCTGGCTAGCCTTATTGTTTCACCTGCCTTAGCCCTTGACCGTTTGATCATTTTGATCAGACAATTTTGGGTTAATCACATCCGCATTGTTAGCCATCGTTTGATCTGATTACATCAGATCCATCTAGAGCACTCTTTCATAACCATATCTTGGCCGATGGATCGCTCGATCCAAAGGTAAAGGCTCATCGTTAATTTCCCAAAACCAATATTCCAAACGATGCCTCTTGAGCAACCTCCCAACTTCTCTGACTTTTCCTAACTTCTCCAGCCGGCCACCCTGCCAACTACCAACACCAGCTTCTTCGCCTCACTCCCCTATTCTACGCATAACAATTAACTTCCATCATCGATCAACCTCCACCAAGTTATGAGTGGTTGAAGCCCTAACACTATCAACCTTAAAACACTCACATCATCCTTCAATTACCCTCTCATAGGTGACTTTTTGATGGGGCTCTCGATCATCCCTCTCCTCTACTCTATAATAGGGAGATGGAAGATTGATGGAGGCCATGACGACTAAGATTCCATGTGAGACCCATGGCCAGAGGCCCTACTACAATGCTCCTTGAGTGACTATTTGAGCTTAGTGTCTGGGATAAGAACTTCAAGCGATGACAAAAGGCCTACAACATCCTCAGCTCAAGCCTCGTTCTGTCACTGAAAAAGACTTTAAGGTAGAATTAATTTAGGTTTATTTTCTTATAGTTTCTTCTATACTCCTCGTGTGTGCATTCCTCCTCAACTACATCCGATAAGGGCATGACCTTCACAAAGGATTATGGATCTTCAGTGGGCGTTCTATTAACAACATCCCTTCTCTAGAACTTGTTGGACATGTGAGCCCACGATGAGCCATTATGCAATAAATGTTATTGCAAATATCATTCCCTAATCAGAAATGAAGAATAACTAATTTACATAACAGGTCCCTTAGTACAATTAGGGTTATGTACCATGGCCATCTTAATGATCATATAACTATTGATTCAATTGTTTAATCATAAAGGCTGGTGCTTGGATGAATATCTAAAGAGTTAGATTGAGGACTCATCTAGCACCGTCAAATGATTACTAAGAGATAATCTCCAACCTGAGTAGGAGATGGCAATCCTTTCTCTTGTGGTTGATATCTGACCAACCTCTTTATGCAAGCTCTCTACATATGAATAGAGATTCATAGGTGTCAGATTAGTTAGGTCAAAGAGTTGACTTAATGAGATCGAGATAACAAAAGACCTATGTTGTATGCTATCATGATATAGGCACGCATCCTTTGACCAAAGACAGATGTGTTACTATATATTTGAGTGTGTACACTAGGCATACCGATAGGTTGAAGGCCAAATCAAGGCCTATACACCAGCACACTGGTGTGCAGATAAGGGCATATGAGTAATACAATCTCTCAAAGGGATCATACAGGTTCATTTACTGAACCGAAAGACATGAGCTCACTCATGAGATATTGGGAATCAAATTCTGTGCACGGTCATGTCGCTTTGGAAAGTTGACTGAATTTGTAGGTTTGATATATGCTTTGGGAAAGTATATGATAAATACTTAAGTATGATATATGCTTTTGGAAAGTATATCATCGATAACAACTCCCAATGATGAAATGAGAAACCGAATGATAAATCCCTGAAGGAGACAGTCTAAATAGATCTAAAACATTGGGTTTATTCTAGGTCTTCCAGTATGCAAGATGTACAGGTATTATGATACCTGAGGGTGATGTGATAATAAATGATTGTATAACCATGACGCTTCCATTCCGAGGGAGTGATGAAACATGTATACATTTTAGTGACTCCTCTCAAAGAGAAGTGATCTGATCTTAGTCCAAATGCTAGACCTTGATCTGAATGTGATTCAGATACAATGAGAAGAATAGATCTACGACTTTCATTTAGTCAAACATCTATTGGAGGTCCCCAAGATCTAGATTTGAGATGTGATCTCAATATCCAAGTCATTATATGTGTGACCTACAATCACGTTGTCCTTATATCCAAGTATCCGTGGAGAAAGCACATTATCCTTAAAGAGTCCGTGGATACTTTCATTGTTGATATATGTATCCGAGCATTGAGAAAAATGATAATTAAATGTGATTTAATTATCATGAATAATATGAATTTGATTTATATTATAAGGAGAGTTATTTGAGATAATTAAATGTGACTAATTTATCAAAGATGTGAATAATGTGAATGTGAATCATGTTATTTGGGCACGTGAGAATGGAGATCCAAGATGATTAAATCTGATTTATTATCATGGATATGAATAATGTGGATAAAACTATCCATATTAATCAAATATATTATAAATGTTATTGATAATATATAAGAGAGAGCTATTTATAAATAACATTTGCAATTTAAATGTTGAAGTGAATTGTATTCACATTGGATAATAAATTGAAAATGTAATTTACATTTTATTTTATACTGTGAATGTGATTCATAAAATTCCAATGGCATTATTCCAATGATTGAGAATTATTATGGTGAGTTAATGTAGGAATGAGAAAATTTAATCTCATTGGAAGGAGATTACCATCCACAACCAAAGGTGATTGATGTCCACCAACTCCTAATTGGAGTGGGTGGCAGTCCCCTCGTTGTTGTGGTTGGATGATTATCTACATCCTAATTGTATTCAAGGATAATTGATTTATATGAAATTAATTTATAGTGATTATTCATTATTTATTTAATTATATTAAATTAATTGTTGTTGTGTTTTTATAATAAGATCATGGCCATTGATTAAAAACACAAATAAATCTTACAATTGATTTAGTGTTTCCAATGGATTGTGATCCACAAATTCCCAAAATACTATATAAGAAGAGGAAAACCTAGCTCTTCTTTACATAATGAAAACATGCTCTCTTCCCTTCTCTCGCTACACGCCAAGTCTCTCTCCCTCTCAGTCTTGTGGCTGTCCACCTTGATGCCGTAGAAGAGAGTTGTCATTGCTGCAACATCGTAGTTATGCTACCAGATCGTTTGCTCATGGATCTCCGTATCCTTCGATGTGCCTCTCTCATGAAGAAGACATCAAATATCGTGTGACGAGATCAGGATATTCGTCACTTGGATCATCAACATGGATTTTGAGAAGCACACATTTCATCAATGCGCTCACAAGCGTCTCCTCCGTCGGATCGGTCTTGAGATAGGGCGTCACTTTGTTTAGAGACACAATCGCAACCACGCTTCAAGAGGTAAACCTAATACTTATTTGTGGTTTAGATGAAACGATTCGAGTAGTGTTATTGGATCATGTGGTTTCATATTTTAAAAAAAATTTAAATTATGTTGCCTTCAACGACTAGTGCGACTAGTCGCTCCCGATACCATATGATGTGATCCTCATGCTTCCACAACGTGCTTAAGAATTTTTCCATATCCTTCAAGTGATATCAGAGCCATAGGTTGGAGGTTTTGTATACGAACCATAAACCTAAGACGACATGGACACTTTAGGGTTTGAGAAATTTTATCGCATTTTGTTTACCCTGTTCTGTTTTGTGTGATTTATCTCCCTGTTTAAAAGTGTCTGAACACAAACTTATCACCTTGGATAATGTTTCGCATTAAATGATGAAACCATGGAACTTAAGTTTGCGCTCAAGTTATGATCATATTAGTGAACATGTATCCACAGTTTCATGGATGGACAATATTAACATAATTAAATAGTTAATTTCAATTTTAAAAAGCTAGATCACATGGATTATGTTTGAAATCAAATTAGAAAACTATAGAAACTTATTTCGCTTGATTAGGATTTAAATTGATTGAGATATGCTAATTTTAGTTAGTGAGGGTCACTGTTGAAAATTACTTTCCAAATCAAGAGCCTTGTGATTGTCATTTAATCAATAAGGGAAGTTATCGGTTAATTTTCTGAAATAATTGCTGGTGAATATTTGTGAAATATTTGATGATGATTATTTCCTTAAATGACATTACCTTATCCAAAATTGATTAGATATGATCCAGATCACAATTGGTTACATCAATCCCAAAAACATAGTTGCTTTAATATGATTGGGGATTTGTTTAGGAAATTTCCTTATACTATTAATAAAAATGATTTTGATAAATATTATATGGTATAAATTTGTTTGAAAGTCTGATTATCGTGTCGAAAACAAAATGATCAATTCGTATTATCTTGACCTGAAGCGGAGACGGTGTATAATCGGGGAGCTTTGAGGTAGCAGGTTGCTCCATCAGCGATCTGTCCCACTCATGTCGGTACATGCTAAGACGGCTGGTATGGAAAGGACAACACTAGAAGCGATCATGACGTAATTTTCTAATTACTAAAATTTGAATAATATATTAAGATTATACCATCCTTCAAGTAACAATTAAAAATTATTTATTAGTTGATTTATTAGATTGATAACTGATTTAATATGATTAAATTAATTAAATCCAATTAAAATTAAACCCTCAATTATGAAAAGAGTAGTATTTCCCTAGGAAGAATTAATTATGTGAATATGATTCACAATAATTAATAAGAATTTGAACATCATATGGAGTATTACATAAGTGACATCCATGATCTTCTGTCAAGGCGAAGGGCTCCGTCACTAGGGATTATATGTAGGAGATAGGAGACGCCTATCCGAAGTGACATATCCTGCATACAAGCACATCTGGATCAGGCTCTTTGCTTTTCAAAAGAGTAAGGCTATATGCGTAATGTCCCCAATATCGAGTCCTCATATTATTGGGGCGATGCTGGATTGCACATAGCGAGTTCTAATCCTATTGACGATTGTTTCAATAACAACAGGTCAACATCACCTTAGGGGTGGTAGGCTCGGGTGTTAAAGATAGAATTGGGAATGCAAGTTGGACTTGCAAGGCAGAATGTGTTCCCACTTCTTTTTATCAGAGTTGCAAGTTCTCATATTATTGGGATGTAACAAAGATAAGAAAGGAGATCCCAGATCTTACTTGAGATATAATGGTAAGTATATCTCTCACATTGAAAGTGATTAAGGGAGTGAACTCTCAGTGTTGACAAGGCAAGACAACTATATATAAAAATTCCTAAATCAAAACAATATTTATTTATGCAAATTTCTTATTTCAGATAATCATCATTAAACCCACTCATTACTGTAATCAATTATAACCAGTAAAATATCATGGATTGGATCCATGATCAAGATATTGTACTTGTAGTTGGACATATAATGTATGTGGTTGTAATATGCAAGTTTCCTCGTAAGAACGAGGAATGATTATTAAATCGATAATAGGACAATGACCTAGGGTTTGTATGTCTCTATAGTCTTGATCTCTCATCGAGTGTGCTTTGGACATATCATGTTGACGATGATCATAATTATCAAACAATCCTTCTAAAATATAAGAAGATGTTTTGGAAAACATATTTGCTCCCGACATTTATTCATGAATAACATGGTTCACTGCATTATGCAGAATGGTGGCTCGATAAGAGATGATGTACCCAAAAAATTTGAGTACCCGCCTGAACCAAAGTCTTTTAGAGTTTAGATGGATGTAGATATGATGAGTGTCATCATTCTACTATCTGTACTCTAATCATTCATGAAGCTTCATAATATTCGTATTGTATGAATTGAATGAAGCATGTATAAATGTTAAAATACTATAATATTGAAATTTTTTTAATTCAACATAAGAGATCCTTTGTCTTAAGCAATGGTTGTTTATAGATGAAGGGAGCATAGTGGAAGCATGGGTTGGACCCAAGTAAGAAGGAAAGTCAAAGAGTTTACTGTACTTCTATGACTTCCATATGACTACAAATAATTGGATGAATTCCAATACTGCATAAGCCGATGTATAGATAGTTGGACTATCAAGTTTTTCTAAAATCCTAAGAGAAGGACTCGGATATTGCATCAGAATATAAGCTACATATCATCGTTGAAAAAGACTTTCTTATTTGATAAGATCAAAGTCTGATAACTGTATCTCATTCTTCTAATAACACTTGCAATTGGTTGCATATGTTTTAGAAGACTAGAAAATTTGATATTACGTTTTAATAGTCATCTGCATGGATATTGATGCAATTATTGCATCAATCTCCATTGGATAAATAGACTTCATATTTTCAGTGGGAGAGCCCCCAGTCTCGGAGAATGTCTCTATGACCAAGATATTAGAATACATTTATTGTTTATAATGTTGGGAATAAACATGCATTCTGGAATAATCCTATCATAAATAGTTTTGATGGATATGTTTCAGATGGTAATCTAACGTCTAGAGGACTCTACTAATTTAAAATATTGATGAATAGTTAATTAATATTTCTAAATACTAAAAATTAAACCTTAAAAGATCAATAGGAGGATGAAGTTCATTTGACAATGATCTGGCATCATGTCTTGGACATATGTTAGTTGATGAGATCAATAGACTAGTAAGTGATGAAACTTTAGAATGCTTGAAATTTCAAATCGTACATACTTGTCAATATTGTATTCAAAGTAAAAATGTCCGTTGCACGCTTCTCTGGGAATGGTGTTAGATGCCAAGGTATTCAAGATCTCATACATATTGATGTATGTGAATCATCTATATTAAAATATACATTAATGATATGGGATATCTATTGATAATTATTTGTAATATGAGATTTATTCCCTTCACCTTAGAAATCTTTGAAATGTTCGAAGATTTCACAATTTTGGTTTAGAACCAAAGTTTAAAGGAAGATGAAAGAATTTTATCTAATCAAGGTAGTAAGTATCTATTAGATTAATTCAAAGAATACCTTATGGAGAAAGGAATATCATTCCTATTTCAATCATCCTAATGCACCTAAACTCAATGGAGTTGTAGGAAGAAACAATTGGATCATGTGTGACATGATTTGATCAATGATGAATATTAGCTTAATGTAGAGACTAAAATATATATCCTTAATAAGGTTCCATGCAAGTAAGCAGGAATCCAACACAAGTGAGTGATGCTTCATTAGGAAAATAAAGTATGGTATTGGATACCTACTTTATGACATTGAGATTCTTAAAAGATTTCATCTCTAAGGATATGATTCTTATAAGATGACTGATGAATTTATGATTATCATTCTTTATTCTTTTATTTTGTTTTCATCTATTAGAAAAAACATCTGTAAATAAGTGTAAATATAATAAATTATCTTTGTACATGTCCTTGCATACTACATAATTAACACATATTTTCCAAAAATAAAAGAATAAAGAGAAAAGAAAAAGAAAGAAGGATGTAATTATGAAATAAGTACTAACTGATCCAAACTTCGAGAGAAGGTCAATAAGTGACCTGATCGATAAGGAAGAAAGTAGGGGGAGACAGGGTACTACAATAGAAACTTGATACCTATACCTATATAAAGAAAATTTATACTTTGTACATATTATATTTTAAACATTTGTGTAGACCCTTAATTATAAAATAAAATAAAAATTATAAAACATAAAAGAAATAAGAATAAAATCAAAAGTTCTATTGGAAATTTGCCACACGTAAAAATATTGTATATAATACTTATTTATTTAACACCTTTGTTTAATCTCTAAAATTCTAATAAAAGTTCTTTTATACTCTTTAAATTATGTTGTAAATTGATAAAATATAAATAAAGCATATTTTTGCAAAAATAACAAAATAAACATACATTTATATGATATAGAGGTATATTATACCTATGTATAAAACACTATATTGTATATATTGTATATATGATGTCATAAAACTAATTAAAGTTCATAGAATTATAGTTTGAAAAATTACAAACATTTTTTGTTTTATTTATTTTCTTATTTTGAAACCATTTACTATTTTTTATTTATTATGTAGATCCTGGCATTCCGATTCGTCCACGTTAGATTGTTGACTTCAGTCAACCCTACCTCTCTAAGACCCAACCCGACTCCCCCTTCGTCGGAACGGATTTCTCCCATTTCTTTCAGTCTGGGCTTATTACTGATCGCCTTGATTTTTGCACCCGAATAATCTCCTGGGATCCGTGATCCTCGTAGATCCCTAGGCGCAATAGGATCACCCTAGGGTTTCGAACATCTCTCCGATCTTTCTGGAAACCTGGGCACCCCTATAAAGCATCGCCTCTGCCTCTCGAGCTGAGGATCTCATTCCCCGTGCCTTCTTTCCTTCCCTTGCATCTCCAGAACAGTGATAGGGTTCTAGAGGAGCCTTTGTACGCTCTGATCGGTGCAGGACTCGAGGTTGCTCACCTCGTAGCCGGAGCTCCGCCATGATCAGCCTCTTCTGCTTCCTGCCGCAGAATCGAGGCCACAACCTCACCTCTACCTTCGCCATACATCGTTGTTTGCATTAGGCTACTCAGGTACCCCCCCCATTTCCCTTTACTTTCGCTCTTCACTTCGACTTAGATAATCAACCATCAGCCATCTCTTCGGCTCTGACCACCATGGTTTGAGTTCCCTGATTGCCTTCATCCACACCGATCTTTGCCTCGTTCCACATCCATCCTTCATCCGCAGCCTGATCCCCCTGAATCTTGCTAAACGTTACGAGATTAGGATAGGTTCTCCCGTTCATCTCCGACGGGAACCAAAAGCCCCACTCCACCTCGCTTCTTCTTATAATCTCAAGCAATAACGTGACCAAAGCAAAGCCTCCTTGTCTCTCGTTCTTTCGTAGGTACCCGCATGCGTAAGGAGACATGGTTTAAACCTCAATCAAGGTAAAGGAGCAGCTTCAGGTGGAGCATCACCGTCTTGACCATCTGGCCGTCAACTACTTCATCCTTGCATTCTGGTCGACGTGAAATGACTTCACGATGATGATGGGCCCTTTTGTAACTCCATCAGACCCGTGGATCTCTCTCCACGTCTGGTTGAATTTCGCCTGAGCTGAGTTCTTCTAGCATCCTTCTTTGTCATTCGATCTGGAGACGGAGTTCCAGATTTGATTAGAGCCTTCCAATATAGTCCAACTTCCCACCATCTGATCAAATCTGGGACCTCATCTGCGTCGTTTGACCAAGCAGCTTTGTAGACCGTTGGATCATACCTAGCGTGTCAGATCTAACTGCACGCCCCCGACACATCGAGAGTCATCAGATCAGCCTTGCAATGCCACATTAGGACAGTACGCGCTAGACGTCTCACGCTAACGGCATGTGTCCCAGCAAAGGGTATTTTGCACTTTTCCCCAGTATGTTTTCTTTATTTCATTTTAATCTAATAAATATAGTGTGTAGTTGAGAACATTTACAGTTAGACCCCTGTAGTTTTCATATTTGCAATTTAGTCCATCTGAGTTGTAGTCACGTGCACCCGCACGCGTTTTTGTGGTCATTTTGTATATTTTTTCTTGAACTTGTTGACTGTTACGAAATGAATTTTTATTTTTGATATTTGCATATATACCTTTATATGTGCTATTTCACGTGCTGTGCACGAGTTTTGTGGACGAATTGAATAGATCCCCTTCCACTTCCAGCTTTTGTTATTCCATAGGCCCATAAACTTAATGTAATTACAGAAAGGTCCCTACAAACTGCTTTTAATTTTGCATATTTTATCTAGCGTAATAAATATTAAATCAACTTCAAAAATTAACTAAAATTTATGTATAGCACCTGCTAGCATGTATTATTTAGGAAAAAAATTTTGTGTCGATTTGCATGCATTTTCTATTATAAAAAATTCAAAAACCCTTAAAATGTGTCCTGTTTGGCTTAGAAAAATCATAAAATACTGAAAAACCAAGAATTCTAAAAAATCAGAGTAGGTGTCTTTTTTACATTTAAACTCTAGTATCATTTTTTCTCAAAAATACCCTAGAAAAGCCTAAAAATTTACGAAACACTAGAAAACTTATGAAAATTTTATAAAATCATAGAAAAATCCAAAATTAATGATTCCAGACTCTGTTTGTAGATATTTGCTTGTATTTTATCATAAAAATCACTTTTAGGAGTTTTAGGTACTTTATTTATTTTTAATTTTCAAATTACTCCTGGCTATTCATTGTTTGTCTATTTTATCACTGTTCAATTTTTAGAAAATCACAAAACATCTAAAAAATATATAAAAACTACTAAAATATTATAAAATATAAAATTCCAAAAATATTTTTATTACAATTTTGTTAATATTTTTGACCCTTTTTTAAAAATACAAAAGGTGTGTTTGTGTGTGTTGTGATTGTATTCTTATATAGTAAACAAAAGACTTTAAAAATTAAAACCCACAAAAATAATAAAAAAATTTTTATTTCCAAAATCTCACTATTTATCCTTCAATTGTGCTCCTTGAGTTCGACCCTGGTTGCTATACCAGGTAAATAAAAGTAGCAAACCACTCACTTTCATTGTTTGATTTTTAAAGTGGTTTATTTTCTTGTCGATCAATTTGGTTAATTTAGGACAATGAAAATTGCTTAATTAATCCATATTAATCGGCCTAAAATCGCATCATCAGAATGGCTCCGTTGTCGAGGAGCATGGCTATGCAGTTAGATTTTATCGATTTTTTTGTCTATCTTTGTTTCTCTCTTGTAACTATTTCTGACCATTTTCTATTTTGCTTTTTGTGCGAGGTACCGCCTGGAGGACGAATTGGTCTTCTTAGGAGAGACCCGTACCTGAGGAGAAGCAAAAGGAGTAGGAGGATTAATTATATTTGTTACAATCTCCTTTTTTTATCTTTCACATACTTTTGTAATACGACATTTGAACTCTTGGACTTTAACTCTATTCGGTGCCTGTTTCGCCAAGCATCGATGCACTCGGTGGATCTCATCGAGTTTTTCATGGTTTATCGACTTTTCTTTTTATTTGATTCTCGAGGTTTTAGCCCCTAGACTTAGGTTTTATTGTGGTTGAGCTCGGTAGAACTAAGGTCCAACTACACTAATAGAATATATGTTCCTATAAATCACGTTTTGGACTTAGTCAAATAAAAAAGGCTAACTTAATTGGACTAGAGACCACACCCTGAGAGAGGCCATATACAATGCTTACAGGACCCACTGTGGTGGGCACTGATCAACATCTAAGACTAGACTCAGGTCTCTTTTCTGATTAGTTAGCCACCAGTTCTTCCTGTAATAGAAGGTATTACCTAAGAACGATTTCTTTGTGCATCATTTAGATTAGTTTAATTTCAATCTTTAAATTTATGTGCGGATCACCTACATGTAGAGTGCTAGAGCAAGGTACGCGTTTCTTACTCTGCATGCATCATTGTGTTTGATTGCGCATCAACTTTATTCTTTCCTCGCCCAATTTTATTAGACTTAAATAAAAAGGAAATCAGAAAATTTGTTAGACATTATCTTTATTCAGAAAAAACCTAAAAGAGAGAAAACCAAATAAAATCTGGGACTGCTAAAGCACACTTGACTTAAAAATTCACTAAAAAATTCTTATTTTGGGGAGAGTAATCTCCTCCTTTTCTGATTTTACTGATGAGAGTTGAGCGACCCGCACAATAGGATAGAGCCACGCCTGAACTTTTTCAGACTACCGGTTCTAAAAATGATTAGCTATTCTCTAGTGAGGACTTTCAGGTAGCTGGTAAATGGTCTAAACTTACTCAGCAGAGTGGGTGGTTAGAGGACCATGTGTATGTCTCCGTCCTCAAGTAAAATCAGGTAGCCAGGATGGTCTGCACTTACACCCATAGTGGTTTGAAATAGTGCAACTAGTCGTAAGGACTTGGGCTAGTCTCCAGGGAGAATCATGCTCCTAATAGCTCGCTAACTCGTTCTCTAAGATTGGATTATCACCAAATAAAAATTTGACAAGATAAATGACTGAACCTTCATTGCCATCATATTATGTTGACTAGGTGATTGAGGGTTCATTTTCTCATCCTACTTTCATCCCAGATCTAATATTCATAAATCCCCAGATCAAAATGATGGGAAGGAGATCCCTTAGGCTGCCCCTGGCAGCACCGCTTTCCAGCACTCCTCCCCATTCATCAAGGGTGGGTTCAGAGTGCTTAAACCCGCTCTTTGAACCGGAGTTCGCTTCCACCCTATTCCCTCCTCGACCATCCTTCTTCCACTCCTAAGGTACAAACTGAAAGTCTAACACATCTATATATTCATTTGACAACACATGAGCTAGGGTCCTTTGCCTTTGTAGAGACCGGTGATATGGCCGGTAGTGAAGGAAGAACCGATGAGCAGCTACAGACATCCTCACTCGTATAGATCATACCACCATCAACAACACATTGCTAGATTCCTTGGAGACTATGCAACGATATATCCGAGACTAGGGAGTATTCATGGTAGAAGTGAGGAGAAAACTCACACATATGCGAGCTAGGAGAGAGGAGACAAAACGACAACCGGTGGAGAAATACCAATAGCTGGGGCTGGAGATAAATGCCAGGACGAGCCGTAGGACCCAACCAGACCAACCCACAACATGAGGCAGTTGCACAACCTTGGTTCAACCGTCATACACAGATAGATCTAGCTGCCCGCTATCTTGGGAGATTTTGAGCTCCGTCCTAGACCATTCAATTACTGCCCAAATTCAATAGGCTAGCAATCGGAGAGCCCCATATCCACCTATAGGAGTTAGAAATGATTTGCAGCACTGTCCACGATAGACTGCTGGATGAGGACACAATCAAGATGATAGCCTTTCCATTCTCTTTGGTTAACAAAGCAACCTGCTAGCTGAAGCATCTGGAAAAGGTTATCACCACTTGGGAGCAGCTCCAAACTGAGTACTTATACAAGTACTATCCACTCGTTCAGAGAAATGTAGCTAGAGCCATGATCAGTAATTTCAACATTATCCCTAATGAACAGTTCCATGAAGCTTGGGATCACTTTATAGAGCTCATCGACAGGTGTGCTCACCATGATATTAGAAATCCCATCCTCATTCAGAGTGTCTTCTATGGGATGACACTTGAGCTATAGGGGCTAGTGAATGCCTAGTTTGGAGGCTCCTACTTCGTCAAAGATGAAGAACAGGTCTGGACCATCTATGAGGAGATGGCAAAAAATTATACAGTGATGTCCCAGACCCGTGTTTACACTTAAGGGAAGCCTTTACCACAGGCGATTCCATACCAAAGGATAGCACACATTGAGGCTGGTCCTTCTGCCTCTTCTACGATAACAGCATTAGTAGAGTCTTTAGCTGCCGATATGGGCATCATTAGCCAGAAGTTGAATCAGATAGAGATCATTAGAAGAAGGCGTGCCAGGGCCTTGATAAGCTCAATAAGATTGATGAGATGGCCCATACGTTGAGTGACCTAAATACCCAGATCATGTGCCTCCAAGAAGTACAGACGCTTCTCAACCACATTTTAGGTCTCTAGCTGATCTAGGGAGCAGTTCATCTCAGCCCTCTGCGTCGTACCATCAGGTTCACCAGATTTAGGAAGAGCCAATAGGGCCACTCCCACATTACCAGTTGCCACCACCTCCTTCCTCAGACACTCAATTACTGGTGTATCATCCGGATCAGCCCTTGGCATCCCTTCCCTATCCAGTCCGTAATTAGTAGGAGTCGTTGATGGAAGTTAATGGGATTTGGTACTCCTAGTACCACCAGCATCCCAGGATCCATCGTGATCACCCAGGCTTCTGATGGTCTACCAGAGGAACTTCATCCCAGCAAAAGCCTCCACCACAAGCAGGGCAGGGCGCCCATCAGCAACAATAACCCCAGTACTCCCAACAACAGCAGCACAGTCCTCGACCTCAGTACCAGGGCCAACAGTGGAGGCAACAACATCTTCACCAACAGTACACCCCGCTTCCCCTCCACTCATATCAACAACAGACTCAACCTCATTTCCACTGAGGCAACCCATCCAGTTCTCATGCTAACTCATATGAGAACCCAATCCTTGATGATCTTGCCCGCATGCTAACTAAATAGTAGGCTACTTTTCGACAAGAGATGGATGAGTTTTGACAGGAGATGAGAGAAATAATCAAGGGTAAGACTGCCATAACCTCTCAGATTGAACCTAACCTGAACAATCTTAAGAGAAAGTCTAAGCAGGTACGTTCTACAGAGACTGCCTCTCATAATGATATTCTAAATGATGCTTATTCTTTATTTGATGATGATTTTATGACACTTAGGATCGGTAGGAAGCCAGCTGGTGGCGACTCATCTAGGCAACATTCCACTATAGATGCTAGGGTGCTAGATGAAGTCAGGAGCGGTGTTGATGCCGCTCACCATGATGATGAAGACGGTGGTGCTGAAGCAACCATGGATGTTCATCCCGACGATGGTGCTGAGGCTGTAGAAATTCCTATTGCACACGGTGGTACTGAAGCCGCCCATATTCAACTGATAGGCTAGAGCGCGGTGCTGACACCGCAAGTTCAGTTGTTACCGATAATACTGATGATACCAAGAGTCCTTCCATTGTGTTGACTTCTTTTGTACCTGAGGATATGTTTAGAAAAGTCCAAAAAAATGGAAGAAACTTCAAAAATAAAAAATATGAATAAAGAAAAGGGTTCTGTATCTCCTATGAGTTCATCTGTGGTGCTTGACGATCTATGCATGGATTATAGTCTTCTAAATGCTGAGGAACCTACTACTAACCCTCGTCCTTTGAAAGAGGGTCCCTTTATACCTTCCCTCAAGCACTCCGCTTAGGGAAGGGCCCTAAATCAGAAAATCCCCAAAAAAAACAATATTTAGAGTTCATCGAGTAGATGATGGACAGATTTCAGATTCAACTGACTCTTCAGGATGCACTTGAGCACATCCCTGTATTCTAGAAAAAACTTAGGGAAAAGACCACCATCAGAAGGAAGAAGAGGAATCACAATTCATAAATACACATGCTCACTCGTGCCACCTGCTTCGCCATCCAGAATAGATTACTAGCCAAGAGAGTCGATGCAGGAGGTTCGTACATCAGTTGTCATATTCATGAACAACAATTTGATCAGACTCTATTAGACATCGGTTCCTCGACTAACCTCCTCCCGGTTGCCATACATTACAGTTTCGAATTTGGCCCTCTTAAATGGAGCAGGACAATCCTTCAATTTGCAGATCGATCTATTAAGAAGGGGTTATTAAAGGACGTTGTCATCACAATTCAAGGCCTGAAATTCCCTGTGGACTTTGTTGTATTGGACATGGAGATCCCTGAATCTGTGATTGATACCCCCATCAATTTAGGATGATCCTTCTAGGCCACAACAAAGGCAGTACTCGATCATGATAGTAGGAAGTTATATTTTCGTGTTGGGGGTGAGTGTATACGAGAAGAGATGATTAAGGAGACCAGAGCTAGAGATTCACCTTGTTCCTAGCAGAGTTCCGAGTAGATGACAGATTTAGAGTTAGACGTCCACCAGGAGTGTGATTTTGTGATTACAGAAGATGAAGCTGTTTGAATAGATCCAATTTCAAGAGCTCTTGTCACACCTTCAAAAACTGCTGAGTCATAGATGATTGTTGATGAGAGTTCGGAGAGCACACTCATGACACTTGACACTTCAGAGGTTGATGATTGTGATTTGGGTAGCGAAGCAAAGTATATTTCTTGTGATTCAGATCCCTTGGGCTCAGACACCCATTTTGATTGGTAGGCTTTGATGATTATTTACTGTGCCCAATGACTATAGAGCCCACAACAAGGACAGAGTTTGAGAAAGTATAGTTAATAGACACATCAGCAGAGTCATCTACGCCAGATTCAATGATTCCACAGGAGTTCTCCCATGCAGATTTGGTAGCTTTTACTCAGACCTTTCAAAAGGCCAGATTTGCCAGCTCCCACTTGTCCTGAACTGAAGACCTTTCCACAAAGTATGAAGTACATATTCCTTACGGGTGAGACGGAAATGTTTCCAGTCATTATCTGAACCGATTTGACTGATGACCAATAATCTCACATAATGGAGGTTCTTGAGAGAAACCACAAGGAAATCAGATGGACAGTAGTTGATCTCCAGGGGATAAGTCTGACCCTGTGCTCCCTCAACATTTATCTTGAAGATGATGCCAAGCCATCGTGTGAGTTCCAATGGAGGCTGAAACCAAATCTTCAAGATGTAGTAATGAAGGAAATATCTACAAGGTGGAGCGTCGATTTCATCTACCCCATTTCCGACTCCAAATGGGTTAGTCCTTTACATGTGGTACCCAAGAAGATGGGTATCTCTACAATTGGGAGCGAGTTTGGGGAGGAGATAGCTACTCGAGTACCCACTTCTTGGTGAATCTGTGAGGACTACAGATGGTTGAACCAGGCCACCAAGAAAGATCATTTCCTGCTACCATTTATTGATCAGATTATCGAGAGGCTAGCTAGGAAGAGTCACTATTGTTTTCTTGACGGGTACTCGGGATACAATTAGATTGCCATAGCACTTGAAGACCAGGAGAAACAACGCTCACCTGTCCGTTTGGAACGTGTGCTTTTAGACGAATGCTATTTGGTTTATATAATGCCCCGGCTACATTACAAAGGTGCATGCTTTCCGTCTTCTTGGACATGGTTGGCAAATGTTTGGAGGTCTTCTTTGATGACTTTTTAGTCTACGACGACGAGTTTGATGCCTGTCTTGCTTGCCAAGACCGACTACTTCAGTGCTGCATAGAGGTCAACCTTGTGTTATCTTAGGAGAAGAGTCATTTCATGATGAATCATGCGATGGTCCTTGGTCACATCATCTCCATTAAGGATATGGAGGTTTATCCGACCAAGGTGGATATCATCAAGAAGCTCACTCCATCGTCCAATTTGAGACAGTTGCGATCTTTAGAGCAAGTCAGTTAGTACTAATGGTTTATACAAGACTTTGATCGAATTGCCCGATCGCTTACTGATCTACTAAGAAAATATATCGAGTTCCTAGTAAATGATAAGTGTCTTTCATCATTTGAGACGCACAAGGGATTTGTTGTGCATGCTCCTGTCCTTCAGCCTTCTGATTGATCTTTTCCATTCGAGATCATGACAAACACTTCTGATTTTTCCATAGGGCTATGCTTGGATAGAGGAGGGATGGATTGCCATTTGCCATTCACTACACTAGCCGGACTTTGGATGCTGCTCAGCGGAACTATACAATGATTGAGAAGGAGATGCTAGTTGTAGTTTTTGCACTGGAAAAGTTTTAATCTTATATTCTTGGATCTAGAGTGACTATCTATGCCGATCACACCACCATATGATACCTCATGGCTAAGAAGGATGCCAAAGCTAGATTGACTAGATGGATCCTTCTATTCCTGGAGTTTGATATAGAGATTAAGGATAAACCTAGTGTTAATAATGTGGTTCTGGATCTCCTCTCCCGATTAGAGAACCTTAATGATTCTAATGAGACCGCACATATTACAGAGACATTCCCAGACAAGGTGATTCTTTATATCACCTCACTCCCATGGTATGCCGACATTGTGAACTATGTTGTTTCCAAGAAAGTTCCACACGGTTGGTCCTGACAACGACTTGAGACCTTCCTTGTGAAGGCCAAGTCGTACCATTGGGAGGATCCCACCGTTTACCATGAAGGAGGGGATAGCGTCTAGCGTCGGTATATTCCTCTAGAGGAGCACCATAGCATACTACCCTATTGCCACAAGCTTGAGGTAGGAGGACATCACTCTGGGAGACTGAAAATATAGAAAGTTCTCCAATCGGCCTTTGGTGGCCTACCCTCTTCAATGATTTAGACGAATTCGTGAAGAGGTGTACTGACTGTTCGAGGATGCAACCCATTCAGTTCTGTGAGGTTTTTGACGCATGGGGCATCGATTTCATGGGTCCATTCCCTAAGAGTCAGGGATTTGAGTACATTCTGTTTGCTGTAGATTATGTTAGTCTTTGGGTTGAGGCCATCCCCGCCCGAACCGTAGATGCAAAGACTGTTTGCAAATTTTTGAGAAAGAATATCATTTCATGATTCGGGGTACCTAGAGTCTTGATTTCAAACATGGGGACTCATTTTATTAACGACAAGGTAAAGGACCTTGCTAACGAGTTCAACATTGACGATAGAGTTGCCACTCTATACCGTCCACAGACTAATGGTCTTGCTAAGGTTTCAAATAGAGAGATTAAGACTATTTTGCAGAAGGTTGTCTGCCAAGACCAAAAGGATTGGTCACACCTTTTGGACAATCTCTTGGGCCTATCGGACTTCCTTCAAGACACCTTTGGGTACATCTCCCTTTCGACTCGTTTATGGAAAACCATGCCACTTACCCGTGAAGATTAAGCATAAGTCATTTTGTGCAAATACTAAGATACTATTGGATTTTGAGAGTGTAGGAGACCAGAGGAGAGCAGAATTAGTAGCCCTGGAGGAGTTAAGAGACACAACCTTCTCAAGTATCCTACAGTATAAGGATAGAGTGAAGACGTGGCATGATTCCTACATCAACCAGAAATAGTTTTAGCCCAATCAGAGAGTATGGCTATTTGATGCAAGGTTAAGGTTATTTCCATGGAAATTACAGAGTAAATGGAAGGGACCATACTTGGTCAGAAAGGTGCACGGCAATGACAACATCAATATATCTGAATTGTCTTCTGATTCCACCTTTTGAGTCAACGGTCAACGCGTGAAGCCATATCTGGATCATGATTCATTGATCATCAATGTTGCCCCTATTTATTTTGTATGAGATGTGATCTTTGACTCACATCACCTGCATCCCATACTTGATTCTCACTTCTTCCCCGTAGCTATATAGATCCATATTGTCTATTATGACGCCCTGCCCCTCCGACTACTGAAACCAAAGGGATGAGAGCGTCGGATCTACGATCCAAATACGCCTACGATCTAAGATACTCATCAAACCATCTTATGTACATTAGATCAACATTAGAAATATAAATAACAACGGGAGACTAATATGAGATGGAAAGAAAATGTAATATCCATTCTCATTGATAAAAATCATCAAGTCCATGTCCATACAAATGAGATACAACATATAATTATAAATTTGTGGAAGAAGTTCTCTAAATGTCTCATTACATTGTCTCTCAATAGAATATGAAATAATGTATAAATAAATAAAATACTCTAAGTGGGACACACTCTGCCTGATGCGAGTACGACGTAGGAAGTCTGATCTCCTCAAAGCCACTACAGTGGCGGCTGCTGCTCAGCTACACCTTTTGGGTCCACACAAGGGTAACATTATGAGCAATTGCCCAATAACGAGACAAATACTATAAATAACTAATGTAGGTAAGGAAAGAATGTATACTCAACTCTATCTAATGTCATATGCATATATTGTAGGAACTGAGAAAAACACCAAGTTATTCTGATTTAACAATGGATCACATAACAACTGATTTTATTTATTGATTTTTTAATCATTTGAGTACTACTACCATGTCCTTGATATTTCTAAAAGTTGGTTAGGGTCCACAATGGTATACAATTACAATTTCCGACATCCGATTATTAATCATTTCTCGTGTTGTTTTAGCACATGCAAGTACGTGAGTTGTTGTCCTTCGCTATGTGGGAACTTGATAATCATCCTGAGTAACTCCCAAGGGCCTCTTTTTGATCGGACTGGAAGAATATCATAATCGCACTTTCTCCAACTTCAAACCACATCCCAAAATACCTCTCACAATATTATTACTCAAAATAGAATTTGATGTAGCCACACCTAATTCTACTTCAAGGCCTAATATTGTGTATTAGTGCGAAACCAAGAACACCAACCGTACCACCGACCATCTCCGTCGAGCGACTCCGAGTGCTACCGGGCTGCTAGGTGCAACGCATCACCCAACTCGTCCATTGGGGTCGTGGACTTCACGACATCTACCCAGGCCCAAGGGTGCATGCCCAATCTCTTGCGGCACCTACTCCATTTACCTGACCATCATGGATCCTTACTACATGATAATCACCTCGATAATAAGCACTATTAGATAATTGATGGTAGTCAGTTATGACCCTATGGTTGATGGCATTCATGATTATAAGGGTATATATAACAACCATTAACCTATACCCAAGTTAATATTATTCTTCGTGTCCTCCTTGGACTTTAACTCGCATAATAATATCAAATTTAATTTTTATCAATTGCATGCGCCACTAGATGAGAATATGTTCTACCATATCTTATTCAAAATAGGGGGTGAGAACCTCTTACGTACTGCATATAACTAACACTATTATTCGATAATGTTGATTGTTGAGTCAGTGATAAATTGGCATATGCATCCGAGACCTGAAGCAATACAAAAGATAATACATGGATATTGGTTGAGGACACAGGTGTAATATCACTAATATGCAATGCAAATTTATTCAAGATGGAGGGACCATACACGCGTAATATGCTATGTGGACATTGTTAGTTTAGAGAATCCAATGCAAACTATAATGGCCCCATCGTCTATGTTATATCTCATAAATTCTTGTTATATATTTCAATAATAAATTATATTAAAAGGAACCTTGATTGATTTTGGTGTTTTCCAAACTTAAATAATAATTGATATACTTGAAATTTTTACCACAAAGTGTGATTTTCCTCTCCCCTTTCCTATAACAAAATGTAATGCATGAATTTATTTAATA
Source organism: Ottelia alismoides (assembly GCA_037367405.1). Classification (NCBI taxonomy): domain Eukaryota; kingdom Viridiplantae; phylum Streptophyta; class Magnoliopsida; order Alismatales; family Hydrocharitaceae; genus Ottelia; species Ottelia alismoides. The sequence continues at coordinate 509,356 of JAZKJV010002739.1, forward strand.
TAATAATGGAAGATCAGATTTGGTTGAAACTACACATGGAAAAAACTTAATGCACGAATATACTAACGCATAGATTAAAATCTAATTATTATTTCAAAAAGAAACCGAAAAGGAGTCAGGCCCATTTGTCATCTTTAACAGAAATTTCACTCGCAAGTCTCACTTTTTCATCCCCATTGTAATTTCTAGAAAGTTTATGAGTAATAAGACAAAAATATTGATAGTGTAAGAGAGATTATACACTATTGCATCATTCCATCGATATAATTATATATATATATATATATATATGAATGGAAATCGTGAATGTATAGCATGAATGGAATTCGCTATCGTAGATATATACATTTTATTTTCTTTATGATTATAACAATAATCCCTAGAGTGATACTAATGAAAGTGTGACCCGAAAAGATAAGAACAAATGAAGTATTAATAATCTCATAGAAATCCTACGGAAAGGATATCAAAGGTTACATTGGCATACAAGTACATGAGATAGAAACTACAAGAAACCCAATTGGAAGGAGGGATAAGACTGCGTTACAAAAATATCCCATAGCTCTAGGAATAATCATGTGTATATGTTTCATAAAAATCATGTGAATCCAACAGCAAGAGGGAGGATATTTATCGTTACCAATACAACATGCACATCATAAGAATAACTAGGGATCTAAGTATGTTCAAGCATATGGGGTACACAAATCGTATGAAACCAACATCAAGAGGAAGGCATCACATCGTTACCTCCGAGGATGTTCCCTCGGGATCTCCTCTCACACGGAAATAGTATTTCCGTCGCTTGATCGAAATGCGGAGTTGTGTACCAGAATGACCTCGAGCTTTCCTACATAATGGTGGTCGCGGATCCTCGATCGGAGCTTCTTCTTCGACATAGACGATGACCCTACGTCTATCAATTCGGCCAAGGTGGTGGTGCTTCAACGAGGGGGGAGGATATGGTGGCTAGGTTTTGGAGAGGGCAACCTATCATAGCATATTTATAGGAGAGGTGTAAATGGATTCAATTTTGGATACGGTCTGGATCCATATATGGATCCCGATCATCCAACATAAAACATTGATATCTTGGGATAGGATGTCGAAATTGGATGTTCTTGGGCTCGTTGGATGGATCCTGACGAGATCTACGAAATGGATTGACTATTTGAATTTTTAAAAGTCAGAAATGCTCCAGACTTTTAGAAGAGAAAAAAAAACATATACGGAGTTTCACATCATAAAATATTAAAGGAAGTTTCGTACTCGAGACGTAGGATTTAACGTATATGTTTTGAATATGACTTAGATTAAGGCATAAAAATCTTAAAGAGAACGAAACCCATAAAAATCTTTAAGAGAATTAAATAGGGTTTCGTGATTATACCTTCAGAAAGATAAGAGTATTTCCGTCGCATATCTACCTCAGGCTCCCATGTGGCTTCCTCAATATTCTGACTTTGCCACAACACCTTAACCAAAGGGATGTCTTTCCGTCGCAATTCTTTGACTGTCCGATCTAAAATTTGCATGGGTGCCTCAAGGAAAGACAAATTCGATTCAACCGTGAGTTCCTCGTAGATAATCACATGCCGAATATCTGAAATATACTTCCGGAGGTTTGACACATGGAATACATCATGCACGCTTGCCAAGTGAGGGGGAAGTGTTACTCGGTATTCTACCTTCCCAAGACGGGACAAAATCTCGAAAGGGCCAATGAACTGTGGTGCTTGCTTACCCTTGACACCAATTCTTTGAATACCCTTCATTGGAGATACCTTCAAGAATACGAAATCTCCGACCTCAAAATTTAGGTTGCGACGCCTATGATCAACATAACTCTTTTGACGGCTCTATGCAGTCAATAAATTCTTCCTAGCCAATTCTACAGCTCTTATTATGTCCTCGATTATCTCAGTGGAATAAATACCTTTGTCCCCCGCTTCATTCCAACACAAGAGAGTGGCGCATCTCCGCCCATACAATGACTCAAAAGGTGCCATGCCAATACTAGCATGGTAGCTGTTGTTATAAGTGAACTCCACCAAAGGAAGGTGATCCTTCCAAGATTCTTGCCACTCAATGGCACATGCTCTGATTAGGTCCTCAAGGGTATCGATTGTCCTCTCCGATTGCCCATCTGTCTGCGGATGATAGGCTGAACAAGACACAGTTCGGTTTTTAGGGCCTTCATGAATTCTCCCCATTAATGCTATGTAATATGAGAGTCTCTATCAGATACAACTTCTTTGGGAATCCCATGCAAGCGAATAGCATGTTGAATATATAACTTGGCTTGGTCTACCGGAGTGCATGTCATGTTCACGGGAATGAAATGTGCAGACTTGATAAACCGGTCCACAATAACCCAAATAGCATCATATCCACCAACTGTACGAGGTAAGGAAGTCACGAAATCCATAGAGATACTTTCCCATTTCCATAACAGAATAGGAAGTGACTGTAACAAAGCATGAGAACGCTTGTGCTCTGCCTTCACCAATTGACATGTAAGGCAACGACTTACATGTGCTGCAACATCTCTCTTCATCCCCTCCCACCAAAAGTGTTGTAAGGGATCTCTATATATCTTGGTGATTCCGGGGTGGATAGGTAATATAGAACAATGAGCCTCATCTAGAATGTCTCTCCTCAACATATCATCATCAGGGACACAAATATGGTCTACCTACCACAAGATGGACTCACAAACTCTGAATCCATCAAACTCCTCCTTTAGACATCGATGGAACAAGTCTTGTAATTTCTGATTTACCTACTGACCATGCACAATCCTGTCCCATAATCCTTTGCACTTAGCAGGTACAGTTATGACATCTGTGGTACTATCAAAGGGGTGCCACTCATTGAGTGCTGTGAGCATATCCCAAGTCTGTAGCCATGTTGCGGTGCCCTCAGTGTGTTCTCTCCTACTTAAAGCATCTGCTACTACATTTCCCTTACCAGGATGATAAGAGATCGTGCGGTCATAATCTTTCAACAGTTCCATCCATCGTCTTTGCCTCATATTCAACTCCTGCTAGCCAAAGATATATTTGATACTCTTGTGATATGTAAAACTCTCAAACGTGACCCCATATAAGTAGTGACACCATATCTTCAATTTGAAGACTATAGCTTCCAATTCCAAGTCATGAATAGGGTAGTTCCTTTCATGGTTCTTTAGTTGTCGTGATTCATATGCCACGACATGACCACGTTGCATCAACACTACTCCTAAACCGTCCTTTGATGCATCAGTATACACCGTAAAGTTTAAAGTGCCTGAAGAAAGGGTGAGAATCGGAGCACTTGTAAGTCTCTCTTTTAATGTATGAAATCTCAGCTCGCACTTATCGCTCCAAACGAAGGGGACATCTTTCTATGTCAGATGAGTAAGTGGTAGAGCTAGCTGCGAGAAGCCCGTAACAATGCGCTTGTAGTAGTCGACGAGACCTAAGAAACTACATATTTCGATAACTGTCATGGGTTGTTCCCAAGACATTACTGCGTCTATCTTGGCTAGATCAACTGCCACACCAACTCCTAAAATTACATGACTGAGGAAAGCTACCATGGTAAGACAAAACTCACACTTTCTGTATTTCCCATAAAGCTTGTGTTCTCTGAGTGTCTCTAGAATAGTATGAAGATGTTGCTAATGCTCATGATCATCACGTGAGTAGATCAAGATATCATAAATGAACACCACCACAAAATGATCTAAGTACAAGTGGAAAATTCTATTCATTATGTCCATGAACACGACAGGTGCATTCGTGACTCCAAAAGGCATGACTACAAACTCATAGTGGTCGTATCTGATGCGAAAAGCAGATTTAAACACATCTGTGTTCTTTATTCTCAATTGATGATAACCCGATCGTAGGTCAATCTTTGAGAATACCGCTGCACCCTGCAACTGATCGAAAAGATCATCTATTCGTGGAAGTGGATAACGGTTCTTTACTGTCCTTTTATTCAATTGCCTGTAATGAATGCATAATCGCATAGACCCATCCTTCTTATTTACGAAGAGGATCTACACTCCCCAAGGCGATGAACTAGGATGAATAAATCCCTTTTCCAATAACTCCTGCAGTTGTACTTTGAGCTCCCTGAGTTCGGTTGGTGCCATTCGATATGGAGGGATGGAGATGGGTTGTGTATCAGGTATCAAGATGATCTCAAACTCGATCTCCCTTTTTGGTGGTAGTCCAGGTAACTCCTCTAGAAATACGTTAGGAAAATCCCGTACCACTCTGACATCTTCAATCATGCGATCCTGGGCAGGTAACTCCACAACATAGGCGAGAAAACCTATGCAACCTAGATCGAGCAAATGTTGGGCTTTCAATGCCGATACATAAAAGACCTCACTATATAGGGTACGTCCATCAAACTGAAAGATAGGTATGCCTGGGAGACGGAACACTACCATCTTCTCAAAGCAATCAAGGCATGCATGATGTTGCTCAAGCCAATCCATACCTAAGATGACATCAAAATATTCTATCTGAATAAGTAAAAGATATGCGGGCATTAGGTGCCCGCCAATCTACACTGCTACATTCTCTACTGCTTGTCGCACTATGAATAATTGGCCCCCTGGACCCTTGATGTAGTAAGGAGATGAAACACAGACTAGTTCTTTATCTAACTTGGATATTAATCGATGTGCTAGAAAAGAGTGCGTAGCTCACAAATCAAATAAGGCTTGTAAGGATATATCAGGCACTGAAATCATACCTCGCACTACAACTCCCTAGGCATGGGCCTGCTCTTGTGTGATAGCATTCAAATGTCCCTGAGGTTTTGGTGGGGTGTTAGAACCTGTAGTACTGAAGGTTGGTCATGGTGGAGGACATTGATAACCTCGACCTCCACGATGGGAAGCCGATCCATGTGACTGTGCATATGATAAAGTTGGTCGTATACTTTGTTGATGGCCACCTGAGCTGCTGGCAAGTAAGGGGCACTTGGCCTTGAAATGACCCGGCTGCTGGCAGTGGAAACACCTACGATCTCCTAGCAAGGAAAAGGAGCCTCTTGAGACAAGGCTAGCAGCTCCCGTCTTGCGTCTCTAGGAGTGTGTAGAAGAGCGAAAGGAAGTAGTACCGCAACTCGCCAAGCCCTGCTCCAAAGTAGGTGTAGGAGAAAACCTGCTAACGGTTGGAGTGTTCGCCACTGGGTGGAAACGACGCTCTCTACGAGCTCTGTAGAAATCTCGGCGAGTAGATCTCCCTGATTGATGTGGCTAGATATGTGATGGAGCCCCCTGAAGCCGACTCTGAGTTACCTCCATCTTGGTAGCATTAGCAGCTACCTCCTTGATGGAAGTGAAGTTCAATGCAGACAACTGGTGTTGCACATCGTCACGCAGTCCCCGGATAAACATCTGTAAATTATCCTCATGGAAAGTAGTAGTCGTTGGTGAGTGGTGGGAGAGTTCGGTGTAGCGAATGAGGTATTCTTGGGCCGTCATTGACCCCTGCTTCAGCTCAGCAAACAACCTCCTCTAATCCTCAACCCAGTGATCATGATAGAAGTTGATGCAGAATTCATCAAGAAATATTTTTCATGTTATGGGATCCTCCAGATGTTCCTTGGTGGCGTACCACTAACATTCAACATAACCTGCTAGAGAAAATTCCACGAATGTAAGCCAAGATTCTTGAGGAGCATGGATCATCCATAAGACCTTGGATACATGATCCATCCATAGTTTCGCCTCATCTGGTGTGTCGGTACCAAAGAATTGTGGCACCTTAGAACTCTAATATGCTGCATAGGTCGTATGATGTTTTTGCAATGCTTCCAGGCCCTCTGATCCTTTCGGGTCTAGGGACACCGAAGGATGAACATTGTCCTCCTCCTCACGAGAGGGCTAATACGAGGCATCATCCTGCCAAAGGAGCCTTTGCTCCAATACTTCTTGACGCTGCTATAAGTCCTGCACGGCCTGAACTAGTAAGGCCAACTGCTGTGCAACATCAGGGTCAACACGAGGCGACATGATTCCCTGCAGAATCATTATATTAGAAATTATTTCCAGGGTTAGAGAGACAACAGACACGTTAAGTAGGTTTTGAATTATTTTCCTTATGTAATGCCAAAGTCAGAAGAATTTGTCGCTATATTTATATTTCAAATACCATTAATATTCTAATATGCAAAAGAAAAAATAGAGTATCGGGCTCTGATACCATCTGTGACGTCCCTTCCAGCTATCGAAATCGAAGGGACGAGAGCGTCGGACCTACGGTCCAAATCCGTCCACGAACTATGATACCCAACAAACCATCTTATGCACATTAGATCAACATTTGAAATATAAATAACAATAGGAGAATAATATGAAATGGAAAGAAAATGTAATATCCATTCTCATTGATAAAAATCATCAAGTCCATGTCCACTTAAATGAGATACAACATGTAATTATAAATTTGCGGAAGACGTTCTCCAAATGTCTCATTACATTGTCTCTCAACATAATATGAAATAATGCATGAATAAATAAAATACTCTAAGTAGGATGCACCCTGCCTGATGCAAGTACGCGTAGGAAGTCTGATCTCCTTAAAGCGACTACTATGGCGGTTGCTTCTCAGCTACACCTGTTGAGTCCACACGAGGGTAACGTTATGAGAAATTGTCCAGTAACAAGACAAACACTATAAATAACTAATGTAAGGTAAGGAAATAATGTATACCCAACTCTATCTAATGACATATGCATATTGTAGGAACTGAGAAAAACACCAAGTTATTTTGATTTAATAATGGATCACATAACAACTGATTTTACTTATTGATTTTTAATCATTTGAGTACTGCTACCATGGCCTTGATATTTCTAAAAGTTGGTTAGGGTCCACAATGGTATACAATTACAATTTCCGACATATGGTCATTAATAATTTCTCGTGTTGTTCTAGCACATGAAAGTACATGACTTGTTGGCCTCCGCTACATGGGAACTTGCTAATCATCTTGAGTAACTCCCATGGACCTCTTTTTGATCTGATAGGAAAAATATCATAATCTCACTTTCTCCAACTTCAAACCACATCCTTGAACACCTCTGACAATATTATTACTCAAAATAGAATTTGATGCGGCCACACCCAATTCTACTCCGAGGCCTAATATGGTGTATAAGTGCGAAACCAAGAACACCAACCGCATCACCTGCCAACTTCGTCGTGCGACTCCGGATGCTACCGGGCTGCTAGGTGCGACGCGTCACCCAACTCGTCTGTTGAGGTTGTGGCCTTCACAACATCTACCCGGGCCTAATGGTGCATGCCCAATCTCTTGCGGCACGTACTCCATTTACCTATCCATCATGGAACCTTACTACATGATAATCATATCGATAATAAGTACTATTAGATAATTGATGGTAGTCAGTTACGACCCTATGGTTGATGACATTCACGATTATAAGGGTAAATATAACAACCATTGACCTATACCCAAGTAAATATTATTCTTCATGTCCTCCTTGGACTTTCACTCGCATAATAATATCAATTTAATTTTTATCAATTGCATGCGCCGCTAGACGGGAATATATTCTACCATATCTTATTCAAAATTGGGGGTGAGAACATCTTACGTACTGCATATAACTTACACTACTATTCGATAATGTTGACTGTTGAGTCACTGATAAATTGGCATATGCATCTAAGACCTGAAGCAATACAAATGATAATACATGGATATTGGTTCAGGACACATGTGTAATATCACTAATATGCAATGCACATTGATTCAAGATGGAGGGACCAAACACGTGTAATATGATATGTGGACATTGTTGGTTTAGAGAACCCAATGCAAACTATAATGGCCCCATCGTCTATGTTATATCCCATAAATTCTTATCATATATTTCAATAATAAATTATTTTAAAAGTAACCTGGATTGATTTTGGTGTTTTCCATACTTAAATAATAATTGATATACTTGAAATGTTTACGACAAAGTTTGATTTTCCTCTCCCCTTTCATGAACTTATTTAATATAATAATGGAAGATCAGATTGGTTGAAACTACGCATGGAAAAAACTTAATGCACGAATATACTAACGCATAGATTAAAATCTAATTATTATTTCAAAAAGAAACCGAAAAGGAGTTAGGCCCATTTGTCTTCTTTAACAGAAATTTCACTCGCAAATCTCACTTTTTCACCCCCATTGTAATTCATAGAAAATTTATGAGTAATAAGACAAAAACATTGATAGTGCAAGAGAGATTATACACTGTTGCATCATTTCCATCAATATATATATATATATATATATATATATATATATATATATATATATATATATATGGAAATCTTGAATGTATAGCATGGATGGAATTCGCTATCGTAGATTTAAACATTTTTATTTTCTCCATGATTATAACAATAATCCCTATAATGAAAGCATGATCCGAAATTGATAAGAACAAATGAAGTATCAATAATCTCATAGAAATCCTACGGTAAGGATATCAAAGGTTACATTGGCATACAAGTACATGAGATCGAAACTATGCGAAACCCAATTGGAAGGAGGGATAAGACTTCGTTACAAAAATATCATATGGCTCTAGGAATAATCATGTGTATAGGTTCCAAAAGCAAGAGGGGGGATATTTATCGTTACCAATATAACATGCACATCATAAGAATAACTAGGGTTCTAAATATGTTCAAGCATATGGGGTACAAAAGTCATATAAAACCAACATCAAGAGGAAGGTATAATATCATTACCTCCGAGGATGTTCCCTCGGGATCTCTCACACGGAAATAGTATTTCCGTCGCTTGAACGAAATGTGGAGGCATGCACCACGATGACCATGAGCTTTCCTACGTAATGGTAGTCGCGGATCCTCGATCGGAGCTTCTTCTCCAATGTCAACGACGACCCTCCGTCGACCAATTCAGCCAAGGTGGTGGTGCTCCAACGAGGGGGGAGGATATGGTGGATAGGTTTTGGAGAGGAAAACCTATAATAGCTTATTTATAGAAGGAGAGGTGTAAATGTATTCGATTTCGGATCCGGTTCGGATCTATATATGGATCCCGATCATCCAACATAAAATATCGATGTCTTGGGCTAGGAATGTCAGATTGGATGTTCTTAGGCTCGTTGGAAAGATCTCGACGAGATCCACGAAATGAAGTGACTATTTGAATTTTTTGAAAGTCAAAAATGCTCCAGACGTTTGGAAGAGAAAAAATATATATACAGGGTTTCACATTTATATTACTCATTCTTTTAGTTTAATACCCTGCATCCATCTTATGATTTTGCTATACATAGGATGTACTTGATCTTAAGTATATGGGGTATTAGACTAGTGATTTTCCATTTCCTCCAGTACCTCTTTTTTTGCTGCCTATACTCAGAGATCTATCACCCTTAGTATAGGGGAGGTAATGTTGGTGCATTCTACTCACCGGTTTTCCCTTTTGTGTACAGTCTTCTATACTTAGGATAGCTTGATTCTAAGTATAGGGGGATCACCGACTTCTATTGATTCTATTCTTTCATTCCTTTGAGTCATCGTAGTACATCATTCTTCCCACTTTTTTGTACTCAGCACGAGTTTTGTCTCCCTTCATCGCTCTCTGATTACTCTGAGGGCATCAATGGAGATAAGTATGGGGTGTTGGACATGAGAGACCATGACATGCAATTATGCAATAAATGTTATTGCTAATATCATTCCCTGATCTGAAATGAAGAATAACTAATTTGCATAATATGTCCCTTAGTACAATTACGGTTATGTACCATGGCCATCTTAATGACCATACAACTGTTTATTCAATTATCGAATCATAGAGGCTGGTCCTTGGATTAGTATCTAAAGTGTTAGATTGAAGTATCACCAAGCACCATCAAATGACTATTAACAGAGGATCTCCAACCTGAGAAGGAGATAGCAATCCTTTCTCTAAAGGCTGATTTCTAGCCGTCCTCTTCATGCATGTCCTCTTCATAGTAATTGAGACTCGAAGATGTTAGATAAATTAGGTCAAAGAGTTGATTTGAAAGGAGATAGATGTGTTATTACATTACTGAGTATGTACATTTGGCAGACCAATAGGTTGATGACCTAATCAAGGTCTATACACCGACACGCTGGTGTGTATACACGAGCATATGAGTAATACAATCTCTCAAAGGAATCATACGAGTTCATTACTGAACCAGAAGACATGAGCTCAATCATGAGATAATGGGAAAAATCAAATTCCACATACGGTCGTATCGCTTTGGAATCTTGACTGAATTTTTAGGTTTGATATATGCTTTTGGAAAGTATATGATCAACACCTAGGTATGATATATGCTTTTGGAAAGTATATGATCAATAACAACTCCCAATGATCAAATGAGAAACTTAATGATAAATCCCTGAAGTAGACAATGTAAAATTGAACTTATACTTCGAGATTATTATGGGTTTTCCAGTATGCAAGATGTATAGGTATTAAATTCTTTAGGGTGATGTGATCATAAACGATTGTAGAACCATGATGCTTCCATTCCTAAGGAGTGATGAAACGGGTCTGGATTTTAGTAATTCCTATTAGTAGAAAAGTATTCTAATCTCGGTCCATGTGTTGGACAGTAATCTGAATGTGATTCAGATGCAATGAAAAGATTGGATCTACGACCTTGATTTAATCAAGCATCTATAGGAGGTCCACAAGATCTTGATTTGAGATGTGATCTCAATATCCAAGTCACTATATGTAGAACAATACAATCTTTCACCTTGTCCTTATCTCCAAGTATCCGCGGAGAAAATGCATTATCTTTCAAAGAGTTCATGGATAATTTCATTGTTGATATATGTATCCAAGCATCGAGAAAATGGATAATTAAATGTGATTTAATTATTATGAATAATATGAATTTGATTCATATTGTATGGAGAGTTGTCTAAGATAATTAAATGAGATTTTATTACCAAAGATGTAAACAATGTGAATGCAGTTCATATTATCTGGGCACATGAGAATAGAGATCCAAGATGATTAAATGTGATCTAATTATCATGGATATTGAATAATGTGGATAGCACTATCCATATTAATCACATATATTATAAATTTAATTTATATTATATAAGAGAGAGCTATTTGTAACGTACATTTGTTAATTAAATGTTGATGTGATTTGGATTCACATTGGACAATTAATTGAAAATGTAATTTATATTTGATTTTGGGTTGTGAATGTGATTCACATTTTTCCAATGGTAAGATTGCAATAATCACAAAATAATTATGAATTATTTCTGTTGAATAATTTACAACAATTGTTGTTGTAAATATTGGAGATACATGGAATCATGCATTCTTGAAGATTGGATTGAGATTCCCCCTTTCCTAATAAGCGAATATTACAAGGAAAGGGTGGTCATCCACTCTTCCTATATGGAAGGGGGAGCCTCCTTTCCATTATCTCCAAGTTTAATTGATTTAATTTTGGGATTAAATCATATTGATTTATCAATATTTATTTAATCTAAATCTAAATCATTTTTTTTGGCTTTTACCAACAAAATCTTGGCCATTAAAAGAAACGCAAATCAACGTAAGACATTGCATTTGTGTTGCCCTTGGATTGAGATCCATCGATCCCAAAATATTATAAATAGAAGGGCACCCCTTTCTATTCATGTGCTAATGAAACATAAGGTTGTCTCCCTCTCCCTTTCTCTCTACACGCCCTCTCTCTCTTATGGCCGTCCACCATGGAAGCCCTAGAGAGAGTCTCCATCACCGCATCGTCATCGTTATGCTGCCCGATCGTTTGCTCATGGATTTTTGTCTCCTTTAACGTGCCTTACTTGTGAAGAAGACGTCGTATCTCGTTTGACAAGATAAGTAGATTCATCGCTTGTATCATCCACCTGGATTGTAAGGAGTACACGTCTCATCCACGCGCTCGCAAGCGTCTCCTCCATCGGATCAGACTTGAGACAGGAAGTCTCTTCGTTTAGATACTCCATTGCAACTATGATTCAAGAGATAAACATAATACTTATTTGTGGTTTAGATTAAATCATCCAAGAAGTGTTCTTGGATCATGTGGTTTCATCGCATGAAAATTTTAATTTCCGTTGCCTCGAGCAACTAGGGCGTCTAATCGCAACGATCGCATTCGATGTGATCTTCACGCCTTCGTGATGCTCTTAAGGGTCTTACCATATCCTTCAAGTGGTATCATATCCGTAGTTCGAAGGTTTCGGATACGATCCATAAAGCTAAGGCGAATTGGGCTCATTTGGGTTTGCGGAATTTTATTGCATTTCATTCACGAAGCTTTGTTTTGTGATATTTTTAGGTTCTGTTTAAATTATTTAAACACAAAAATTGTATTCTGTTACCAATTAAATAAGGAAACCATGGGATTTGAGTTTGAGTGATTTGGAATCCGAATGCTCTAGTTATGAATAATTTAGTGAACATCTAACCACTCTTTCGGAGACTGCGAATCTTGACGTAATTAAGGAGTTAATTACTATTTTGAAACGCCTAGAAATGCATGTAAATCACTTGAGTTCTGTTTTAAATCAAACTAGCAAACTTTTAAAACTTACTTTGCTTAATTTGGATTTAAATTTATTGAGACATGCTAATTTTATTAAGTGAGGGTCACTGCTGAAAATTACTTTCCTAATCATGAACCTTGTGATTGTCATTTATTAATTAGTGAAATTAAATGGTTTATTTTCCTGGAATAATTATGGATAAATATTTGTGAAATATTTGATGATAATTGTATCCTTAAATGACATTTCCTTAACCAATAATTGATTATATATGATTTAAAACATAATTGGTTGCTCATTTTACTTTCCAACAAACAAAGTTGCTTGAATATAATTGGGGATTTGTTTAGCAAATCTCCTTATAATAATAAGAAATGTTTTGATTATTTTTATATGGTATAATTTCGGTTGAAAAATGATGATCATCTCAATTACAAATTGATCTATTTTGCATTATCCTTTCTCGAGACGGATATGGTATCTAGTCGGGGCGCATTAGGGTAGCAGGTTGCACTGTGTGCGGTCTGTCCCACTACCGTCGGTACTGGCTATGACAACGGGTAGGGTTGGTATAATGATTGAGAAATCATGATGTATTTCTAATTATTAAAACTCCAAATAATACGTATTTGAGATAATACCATATTTCAAGTAACAATTAAAAAGTGTTTGTTGGATATTAGTTGGATCATTACTTTAATATGATTAGATCAATTGGAATCCAATTAAAATTAGAACACTCTATTATGAGTAGAGTTGTTATTTCTCTTGAAAGAATTAATCGTAATGAATATGATTCATAATGATTAATTAGAATTTGAATATGATACGGATATCACATAAGAGACATCCATGGTCTTCCATAAAGGCGAAGGGTTCTGTCTCCAGGGATTGTATGTAGGAGATGCCTTTCCAAAGTGAGAGCTCTTGTATACAAGCGCATCTGGATCAGGCTCTTCACTTCTCGACAGAGTAAGGACATATGCGTAGTGACCCCAATATCGGGTCCTCATATTATTGGGGTGATATTCGATTACGTATAGCGAGTTGTATTCCTGTTGACGAATTTTTCAATTAATGACGGGTCAACATCACCTTATGGATGGTGGGCCAGGGTATTAAAGACCGAATTGGGAATGTAAGTTTGACTTCCAAGGCGGAATATGTTCCCGCTTCTTTTTATCCGAGTTACGGGTTTTCATATTATTGGGATGTGACAAAGATAAGGAAGGAGATCTCATATCTTACTGAGATATGATGGTATGTATATCTCTTACATTGAAAGTGATTAAGGGAATGAACTTTCAGTGTTGACAAGGCAAGACAACTTTGATATAAAATTTCCTAAATCAAAGTCATATATATTTATGCAAATTTCTTATTTCAGATAGTCCTTCATTAAACCCACTCAATACTATACTCAATATTAACCAGTATAATATCATGGATTGGATCCAAGATCAAGATATTGTACTTGCAGTTGAACACATAATGCATGTGGTTTCAATGTGCATGTTTCGTCATAATAATGAGGAATAACAACTAAATAGACAATAGGACTACAACCCTAGGTTTTGTATGTCTCTAAAGTCTTGATCTCATCAAATGTACTTTGAAAGTGACATGTCGTTGATGATTGTAATTGTCGAATAATCCTTATAAAATCTAAGAAGATGTTTTGGCATGCATATGTGCTCTTGACATTTTATCATGAATGCCATGGTTCTCTGCATCATGCAGAAAGGTTTCTCTATAAGAGATGATGTACTCAAAATAGTCGAGTACCTGTTGAATCGTGATTCATCACTCTTTGTTCTTTTATTTTGGCTACAAAACCTTTGCAAAAGACCATGTAGATATGTGTAAATAGAATAAATTACCAAAATGCATGCATTGTGTAAATAGTGATAATTAGCATGTTTTTGTGCATAAATAAAAGAATAAAGAAATAAAAGAAAAATAGGGAAATATTTAGTGACCTAATCCCAAGGGAGGGCTCAGCATGGGCCTGACCGCAAAAGAAACTAAGTAGAGAGAGATAAGGTCAATCATGTGTGTACATAACCCTATGTATATAAAAAAATTTTTCCTCTAAATAAAATCAAAAATGAGTTTTTGTTAATTTGTACTTATTTATAAAAAAAATAAAAATCATAAAAATCAAAATAAAAAGAAAAATAATAAAAATCATTTTTTCACCTTGTATTTATACCATATACATATGTATATAAACCTGTTTATTTAAGTAATGTAAATAAATCATAAAAATAAAATAAAAATACCTTTTTATTTCAAGTTTTATGTTGTAAATAAATAAAGTATAAAATTGGAATAATTGTACAAAAATAAATAATTAAAAATAAAAATAAAAAATACATATATGTGCATACCTATATATAATAATAATATAATGTAAATACTTTACTTATTTTATAAAAAAATAATTAAAAATCACTAAAAAATACTTTGAAAATAAATAAACATTTTTATTTTGAAATTTTTTCGAAATAAAATCATTTACTTATTTTAATTGAATTTTCAAATAATTAATAAATGGCGGCTTCCCATTGGTCCACGGGGGATTGTTGACCCCTGCTCAACTCTCCCTCCAAGACCACTAGCCTGCGGATCCTGCGCCTCGACCCGATTTCTCGGAATTTTCATGCCTTGATCCGACCATCATCGATTGAAACCCCGGGCTCCATTTATAGATCCTTCATCCAAGACCCTCGCCCGGGGTTGATCCTAGGGATCCATGCACCTCAGTACCCGTCCCGACTCCTTCTTTCCTGGATCTTCACATGTATATAGCTCAGCTCCGCCGCTCTTTTCAGACCATCTTTGGCCTCCGCCTTTCATTCTAGGACCTCCATTACCCTCCTTAGAGTGACAGCTATTCGAGGGGTGTTGCAGTGAGGAGGGAGTAGCCCTAGTCACTGATCCGGTGAGCTTCATCGCCGTTCGCTGCTGCGAGGTGCGCCCGAGCCTCTGGCCCCGACGAACCATTGAGGCAAAGATCCTAGGAGCTTCCTTAGCTTCAGCCCAGTCGACCTCATCCATCAGGTACCTTCGATTACCTCTAGGATCGTCTAATTTTTTATTTCGCCCAAATCGCGCCGCCGGCTGATTCACCTTGTTCCAGTCACCCATTCGATCATCCGACACCCGATTCACCTTCACGAGACTCCTCCCCACATTCTCCGCACCTTCGATCATCCCGTCTCGCCTCGGAGCAGGACCTCAGGTCTCCTCCGCCGTCACTTCGCCGGAGACCACGCTCGCGCCCCCTTCCGATCACCCATTCCACCTACTAACGGGTCGAGGCTCTTTGCCCTCGACCCAGGAGTCTCTCTGTGTTGTTTTGCAGGTCTAACGACCCCATCTGGAGGTCCCAACATCCGAGCACGGGAGCTTTGCTCCTCCTTCATCGTCGAAGCTCCCTAGAGCTTTCTGGCTTCATCGGAGGTGCCCACTAGCTGCGGAAGAGTCCGAGCTTCCTTCTCCACATCCCATCAGCCCAGGAGGAGGTCCAGCGCGCACGGATTGAGCCGACGAACTTCGCCGGAGTCGAGTTCTTGCAGGACCTCCAGCTATCATTCGATCAGTCCCTCCGCTTCAGTTCTGATCAACATCGTCCATCTACGGAGCTTCATCCACCATCCGATTCACCTGGGGCTTGATCCAGACCATTCATCAACGAAGGGGTCCCGACGCTCTCAGCCATCAGATCTACGAGTGGCACCCCCTCATCCGTCAGATCTGAATAATAGGGGTAATTTCACTTAGGCCCCTCTTTTTATTGCATTTATAGTTTAGTCCTGTAAATATTTAGTGTAGTTAATTTTAATTTGGAAAATTTGCATCTTGTACCCTGTGTTTACTTTATTTGCATTTTAGTACTTGTGTGTATTGAACATGTGCCTCGACACATGAGTTAATGGACATTTTGCATTTTCCATGTTGAACTTGTGAGGTGTTAGTGTTTGGTATTTTATAAATAGGAATTAGACTTATACCCCTCTGTGTCTGAGCCACATGCTACACGCGTGTTTTTGTAATCTTTTTGCATTCCAGGCCCTGCACTTTCTTTATGTATTATTGATTGGTCCTGGAAATATGTTTCTTTATACTTAGGTCCCTACTTGCTATGTGCCTTGTTTTTATTGAATAAAATATCAAATCAAATTCAAATTAGGTGAAATTTGGACACGTGGCTCCTACCACTGTGTAAAAATTTCCCCAAATTTTTTAGAACATTTTTTAGAATTTTTGATATTTTTAAAAATTCAAAAACATGTTTTTTTGTTATTGTTTGAACAAGAAAATCAAAGAAAAATATAAAAACTTTTCTAAAAATTCTAAAAAAATAGGGATTGTTAGTTTAGCGGTTTTTTTAGCTTCTATCCAATTTTAATGGTATTTGGATTTATAAAAACCATAAAAATTGAAAAACTCTTAAAATCTTATAAAAATCATAAAAAATTCTATAAAATAAAAAATGCAAACTCTATTTCCATAGTTTAGTTTTTATATATATTTTTCATAAAAATTATCTCCAGATTTTTCTAGACCAATTATCTATTTTTGATTGGTCTTTCAAGTCTTGCTACACAGTAACCCACTGTTTTCCTTCTTTTTGATGTTTATAAAATCATATAAAAATTAGAAAATTCTGAAAAATTCACCAGAAACACTAAAAAATATATAAAAAACACAAAAAATAATTTTATTTAAATTTTATATGCATTTTTGAGTGTTTAAATAAATTGTTGAACTTGCTTGTTTATACATTTTCTCATTTTTCCTCATTATTAAAAATACAAAAAAAATTTTAAAGAATTGAAAATCCACCAAAAAATCTTTTATTTATTTTATTTTATTTTTAGACTACTTCGTAGGCCGTCTTGGCCATCTCGTGCTCCCTGAGTCTGACCATGTTCGCTATACGAGGTTAATAAACTAGCGAGGACCGCTTTTTGTTTTTCTTGTTTTGTCCTTTGTTTTGGTGGTTCTTATATTTTCTTGTTGAGTCCGAGTCGAGAGGTTGAGGTCGCAACGACCATTGATACCTATCTCCCTTATTCTCTCGGGTTTTTCGGCTCATCAGAATGGTGCCGTTGCTGGGGAGCAGGCTTAGTAGTCGTCATTTTTCGACTTTTGTTCATTTTTGTTTTCCGCAGCTTTTTCTGCGGCTTTTCTTTCGTCTGTAGCTTTTCACGGCCTTTTGTTTTCCTCTATTTTCTTTTATTTTATTTTCTTTTTCTTTTTGTTTGTGTTGTTTGTCTTTATTGTTATTTATGCATATAGTGTTATTTTATTTTTTATTACTTGTCGTTTCTGATACACCTCTGTTTGACTTTTTGCGAGGGCCCGAGGATCGAGGCAGCTCTTCTCGAAGAGCCGGCGCTACCGTGGGAGTCGGAGGTGGCTCTCTTCTCTACGGAGCTGCAGAAGGACGCAAGAAGCCGTGCAGGAGTGTGGGAGCTGCGGAATAGCCGTGGAGATAGTTTAGTCTAGTTTAGTTTTCTTTTCAGATCCATTATAATGTTGCAATAATACAGGGACAGACACTTGGACACTTTTGTGATATCGGGGTCTGTTTCGCTGAGCACCGATGTGCTCAGGGGTCCTCATTGCGGTTTTTCATCGGTTTTTATTTTCTGACCATTTATTTACTGCTTATTTGAGTTTCACGGTTTTTGGCCTTAGCTTAGGATTTTCTCTGATTGCGCCGTAATAATTAGGGTCCATACGCTTAACTATCTGCCTGTACCTATTAGATCGTAATTGGACCTAAATAAAAATTAATAAAGAAATGGCTAATTTGGTCACTTGAGGGGTCCCGAGCAGCTAGAGGTCGTATACAATGCTGGTAAGACCAGTTGTGGCGGGCACCGATCGACATCCGAGACCGAACACCGACCCCTCCTGTTGACCAATTAGTCATCGGTTCTTTACGTGTAGAAATTGCTTTGTCTGAGGCCGATTCTCATGCATCACATAGGTAGTTTATATTCTATCTTTATTTTATGCATGGATCATTTTGCATGTAGATTGCTGGAGTCAGGTACGCATTTCTTACTCTACATGCATCACTGATTCCCTGCGCATCGACTTTTTCATCTTCTCCCCCCGGTTTTTTGAATTAAAATAATCAGGAGAACCAAAAAATTCGTTAGGCGTTGTTTGATCTGAAAAATACCTAAAAACAAAAACTATAAAATTGGGACTGCTAAACAAACTCGACCCTAATAGACACTTCACCTAAACAATCTGTCTTGGGGAGAGCAACCCCCTCATTGTCTGGTTTGTATGAGCGAGAGAGTGACCCGCACACTAGGATAGAGCCACATCTGAGCCTCGATCAGACTACCGGCCTTTTATATGGGACAGTCTGGTAGGAGGATTGGATTCCTATCAGGTCACGCAACCGCTCTGATATCCTGACATGATCACCTAAATAAAATCGACAAGATAATTGACCGAGCTCTTACGGTCTTCAGCTCAGCGTGGAGTAGGTGAATCCAGGGTTTGTTTGCGCATCTTGTTTGTTTTTCAGATCTCATCCGCCCGACTCGCCAGATTAAGATGATGGGCAGGAGGTCTCTTAGGCAGCCTCTGGCTGCACTGCTTGTTAGCACTCCAGCCCATTTATCTAGGTTGGTTCGCGAGAGCCGAGACCTGCTCTTCGAACCCAAGTTCGATTCCACCCTGTTCCCCCTTGACCACCCTTCTTCTATTCCTGAGATGCCAGTGCCGGATGAGAGACAACAGACAGATTTATCGGCACCTGAGTTTGGGTCTTTTACCTTTGCAGAGACCATGGCCTGCAGCAGAGATGACCGCACCGGAGGTCCCCGACTAGAGCAGACGTACGTCCTGGACCAGGGTGTGATCATTACCACCCTTATCACCTCCCTCGAGATGATGTAACAACAGATTAGGGATCAGGGGGCGTTCATGATAGAGATGAGGAGAGAGATGGAGAAGATGAGAGCCGACCGCGAGCAGCGCGGACTCGGAGGAGACGAACCACAGAGACTCGATTAGCCAGCAGCAGCCACAGCAGCCGCAGCAGCCGCAGCAGGAACATCAGAGCCGAGGCCGATGCGGGAGTTGCACAACCCCAGATCGACAGTGAGACATCGGTGGGTGGTACTTCCAGCTATCGTGGGGGACTTCAAGTTCCCCCCGAACACACTTCAACTACTCCCCCGCTTCCACGGGCTCGCCACTAAGGAGCCCCATTTACATCTCCAGGAGTTTGAGATGATCTGCAGTACAGTCCACGATCGTCAGGTGGACGAGGACACCATCAGGATTATTGCTTTTCTTTTCTCCCTGGCAGACAGCAGCCAATTGGCTGAAGCACTTAGGGAGATTCGAATACACCTGGGAGCTGCTCCGCACCGAGTACTTGAAAAAGTACTATCCACTCGGGCGGACCAATGCAGCGAGGTCCCTGATCAGCAACTTCTCCATGCTCCTTAATGAGCAGTTCCACGAGGCATGGGAGAGGTTCCGAGAGCTCACAGAAAATTCTCGTACCACAACATCACGAAGCCAAACCTAGTTCAAAGCTTCTTCTGCGGGTTGACACCAGAGCTGAAGGGCTGGGTGAATGCTTCTTGTGGTGGTTCCTACTTCGCCAAGGATGAGGATCAGGTCTGGGCCATCTACAAGGAGATGGCCGAGAACTATATAGTGATGTCCCAAACTCGACTCTACACTCAGGGATGCCCTCAGATACAATATATGCAGTACTAGACGATAGCATGGGTCGATGTCGGTCCTTCCACTTCGTCCGCTGCAGCCGCACAGGTCGAGTCCACAGCCACCAACATGGGTATCATCAGCGAGAAGCTGGACCGGATCGAGCTGATAGAGAAGAAGCAGTTCCAGGGTATATCTCAGATGGATCAGATGGCACAGACGCTGAGTGACCTACAGAAACAACTCATGTGTCTCCAAGAGGCACAGATGGCTTCTTAGCCCCGTCTTCAGGCACGAGGAGATCTGAGCAGCAGTGGTAGCTCGTCCCAGCGCTCCAGTCAGCCTAGACAGGTTCACCTTGTACAGGCGGAGCTGTACCAGCAGCCACAGCCGTACAACCAGTCACCACCATCCCCAGACACTCAGATGGTGGTCTACCATCCGGATCAGCCCCTGACAGTACTCCCGCCACCCTCATACGAGCCGGAGCCGTTGATGGATGTCAACGGGATTTGGTACGACTGCCCCTATCCCGATATCCGACGAGACCATCCCGGATTCCACTTGTCAGCCGGAGGCACCTGTTCCCAGCAGCAACCTCCAGTTCAGGGTGGCCAGTACGGCCATCATCGAGAGCAGCACCAGCAACCCCAGCCCCCAGTTCACCACCAGCAGCAGTAATCCCAGCACCACTAGCAGTATGGTCCTCATCCCTATCAACAGGGACATCCTTGGAGGCGAGAGCAGCCTCAGCAGTATCATCCACAGTACCCCTCTCATCCGCACCAGTCGTAGCAGCCTCACTACCAGCGAGGCCACCCGTCAGGTTTTCATGGGCCGACCTATGAGAACCATGCCTTGGATGATCTAGCCCATCTCATGACAGAGCAGCAGGATACCTTTAGACAGGAGATGGATGAGTTCTGCCAGGAGATGCGGGAGATCATGAGAGGGAAGCCCACCATCCCTGCCCAGATTGTGCAGAACCCGAACAATCTGAAGAGGAAATCTGAACAGGTAGAGTTCACAGAGATTAACACTCCTAGTGATTCCTTTGGTGATTTGTCTGCATACATGTTTGATGCTGATTTTGTTACACATAGGAGCATTAGGATACCAGTAGGCAGCGCCTCATCTGAGCGACGCTCCCACGTTACTTCAGGAGCGCCAGGCGAGGAGGAGCGCGGTACCGATGCCGCGAGAGATGATGACGGTGGTGCTGACACCACCATGGATGTTGATCCAGCCGACGGCCTGAGGCCATCGCTTCACAAGAGAGAGGAGGTGGTACTGAGGCTACCGCAGTTGCTGTGCCAGAGCGCGATACTGATGCCGCGAGTTCACATGCCAAGGGTGGTGCTGAGGCCACCAACACTTCTACTGAGAGTCTTGTTGTTTTTCCATCTGTTCATGTACCTCAGGACATTTTTGTGAATAAAGGAAAGGGTTTATTTTATTCTGATCCACCTGTGGTGCTTGATGATGTATGTGTAGATTCGACCGTGCTTGAGCAGCCTAGACCCTTTCCTAGTCCTTCATCTGAGAAGGACCCTGTAGTCCCCTTTACCAGAGCACTCCATTTGGGTAAGGGGCAGAAAAAAGAAAATAAAAAAAAGAATCTCCAGATAGAGTTCAACCAGCAGA
Organism: Ottelia alismoides; assembly: GCA_037367405.1. Classification (NCBI taxonomy): domain Eukaryota; kingdom Viridiplantae; phylum Streptophyta; class Magnoliopsida; order Alismatales; family Hydrocharitaceae; genus Ottelia; species Ottelia alismoides. Next base: position 531,303 of record JAZKJV010002739.1, read on the forward strand.
TGATAGATAGATTCCATATTTAGCTGACTCTTCAGGAGGCCTTGGAGCACATCCCTCTACTCCAGAGATCACTCAGAGACAGGACCACAGTTAGGAGGAAGAGGAGGGACCATCAGTCTGAGATCCATGTGCTTACTCGAGCCACTTGTTTCGCGATACAAAACCGTCTGCCAGCCAAGAGGCCAGATGCAGAAGCCCCGTATGTCAGATGCCACATCCATGAGCAGATGTTCGACCACACTCTATTAGACAGTGGGTCTTCGACCAACCTACTTTTGGCATCCCTTCTCGACCGCTTAGAGTTGGGCACTCTCCGATAGAGCAGGACGGTCCTTCAGTTTGTTGATCGATCTGTCAAGTGGCCGAAGGGGTTGCTGAAGGACGTTGTCGTCACGATTCAGGGCTTGAAATTCCACGTGGACTTCGTGTGTTGGACATGGAGATCCCTGAGTCTGTGACCGATACCCCAATCATTTTAGGACGCCCGTTCTTAGCCACATCTAAGGCAGTGTCCGACCATGATAGCGGGAAGGTGTACTTTCATGTCGAGGGCGAGAGTATACAAATAGAGATGGTCGAGGAGACTAGAGCCAGAGATTCAGCTTGCTCAGAGCTGACTACCGATTCAGAGCAGATGACAGAGGTAGGGCGAGACATCCACCAGCACTGAGTTTTTATGATTACAGATGACGAGGCAGTCTTGGTAGATCCAGTCGCACAGGCCATCCTCTCACCTTCAGAGTTCGCTGATGCATAGATGCCAGCAGAGGAGAGCTTGGAGAGCGCATCCCTGGTCCATGACACATTTCAGGCAGCAGAGCCGGTTCCCGACCATGAGACAGATTTTTGTGAGTATGATACAGATCTCTCAGAGTCAGATATTGATTGGGTAGAGTTCGATGATTTGGTACCGTGTCTGACTTCCACTAAGCCTACAACTAGGGAGGAGGTTGATTCCGTGCAGAGCAGAGAAAGTCCAGCAGAGCAGCCTTTTCCAGATACAGATTGTGAGCGAGAGTTATCATTCTCCCATGCAGATTCGGCAGCATTCACTCAGACCTTTCGGAAGCCAGTTCTGCCAGCACCTACTTTTCCAGAGCTGAAGCCGCTACCATCGTCGTTGAAGTATAGGTTCCTTACGTGTGAGAATGAGATGTACCCAGTCATTATCTCTGCTGATTTGACTGGAGAGCAAGAATCCCGTCTGATGGGAGTTCTTGAAAAGAACCGCAAGGCTATAGGATGGAGTGTAGCCGATCTCCAGGGGATAAGTCCGGCTCTGTGCTCCCACCATATCTACCTCGAGGAGGACGCGAAGCCGTCACTGAGTTCCAGCGGCGGCTGAACCCGAACCTTCGAGATGTTGTCATGAAGGAGATCTCGAAATGGTGGAGCGCCGATTTTATCTACCCCATCTCCGACTCCAAGTGGGTCAGTCTGTTGCATGTGGTGCCCAAGAAGACAGGCATCGCTACAGTTGCCAGCGAGTCTGTAGAGGAGATCGCTACCCAGGTACCCACTTCTTAGCGGGTCTGCGTGGATTATAGACGACTCAACCAGGACACAAAGAAGGATCATTTCCCCCTACCCTTTATTGATCAGATCATTAAGAGACTGGCAGGGAAGAGCCATTTATGTTTTCCGGATGGGTACTCCGTCTATAATCAGGTGGCCATCGCGCCCGAGGAGTGGGACAAGACCACCTTCACCTGTCCCTTCGGGACATATGCTTTCAGACACATGCCATTTGGATTGTGCAATGCTCCAACGACATTCCAGAGATGCATGTTGTCCAACTTTTCGAACATGGTGGGGGAGTTCTTGGAGGTCTTCATGGATGATTTCTCGGTCTACGACGACGGATTCGATTCCTATCTTGACTGCCTAGACCAAGTCCTTCAGCGATGCATTGAGGTTTACCTTGTGTTGTCTTGGGAGAAGAGTCACTTCATGGTGACTCAGGGGACGGTGCTTGGCCATATCATCTCCAACAGGGGCATGGTGGTTGATCCGACCAAGGAGGATGACATTAGAAAACTCAATCCAACGTTCAACTTGCGGCAGTTACGGTCTTTTCTGTGGCACGCCGGTTTCTACAGGCGCTTCATTCATGATTTTAGTAGGATTGCCTGACTTTTGACTGATTTACTGACGAAAGACACTGAGTTCCTTGTTGATGATAAGTGTCTATCGTCGTTTGAGACTCTCAAAAGTCGTGTTGTAGAGGCTCCCGTTCTCCAACCACCCGATTGGTCTCTCCCATTCGAGATCATGACGGATGCCTCCGATTTTGCCGTAGGGGCACTGCTGGGACAGAGGAGGGATGGAGTTCCATTTGCTATTCACTATGCTAGCCGTACATTGGATGTCGCGCAACGGAACTATACTGTCACTGAGAAGGAGATGCTAGCCGTAGTTTTCGCCCTAGATAAGTTCATATCTTACATGATTGGATCTAGAGTGACCATCTATTTTGCAGGTCTAAGGACCCCATCTGGAGGTGCCAAAATCCGAGCATAGGAGCTTTGCTCCTCCTTCATCGCCGGAGCTCCCCGAAGCTTCCCGGCTTCATCGGAGGTGCCCACCAGCTGCGGAAGAGTCCGAGCTTCCTTCTCCACATCCCAGCAGCCCTGGAGGAGGTCCAGCGTGCACGGATTAAGCCGGCGAACTTTGCCGGAGTCGAGTTCTTCCAGGACCTCTAGCTACCGTCCGATCAGCCCCTCCGCTCCAGTTCTGATCATCGCCGTCCATCTGCGGAGCTTCAACCACCATCCGATTCACCTGGGGCTTAATCCGGACCGTTCATCGACGAAGGGGTGCCCGACGCTCTCAGCCATTGGATCTACACGTGGCACCCCCTCGTCCGTCAGATCTGAATAATAGGGGTAATTTCGCTTAGGCCCCTCTTTTTATTGTATTTATAGTTTAGTACTCTAAATATTTAGTGTAGTCATTTTTATTTTGGAACATTTGCATCTTGGACCCAGTGTTTACTTTATTTGCATTTTAGTCCCTGTGTATATTGAACACGTACCTCGACACGTGAGTTAGTGGACATTTTGCATTTTCCATCCTGAACTTGTGGGGTGTTAGTGTTAGGTATTTTATAAATAGGAATTACACTTATACCCCTCTGTGTCTGAGCCACGTGCTATGCGCGTGTTTTTGTGGGCTTTTTGCATTCCAGGCCCTGCACTTTCTTTATGTGTTATTGATTGGTCCTGGAAATATGTTTCTTTGCACTTAGGTCCCTGCTTGATGTGTGCCTTGTTTTTATTAAATAAAATATCAAATCAAATCCAAATTAGGTGAAACTTGGACACGCGGCTCCTTCCACTGTGTAAAAATTTCTCTAAATTTTTGGGATATTTTAAAGGCTTTTTGATATTTTTAAAAATTCAAAAACACGTATTTTTATTACTGTTTGAAATTGAAAATCAAATAAAATATAAAAAATTTTCTAAAAATTCTAAAAAAACAAGGGATTGTTAGTTTAGGGATTTTTTAGCTTCTGTCCAATTTTGGTGTTATTTGGATTTATAAAAACCATAAAAATTGAAAAACTCCAAAAACATTATAAAAATCATAAAAAATTCTATAAAATCCAAAAAAAATGCGAACTCTTTTTCCATAGTTTATTTTTTTATATATTTTTTCGTAAAAATTATCTCCAGATTTTTCTAGACCAATTATCTATTTTTTATTGGTCTTTCAAGTCTGGCTGCACAGTAACCCACTGTTTTCCTTCTTTTTGATGTTTATAAAATTTTATAAAAAAATTAGAAAATTCTGAAAAATTCATCAAAAACACTAAAAAATATAAAAAACACAAAAATAATTTTATTTGAATTTTTTTGTGCATTTTTTAGTTTTTAAATAAATTGTTGAACTTGCTTGTTTATACATTTTCTCATTTTTCCTCATTATTAAAAATAAAAAAATTTAAAGAATTAAAAATGCACCAGAAAATCTTTTGTTTATTTTATTTTATTTTTAGACTACTTCGTAGGCCGTCTCGACCATCTCGTGCTCCATGAGTCCGACCCTGATCGCTATACCAGGTTAATAAACTAGCGAGGATTGTTTTTGTTTTTCTTGTTTTATCCTTTGTTTTGGTGGTTCTTATATTTTCTTATTTAGTCCGAGTCGAGAGGTTGATGTCGCAATGACCATTGATACCTATCTCCCTTTGTCTCTTGGGTTTTTCGGCTCATCAATACCTACCTGACCAATGTTTTAAGAGTTTCGATGGATGCATATACGATGAGTGTCATCATTCTACTGTCTATACTCTGGTCATTCATGAAGCTTCATAATATTCATATTGTATGAATTGAATGAAGCATGTATAAATGTTGAAGTACTCTTATATTGAAATCTTTTGAATTCAACATAAGAGATCCTTTGTCTGAAGAAATGGTTGTTTATAGAGGAATGGAGCACAGTGGAAGCATGGGTCTGGCCTATGTTAGATGGAAAGTCAAAGTGTTGACTTTACTTCAATATGACATCCAAAGAGTTGGATGAATGCCAAGACAACAATAAGTTGATATATTGATAGTATGACTATCTAGTCTATCTCGGATCGTTGGAGAAGGAATCGGATAGTGCATTGGAATAATTTACATCTACATTAAATCATTGAAATTGACATTTTTATCTGATAAAATCAAAGTCTAATAATTGTATCTCATTCTTCTAATAACACTTGCAATTGGGTGCATATGTTTTAGAAGACTAGAAAATTTGATCTTAAAGTTTAATAGTCATCCACATGGATATTGATGCAATTGTTGCAACAATCTCTATTGGATTGACAAACTTCATGTTTTCAGTGGGAGAGCCCTTAGTCTTAAAGAATGTCTCTATGACCTAGATATTAGAATATACTCATTGTTTTTTTAAATATTGGGAATAAACATGAATTCTGGAATATGCCTATCATAAAGAATTATGATGGATATATTTCATATAGTAATCTAACATCTAGTGGACTCTACTAAATTAGAAAATTAATAAATGGTTCACTAACATTTCTAATATTGAAATTAAACCTTAAAAGTTCAATAGGAGGATGAAGATCATTTGATAATGATCTGGCATCAAGTCTTGGACATAAGTCTATTTATGAATCAATAGATAAGTAAGAAATGAAACTTTAGAGTGTCTGAAATTTCAAATCTTACATACTTGTGAATATTGTATTCAAAGTAAAAATGTCCATTACACCCTTCTTTGGGAATGGTGTTAGATGCCAAGATATTCAGAATCTCATACATATTGATGTATGTAGATCATCTATATCATAATGAACATTAATGATATGTGATATCATTCGTTGATTATTGTGATATGAGATTTCTTCCATTCACCTTATAAACCTCTAAAATGTTCGAAGATTTAACAATTTAGGTTTAGAACTAAAGTTTGAAGGAAGATGGAATGAATTTGATCTAACCAAGGTAACTTGTACCTATTAGATGAATTCAAAGAAATACCTTTTGGAGATATGAATATCATTCCTATCTCAATCCTCTTAATACACCCAATGTCAATAGAGTTGTGAGGAGATACAATTGGATCATGTGTGACATGATTTGATCAATAATGAATTTTAGCATAATTACAACTTAGTTTCTAGGGTATGTTTGTAGTAAAGACTACAATATATATCCTTAATAAGGTTTCATGCAAATTAGCTGGAATCTAGCATCCGAGAGTGCTACTTTATTAGGAATATGAAGGATGGTATTAGATACCTACTTTACGACCTTGAGATTGTTAAAATATTTCATATATGAGAATGTGATTCTTAGAGGATGAGACACTTGAGAATCAAGATGAAAATGAAGTAAAGGAACTCATTTAATCATGAGAAGATAATGAGGCTCCTAAAATAGGAAACTAAAAGAACAATTAAAGATGAAATACAAATATTTCTTCAAATAAGTTTGAGGATGTATTCCATGTGTCAGTTAAGTCTGACAATGATCTTACTTCATGTGGTGAAGCTTCTAACGAGCAAGACATGGAAAGATGGATGTTAGGAATAAAGTATAAAGTAGACTTCATATACGAGTGTTGTTAATGGACCCTTGAGGATCCACCTATATGGGAGAGACCCATTACGATGTAAATGGATCTTCAAGAGAAAGAGCGAACCTGATGAGAAGGTAGGGACCTTCAAAGCAAGGCTCGTAGCCATGAGCTAGACACTGAAGAGAAGACATCGCTTTCGATGAAACTTGCTCTTTAGTTACCATGCTTGAACCCGTCAGAATATTGCTAACTATAGCTACAAAACTCGACTATGACATCTTCAGGATGTTAGTTAGGATTGCATTCCTATATGAATACTTCTCTGAGGATATTCATATGAAGTAGCCCCAGGGCTTCATAGTCGAGGAAAGCAAGGTATGCATGCTGAAGATCTCCATCTGTGGACTCAAATAAGCTTCTTGTAGTTGGAACACTAGATTTGATGAAATTATAATTGTTATGATTTCATATAGAATCTTGATGAACTGTGAGAAGCTTAGTGGGAGTGCTGTTGTGTTCATCGTGCTAAATGTAGATGATATCCTAATCATTTAGAATGATATAATGATAAAAATGAGTGTTTTATGATCTGGCTATTCCATACCTTGAGATATGATCTCAAGGATACCTCTTGGATCTTAGTTCTGAAGGTGTTTAGAAGTAAAGAGAAGATAGTTATTTGGATCATCACATTAATGGTACACCATGGATATATTCCAATTTGGAAAATCCAAGTAAGGCTTCCTTCCCTTAAGATATGGTACTGACCTGTCTAAAGGGATATCACCTGAAGGAACTGAGGAAGTGAATGCTAAAACTACTTTCCCTTGTGCATCGATTATGAAAAGCCGGGTGTTTGTCGAATGTGTAGAAAAGCTAGATGTCTACCATGCAGTGGGAGTAGTAAACGGTTACTAATCCTACCATGGAAATAAAACACTTTATTGTATTAATAATAAAATCTTCAATGATGACAAGACATAGAGATAGTTATCTCAAAGTTTTATCATAAAGATCATAAGACTTTATAGATAGTGAACTGAAAGGTCTTAATTGCAAATACCTTAGGAGATAGAGATCTCCAGGAATAAGTGTGTTCTGATAATGATAATGGAAATTACAAACTGGTTATAATAATAATTGAGATATAGTGTCAATAACACTATAAATAACAATGTTGAGTATAGGTTGCATAAGATGCAACATTCGCATTGCATGCGAGCACTGTTACTGGGGATATGCAAGTGTCGTAAAAGGACTTGACATAGTCTCTTGGGAACAGAGTGACTGATCAGCTTACCTAGCTATTTTCTAAATATCCTATGACTGTCACATGAGCGTGGGTTTAAAGATTAGCCCATTAATGGCTCTTTAGGATAGTGGGAGATTGTTGGACATGCGAGCCCACGTTGAGACATTATGAAATAAATGTTATTGCAAATATCATTCCCTGATCTTAAGTAAAGAGTAACCAATTTGCATAATAGGTCCCTTACTAAAATCATACAACTATTTATTCAATTATTGAATCACAGAGGCTGGTGCTTCGATGAATATCTAAAGTGTTAGTTTGAGGACTCATCAAGCACCGTTAAATGATTATTAAGAGAGGATCTCCAGCCTAAGAAAGAGATGGCAATCTTTTTTCTAAAGGCTGATATCTAACCGACCTCTTGATGCATGTCCTCTACATAGGAATTGAGACTCAGAGGTGTTAGATAAGTTAAGTCAAAGAGTAGTTTTAACGAGATCAAGATAACTACAATCCTATGTCGTATGTTGTCACGATATAGGCACACATCCTCTGACCAGAGACAGATGTGTTACTATATGACTGGGTATGTACATATGGCAGACCAATAGATTGATGACCTAATCAAGGTCTATACACTGGCGCGCTGGTGTGCATACAAGGGCATATGAGTAATACGATCTCTCAAAGGGATCATATGGGTTCATTACTGAACCGGAAGACATTTGCTCACTAATGAGATATTGGGAAGAATCAAATTCCACGTGCGGTCATCTCCCTTTGGAAGCTTGACTGAATTTGTAGGTTTGATATATATTTTTGGAAAGTATAAGATCAACACCTAGGTATGATATATGCTTTTGGAAAGTATATGATCGATACCAACTCCCAATGATCAAATGAGAAACTTAATGATAAATCCCTGAAGTAGACAGTGTAAAATTGATCTTACACTTCAGGATTATTCTGGGATTTCCAGTATGAAGGATGCACAGGTATTGGGAATACCTGGGAGCGATGTGATCATAAATGATTGTATAACCCTGATGCTTCCATTCATAGGGAGTGATGAAACGGGTCTGGATTTTAGTGACTCCTCTTAGTAGAGAAGTGATCTAATCTTGGTCCATGTGTTGGACAGTGATCTGAATGTGATTCAGATGCAATGAAAATATTGGATCTACGGCCTTGATTTAATCAAGCATCTATGGGAGTTCCACAAGATCTGGAAGTGAGATGTGATCTCAATATCCATGTTACTGTACGTGGACCAATAGAATCAACCTGTCCTTATATCCGAGTATCTGCAGAGAAAGTGCATTATCCTTGAAAGAGTTCATGGATAATTTCATTGGTTATATATGTATATGAGCATTGAGAAAATAGATAATTAAATGTGATTTAATTATAATGAATAATATGAATTTGATTCATATTATTTGGTGAGTTATCTAAGATAATTAAATGAGATTTGACTATCAAAGATGTAAATAATGTGAATGTGATTCATATTATTTGGGCACATGAGAATAGAGATCCAAGATGATTAAATGTGATTCAATTATCGTGGATATTGAATAATGTGGATAGTAATATCCATATTAATCACATATATTATTAATTTGATTTATAATATATAAGAGAGAGCTATTTATAAATTACATTTGTTAATTAAATGTTGATTTGAATTGGATTCACATTGGGCAATTAATTGAAAATGTAATTTATATTTTATTTTGAATTGTGAATGTGATTCACATTTTTCCAATGGTAAGATTGCAATATTCATAAAATAATTACGAATTATTTTTGTAGAATGATTTACAACAATTGTTGTTGTAAATATTAGAGATACATGGAATCATACAATCTTGGAGATTGCATTGAGATTCCCCCTTTCCTAACAGGAGAGGGGAATGACCACCAATTCCTACAAGGAAAGGGTGGCCGTCCACTCTTCCTATATGGAAGGGGGAGCCTCCTTTCCATTATCTCCAAGTTTAATTGATTTAAATTTTGGATTAAATCATATTAATTTATCAATATATATTTAATTTAAATTAAATTAATTGTTATTGATTTTTACCAACAAAATCTTGGCCATTAAAAGAAAAACAAATCAATGTGAGCCATTGGATTTGTGTTACCCATGGATTGATATTCATGGATCCCAAAATATTATAAATAGAAGGGAACCCTTTCTCTTCATGTGGTAATGAAACATGAGGCTCTCTCCCTCTCTCCTTCTTTCTACACACCCTCTCTCTCTCTCATATGGCCGTCCAAAATGGAAGCCCTAGAGAGATTTTCCATTACCGCATCGTCGTCGTTGTGCTGCCCGATCGTTTTCTCATGGATCTCTGTCTCCTTTGGCGTGCCTTGCTCGTGAAGGCGTCGTATCTCGTTTGATGATATCAGGAGATTCGTCGCTTGGATCGTCAACATGGATTGTGAGGAGTACGCGTCTCATCCACGCGCTCGCAAGTGTCTCCTCCGTCGGATCGGACATCAGACAGGAGGTCTTTTCGTTTAGAGACTTGATTACAACCACGCATCAAGTGTTAACCCTAATACTTGTTTGTGGCTTAGATGAAATGATGCGAGAAGTGTTCTTGGATTATGTGGTTTCCTTTGAAAAATTTTAATTTCCACTGCCTCGGGCAACTAGTGCGACTAGTCGCTCCCGATTGCATTCGATGTGATCTTCACACTTCCGTGATGCGCTTAAGGATCTTACCATATCCTTCATTGGGGGGGGGGGGTTATATATATAGTATATATACTTTAGCCATAACTCATACTTTGTAACATGGCTATGATTTATAAAATAGAAATAAAAATGCTTTGAAAACATTTTCAAAAATCTTTGCAAAAATAATTTTTTTACAAATATTGTAAAAATGTGTGTGCAGATATTTCGGATACAAAATATTTGTAAAATTATTTTCTGTATAAAAATTGGGTATACTATACAAAATTTTTGAAAATTATGTGAATATTAAAAGTTTGCAAAAACAATTTGTATAATCAATTTTGTAAAATTATTTTACCACATAAGGAAATAAATAAGGGGTACAAAAACTAATTGTATATATTTTTATATTGAAAACAACAATATGCCCCTAACATTCTTTTTACACAAGTATCTTAAAAAAGTTGGTGCAAATAAAATTCATTTTCTACATAAACATGTAACATAAACCTTTTATAAATATGTATATATCTTTATAAAAATCTTCCTTTATTCTTCAAAATACCTAAAAATTTAAAAAGTCAAAATCCATGAAAAATTGTAGCAAAAAGAGTTTTCATAAATACTTGCATCATGATTGACATTTAAACTAGCCTGGAATAAAGTTGAAAAATGAAGCTTGGTTAAGATCTTAGTCCACTTAACTTCACAGGAACCATATAGGACATGGGGTTAAGACTTTTCAGGTCCATAGCGACTTAATTCTTTGACTCCACTAGGCTATGTTCACATATCTTGATGATCCTTAGTAGAACACTTAACAATGCACGCATGACTCTTAGAGACAGTGGCTTGACTTGGAAACACACCTTACACGTATCTCAACACGTATGAGGGGGTGAGGAGGCAGAATCCTTTATATTGGAGTAGCATACCAGGATAGTACATCTAACCAGAACCTCTCGTCCTCCTCTAGGGAGGGATGCACACCTCAACCTAGTCTAGTAGCATTGACATCTAACGACAGGATGCCATGGGTTGCAATAATGCTTCGAAAGAGGGATAGTCTACTTGCTCAAGAAGAAAAAACTCCTTATGTATATGCTGCACCTTGTAGATATTTGTATACATGTCAAAAAATGTGTAAAATTGCCAAAACTCCAAAAAAGGGGACATGCTTGATTAAAAATAAAATGACTGCTAGAGTGTATATAGTAAATAGACAAAGCTTATGTATCCCACTATCTCATCTCAAGAAAGCTTGCAACTGGAGACTTAGCTACGTTGGTTAAGCTCCAAGGGATACGTGACTACATTGGTCGTGGTCCATTCTCTCCTTTTCCCGTCTTCTTGAGCTGGTTGTACTTGAACTTAGAAGGGAATACCCCGCTTCTCGAGGAAAGAGTTGCTAGACTAGGGGATTAGAGTTACCTGGTTGAGGGAGGTTGTTTCTTTTCCATGTTTGAGGTAGGGAGCTACACATCACTTACACAGTACAAGGAAATATTCACATCCATTAGAGTTTGCGTATGTAGACTTGTTCTGACATAGTTGTTAAGAAGTCCTGACCATAAAAGTGTGGAACTAGAAGGTTGTTGTGTCTTAAACCTGTTTTCCAATAAGATTCCGCCAAAATAATAATCCAAAGGTCTGATTGAGCTTCATACTCCAATTTAATAAAGACATGTTTAATAATCAACTTTGATGCATTCTTTTTCTTTTCTTCATGTTTTTCACTTCTTTTTCACATAAATTCTTGCTAAGGGACTAGCAGAGGTAAAGTATGGGAGAATGATGAATGTATGATTCTCATTCTTTATTCTTTTATTTTAGCTTCATCTTTTAGCAAAAACAATGTAAATAAGTGCATATATAATAAATTATCTTTATACATGTCCTTTTCAATACTGCATAATTATCACATATTTTCCAAAAATAAAAGAATAAAGAGAAAAGAAAAAGAAAGAAGGATGTAATTATGAAATAAGTACAGACTGACCCAAAACCCGAGAGAAGGTCAATAAGTGACCTGATCAACTAGGAAGAAAGTAGGGGGAGATAGGGTCCTTAAATAGCCACTTGATACCTATACCTATAAAAAAGTATATTTATACTTTGTACATATTATATTTTTAACATTTGTGCATACCCTTAATAATAAAATAAAATAAACTAAACTAAAAATAAAAAGTTTAAAATATAAAAGAAATAAAAATAAAATCAAAAGTTCTATTATACATTAGCCACACCTGTAAATATTGTATATAATACTTATTTATTTAACACATTTGTTTAATCTATAAAAGTCAATAAAAAATCTTTTATACTTTTTAAATTATGTTATAAATAAAAAATAAAAAAATAAAAAATATTTTTGCAAAAATAACAAAATAAAAATATATGTATATGATATATATATATATGTATAATATACGTGTATAATACACTATACTTTAGTATATATGATGTCATAAAAATAATTAAAATTTATAGAAAAATAGTTTGAAAAATTACAAACATTTCTTATTTTATTCATTTTTTGAAACCACTTACTATTTTTTATTTAATTATGTAGATCCTGGCATTCTGATTTATTCACGTCACATTGTTGACTTCAGTCAACCCTTCCTCTCCAAGACTCGACCGACACCCCCTTCACCGGACCCAATTTCTCCCACTTCTTCTGGTCGGGACTGATCAGCAATCGCCTTACTTTTTGCACATGAATATTCTCTTGGGATACATGATACACAGGGATCCCTAGGCACAACCGGATCGCCCTAGGGTTTCGAGCACATCTTCGATCTTCTGGAACCTTGGGCACCCCTATAAAACATCGCCTCTACCTCCCGAGATGAGTAGCTCATACCTCACACATTCATTCCTCCACTTGCATCTAAATAATAGTGATAGGTTTCAAGAGTAGCCTTTGGACACTCTGATCGATGCAGGAATCAGTGTTTCTCACCTCGTTGTCGGAGCTCCGTCACGATCAGTCTCTTCTGCTTCCTGCCACAAAATCGAGGTCACGACCTCACCTCCGCCTTCACCATACTTTGTTGTTCGCCTAAGGCTACTTAGGTACCACCCCATTTCCCTTTATTTCTTCTCTTCACTTCGATCCAGATTATCAGCCACCTTCCATCTCTTCAGCTCTGACCACCATGGTCCGAGCTCCCTGATTGCCTCCATCCGCACCGATCTTCACCTCGTTCCACGACCATCCTTCTCCGACAGCCTGACCCCCCTGAATCTGTCTTAGCAGAGCGATATTAGCATAGGTTCTTCCCTTCATCTACAACAGGAACCAAGATCCACACTCCACCTCGCTTCTCCTTATAATTGCAAGCAATAACATGATTGGAGCAAAGCCTCTGAGTCTCTCGTTCCTTTGCAGGTACCCATACGCATAAGGAGACATAGTTTGAACCTCATTCCAGGTGGTAGAGCAGCTCTAGGTGGAGCACCACCATCTCGATCATCCGACCATCAACTCCTTCATCCGAGCATTCTGATCGATGCATAATGACTTCACGATGATGTTAGACCCTTTCGTAAATCCATCAGACCCGTGGATCTCACTCCACGTCTGGTTGAAGTTCCCCTGAGCTGAGTTCTTCCAGTTCTTTTCTTTGTCGTTCTATATGGAGATGGAGTTCCAGATTCGATCAGAGCTTCCAATATAGCCCAACTTCCCACCATCTGATCTAAGCCGGGCCCTCATCTGCGCCGCCCGACCAAGCAGCTTTGCAAACCATTGGATTAGACCTGCATGTCAGATCTGACCGCACACCCCCGACACATCCAGACCCGTTAGATCAACCTTGCAGCACGACATCAGGATCATACGCGCTTGACATCTCATGCTTACGTAACGTGTCCTGGCAAAGGGTATTTTGCACTTTTCAGTGGCATGTTTTCTTTATTTCATTTTAATCTTATAAATATAATGTGTAGTTGAGAACAATTTCAGTTAGTTCCCTATAGTTTTCATATTTGCAATTTAGTCCATCTAAGTTATAATTGCGCACACCCATATACATTTTTGTGGTCATTTTGCATATTTTACCTTGAACTTGTTAACATTTATAGAATGAATTTTTAGTTTTGATATTTGCATATATACCCCTGTGCGTACTATTTCAAATGCTACACGCGAGTTTTGTGGACGAATTGCATAGATCCCCTTCTAATTCCTACATTTGTTATTTCAGAGGCCCATAAACTTAGTACTTACATAAAGGTCCTTGAAAACTATTTTTAATTTTGTATCTTTTATTTAGTGTAATAAATATTAAATCGACTTCAAAAATTACCTAAAAATTACTTATAGCTCCAGCTAGCATGTATTATTTATGATAATTTTTGTGTGTTGATTTGCATGCATTTTTTGTTATTAAAAATTTAAAAAATCCCAAACAGTGTCACGTTTGCCTTAGAAAATCATAGATATTCGAAAATATATATTCAAAGATTTTTAAAAAAATTGAGTAGTTTTCTTCTATTTTCTCTAAGCTCCAGTATCATTTTTTCTCAAAAATACTCTAGATTAACCTTAAAATTTATACTACACTAGAAAACTTATAAAAATATATAAAATCATAGAAAAATTCAAAATAGTGATTCCAGTCCCTGTTTACATATTTGCTTGTATTTTATTGTAAAAATCACTTTCAGGAGTTTTAGACACTTTATTTATTTTTAATTTGCAAATTACTCTTGGTTGTCCATAGTTTGTCTATTTCATCACTATTTGTTTTTTAAAAAATCACAAAAACATATGAAAAATCTATAATAATTACCAAAAACATTATAAAACATATAAAAATCCAAAAATATTTTTATTACAATTATCTGAATATTTTTGGTCCTTTTTAAAAAATATAAAAAGAGTGTTTGTGTGTGTTGAGCTTGTTTTCTTATATTGAAAAATAAAAAATTATAAAAATTTAAGACCACTAAAACAATAAAAAATTCTTTTATTTCTGAAATCTCACTACTTAGCTCTTAATTGTGCTCCTAGAGTTCGACCCTGGTCACTATACATGGCAAATAAAAGTAGCAAACCGCTCACATTCATGTTTTGATTTTTAATGTGGTTTATTTTCTCCTTTATAGATTTGGTTTATTTAGGAAAATGATAATAACTTAATTAATCCACCTTAATCGACTGAAAATTGCATCATCAATCACTTTATTGATAATTAAGATGAAAATGAAGTGAAGGAACTCATTTAATCTTGAGAAGATAGTGAGGCTCCTGAAATCCGAAACTAAAAGGACAATTAAAGATGAAACACACATACGTTTTCAAATGAGTTTGAGGATGGATTTCATGTGTCAGTTAAGTCTGACAATGATCGTACTCCTTGTGATGAAGCATCTGAAGATCATGACATGGAAAGATGGATGCTACTAGTAAAGTTTAAAGCAGACTTCATATACATGTGTTGTACATGGACTCTTGAGGATCCACTATATGGGTAAGACCCGTTAAGGTATAAATGGATCATTAAGGGAAAGAGGAAACCTGATGTGAAGATAGGGACCTTCGAAGCACGACTCGTATCTACAAGACACACATGAAGAGAAGACATTGCTTGCTATGAGATTTGCTCTTCAGTGACCTTGCTTAAACCCATCAAAATATTGCTAACTATAACTACACAACTTGACTGTGACATCTACTAAATGGAAATCAAGATTGCAGTCCTCTACGAAATCCTCACTGAGGTTATTCATATGAATGAGCCCCAGGGCTTCAAAATTGAGGAAAGCAAGGTGTGCAAGCCGAATAACTCCATATATGGACTCAGATAAGCTTCTTGTAGTTGGAACATCAAATTTGATGAAATTATAAATGTTATGATTTCAAACAAAATCTTAATGAACCATATGAAGTTTAGTGGGAGTGACATTGTGTTCATCATGCTAAATGTAGATAATATCATAATCATTTGGAATGATATAAGGACGATAATAAGTGTTTTATAGACTGGCTATTCCATACGTTGAGTTATGATATCAAGGATATCTCTTAGATCTTAGTTCTAAAGTTCTCCAGGAGCAAAGAAAAGAGGTTATTGGGATCGTCACATTAGTGTTACACTTTGGACATGTTCCATTTTTCGGAAAATTCCATGAAAGGCTTCTTTCCCTTATTGATATGGTACTAACCTATCTAAAGGGATAATACCTCAAAGAGTTGAGGATGTGAATGCAAAAGTTATATGCCCTAGTGCATCAAGTTTGGGAAGCTCAATGTATTCTAGATGTGTACAAAGCCAGATGTCTGCCATGTAGTGGGGGTAGTAAATGTTATTAATCCTACTATGGAGATAAAACACTTGATTGCAGTAATATCTTCAAAGAAGATAAGATATTTGAGATAGTGATCTCAAAGCCTTATCTTCAAGAACTTAAGACTTTATAGATAGTGATCTAAAAGATCATAACTATAGATGCCTTATAAGACATAAGATTGGGTCTTAGTCTTAGGATATAGAGATCTCTGGGTACTAGGGCATACTTACAAAGGATAATAGAAATTGCGTACTGGTTATAATGATTATTAGTTGTAGTGTCAAAGACATTGTAATTACTTTAACAAGATTGACTATTGGTAGCATATGATGAACATTCGCATTAGATGCGAGCACTTTTACTAAGAGATATGCAAGTGCCGTAAAAGGACTTGGCATAATCTCTCGGGAAGGGAGTGACCGATAAGCTTAACTAGCTATTTTTCTAAATAGCCTATGATTGTCACATGAGTGTGGGTCTAAATATTAGCCCATTAATGGGTCTTTGGACTAGTGAGAGATTGTTGTACATGTGAGCCTACGACGGGCCATTATGCAATAATCGTTATTGCAAATATCATTCCCGGATTTGAAATGAAGAATAACTAATTTGCCAAATAGGTTCCTTAGTACTATTAGGATATGTACCATGGCCATCTTAATGATCATGCAACTATTGATTCAATTGTTGAATCATAGAGGTTGGTGCTTGTATGAATATCTAAAGAGTTAGATTACAGACTCATCAAGCACCATCAAAAGATTACTAAGAGATAATCTCTAGCATGAGTAGGAGATGGTAATCCTTTCTCTTTTGGTTGATATCTGACCGACCTCTTGATGCAGGTCCTCTACATAGGAATAGAGATTCAGAGGTGTCAGATTAGTTAGGTCAAAGAGTAGACTTAACGTGATCGAGATAAAAAAATACCTATCTCATATGCTGTGATGATATAAGCAAGCATCCTCTGACCGGAGATAGATGAGTTACTATATCTTTTGTTTGAGAGTCTACATTTGGTAGACTGATATGTTGATGGCCTAATCAAGGTCTATATACCAACGTGTTGGTGTGCATACAAGGGGCATATGAGTAATACAATACGTCAAAGGGATCATACAGGTTCAATTACTGAACCGAAAGACATGTGCTCACTCATGAGATATTGGAAATAAAATTTCATGTACAGTTGTCTCGCTTTGGAAGCTTGACTGAATTTGTAGATTTGATATATGTTTTTGGAAAATATATGATCAATACCTGGTTATGATATATGCTTTTGGAAAGTATATGATCGATACCAACTCCCAATGATCAAATGAGAAAATAATGACAAAACCCCAAAGAAGACAATCTAAATAGATCTAAAACATCAGGTTTATTGTAGTTCTTCCAATATGCAGGATGTTTAGGTATTAGGTATACTTGAGTGTGATGTGATCATAAATGATTGTATATCGATGACGCTTCCATTTCAAGGGAGTGATGAAATAGGTCTGGATTTTAGTGACTCCTTTCATAGAGAAGTGATAAGATCTTAGTCGAAATGTGGCATCTTGATCTGAATGTGATTTAGATACATTGAGAAGATTAGATCTATAGCTTTTATTTAATCAAATATCTATGGGAGGTCCCCAGGATCTGGATTTGAGATGTGATCTCAATATCCAAGTCACTATATGCGGAACGTACAATCGCCATGTCCTTATCTCCAAGTATTCACGGAGAAAACACATTATCCTTGAAAGAGTTTGTGGATAATTTCATTGTTGATCTATGTATCGAAGCATTGAGAAAAATGATATTTAAATGTAATTTAATTATCATGCATATATGAATTTGATTCATATTATAAGGAGAGTTATCTGAGATAATTAAATGTTATTTAATTATCAAAGATGTGAATAATGTGAATGTGATTCATATTATTTGGGCACATGAAAATGGAGATCCAAGATGATTAAATGTGATTTATTTATCATGATATGAATAATGTGGATACCACTATCCATATTAGTCATATATATTACAAATGTGATTTCTAATATATAAGAGAGGGCTATTTGTAAATAACATTTACTATTTAAATGTTGATGTGAATTGGATACACATTGGATAATTAATTGAAAATGAAATTAACATTTTATTTTGGGCTGTGAATGTGATTTACAAATTTCCAATGGCATGATTACAATGTTCTTAAGATAATTGAGAAATATTATAGTGAGATAATGTTGGAGTGCGATAATGTAATCTCATTGCAAGGCGCTTATCATCCACCAACAAAGGTGGTGGACGACCACGGACTCCTAATTGGAGTGGGTGGCCATCCCCCCTTGTTGTGGTTGGATAGTTATCACCTTTTCAATTATCATCAAGGATAGTTGATTTAATTGAAATTAATTTATATGGATTATTAATTATATATTAAATTAAATTAAATAAATTGATGTTGTGTTTTTACAATAAAATCACGGCCATTGATTAAAAACACAAATCAATCTAACCATTCATTTAGTGTTTCCCATGGATTGCGATCCATGGACTCCCGAAATACTATATAAGAAGAGGAAACCCTAGCTCTTCTATAGAAAATGAAAATATGGTCTCTACAAGCCAAGTCTCTCTCCCTATCTCTCTTGTAGACATCCACCTTGATGCCAAAGAAGAGAGTTACCATCGCTGCAACATCATCGTTACGCTGCCGGATCGTTTGCTCGTGGATCTTCGTCTCCTTCGGTGCTCCTCACTCGTGAAGAATACATGGGATCATGAGTGACGAGATCAGGAGATTCGCCACTTGGATAATCAACATGGATTGTGAGAAGCATGCGTTTCATCAACGCGCTCGCAAGCATCCGCTCTGTCGGATCGAACTTAAGACAAGACGTCTCTTCGTTTAGAGACTTGATCACAACCATGCTTCAAGAGGTAAACTTAGTACTTGTTTGTGATTTAGATGAAACAATGCGATAAGTGTTCTTAGATCATATGGTTTCATCATTTTAAAAATATTAAATTCTGCTGCCTTGAGCGACTAGTACGACTAGTCACTCCTGATCGCATGTGATGTGATCCTCACACTTCAGTGATGTGCTTAAGGATTTTCCTATATCCTTCAAGTGGTATCAGAGCCATAGGCTGGCAGTTTTGGATACGATCCATAAACCTAAGATGACATGGACACTTTAGGGTTTGTGAAATTTTATTATATTTTGTTCATGCGATCCTATTTTGTGTGATTTTTTCTCCTTATTGTAAATACTTAAACACGAAATTATCACTTGTATATTTTTTCCCATTAAATAAGAAAATTGTGGAGTTTGAGTTTGGGTGATTTGGAATTCGTTTGCTCCAGTTATGATCATATTAGTGAACATGTATCCATTGTTTCGGGGATGACGAATCTTGACGTAATTAAAGAGTTAATTACATTTTTAAAATGCCTAAATGTGTGAATATCACTTGGGTTCTGTTGTAAATCAAATTAGAAAACTATAGAAACATGTTTTTCTTGATTTTAATTTTAATTAATTAAGATATGCTAATTTTAGTAATGAGAGTCACTGTCGAAAATTAGTTTCCTAATGAAGAACCTTTTGATTATCATTTAATCAATTACTGTAATTAATGGTTACTTTCCTAAAATAGTTGTTGATAAATATTTGTCAAATATTTGATGATTATTATTTCCTTAAATGATATTTCCTTAACCAAAATTGATTAGATATGATGTAGATCACAATTGGTTATATCAATCCCAACAATCATAGTCGCTTGAATAGGATTGGGGATTTGTTTAGCAAATCTCCTTGTAATATTAACCAAATAAGTTTTGATAAATATTATATGGTATAATTTTGGTTGAAAGACCGATTATCATCATAAATACAAAATGATCAATTTGTATTATCCTAACCCGAGGTAGATGTGGTGTCTAGTAAGGGAGCATTGGGGTAGTAGGTTACTCCGTGAGTGGTCTATCCCACTTCTATAGGGATTGGCCATGACAACATATAAGGAAAGGATAATGCTTGAAGCGATCATGATGTCTTTTTCTAACTATTAAAATTCAAGTAATTCATCTTTTTAGATTATACCATTCTTCAAATAATAATTAAAAATTATTTGTTGGTTGACTGATTAGATTGATAATTGACTTAATATAATTAAATAAATTAGATCAAATGAAAATTAAACTTTCTATTATGAATATAGTAGTACTTCCCTTGGAAGAATTATTTATGTGAAAATGATTCATAATAATTTATTAGAATTTGAACATGTTATGGAGGATCACATAAGTGACATCCATGGTCTTCCGTCCTTGTGGTTCCGTCGTTAGGGATTGTATGTAGGAGACGCATGTTCGATGTGACAGCTCCTACATACAAGCACATCTGGATCAGGCTTTTTCTTCTCTAAAGAGTAAGGTCGTATGCATAGTGACCCTAATATCGAGTCCTCATACTATTGGGGCAATATTGGATTGCGCATAGCGAGTTCTAATCTAGTTGATGGTTGGTTCAATTCATGACGGGTCAACCTCACCATAGTCTTGGTGGGCTCGGGTGTCAAAGATCAAATTGGGAATGCAAGTTGGACATGCAAGGCGGAATGAGTTCCCGCTTATTTTTTCCGAGTTACAAGTTCTCATATTATTGGGATGTAACAAAGATAAGAAAGGAGATCCCTGATCTTTCTTGAGTTATAATGGTAAGCATATCTTTTACATTGAAAGTTATTAATGGAATGAACTTTAAGTGTTGACAAGGCAAGAAAACTTTGATATAAAAATTCCCAAATCAAAGTAAATATAAATATTTATATATATTTATGCAAATTTCTTATTTCATATAATCATCATTAAACCCACTCATTACTACACTCAATGATAACTAGTAAAATATCATGGATTGGATCCATGATCAAGATATTGTACTTGTAGTTGGACACGCAATGTATGTGGTTGCAATATGCAAGTTTCCTCATAAGAATGAGGAATGGCAATTAAATAGACAATAGGAAAATGACCTAGGGTTTGTATGTCTCTATAGTCTTGATCTCTCATCGAGTGTGCTTTGGAAGTATCATGTCGATGATGATCTTAATTGTCAAATAATCCTTATAAAATCTAAGAAGATGTTTTGGCAAAGATATGTGTTCCCGACATTTATTCATGAATGATATTGTTCACTGCATTATGCAGAATGGTGGCTCGATAAGAGATGATGTACTCAAAATGTTTGAGTAGCTACCTAAACCATAGTCTTTTACAGTTCAGATGAATGTAGATATGATGGGTGTCATATACAAACTATACTCAAGTCATTCATGAAGCTTCGTAATATTCATAGTATATGAGCATGTATAAATGTTGAAATACTCTTACATTGAAATATTTTGAATTCAAAATAAGAAAGCAGTGGTTGTTTATAGATGAAGGGAGTGCAGTGAAAGCATGGGTTGGACCCAAGTAAGAAGGAAAGTCAAAGAGATGACTGCACTTCTATGACTTCCGTATGACATCCAAATAATTGGATGAATTCCAACAATGCAACAAGCCGATGTATAGATAGTTTGACTATCAAATCTATCTAAAATCCTTAGTGAAGGACTGGGATAATACAACGGAATAGGATACATCTACATATCATCATTGAAAATGACTTTCTTATTTGATAATGAAAGTCAAATAATTGTATCTCATTCTTCTAATAACACTTGTAATTGGTTGCATATGTTTTAGAAGACTATAAAATTTGATCTTAAGGTTTAATAATCTTATACATGGATATTGATGCAATTGTTACAACAATCTCTATTGGATAAATAGACATAATATTTTTAGTGGGTGAGCCCTCAGTCTTGGAGAATGTCTCTATGACCTAGATATTAGAATACATTCATTGTTTATTTCTTAATGTTGGGAATAAACAAGCATTCTGGAATAAGAATATCATAATGAGTAGTGATGGATATATTTCAGATGGTAATCTAACTTCTAGAAGACTCTACTAAAATAGAATATTGATAAATATTTCATTAATATTTCTAAATACTGGAAATTAAATCTTAAAAGATCAATAGAATGAAGAATATCATTCGACAATGATCTAGCATCATGTATTGGACATATGTCTATTGGTTAGATCAATAGACTCGTAAGAGATGAAACTTTAGAATGTCTGAAATTTCAAATCTTACATACTTTAGAATATTGTATTCAAAGTAAAAATATCCAACGCAACCTTCTCTGGGAATGGTGTTAGATGCCAAGATATTCAAGATCTCATACATTTTGATTTATGTAGATCATCTATATCAAAATAAACATTAATGATATGGGATATCTATTGATGATTATTTGTGATTTGAGATTTCTTCCCTTCACCTTATAAAGCTTTGAAATATTCAAAGATTTCATAATTTTGGTTTAGAACCAAAGTTTGAAGGAAGATGAAAGAATTCGATCTAATCAAGGTAGAAAGTACCTATTAGATTAATTCAAATAATACCTTATAGAGAATGGAATATCAATCCTATCTCAATCCTTCTAATGCACCTAAACTCAATGGAGTTGTAGCGAGATATAATTGGATCATGTGTGAAATGATTCGATCAATGAGGAATATTAGCATAATTACTTCTTAGTTTCCAAGGTATATATGTAGTAGATACTACAATATATATAAATATATATACACTTAGTAAGGTTCCATGCAAGTAAGCTAGAATCTAGCACCAGAGAGTGATGCTTCATTAGGAAAATAAAGTATGATATTGGATACCTACTTTATGACATTGAGATTCTTAAAAGATTTGATCTCTAAGGCTATGATATTTGAGTCTAACTCTCTTGAGAATTAAGATAAAAATGAAGTAAACGAACTCCTTTAATCTAGAGATGATAATGATGCTCCTGAAATCCAAAACTAAAAGGACAATTAAAAATGAAACACTCATACCTCTTCAAATGAGTTTGAGGATGGATTCCATGTTCAGTTATGTCTGACAATGATCGTACTTCATGTGATGAAGCTTATGAAAATCATGACATGGAAAGATAGATGTTTGCAGTAATGTCAAAAGTAGACTTCATATACATGTGTTATATATGGGACCTCGAGGATCCACTATATGGGTAAGACCCATTAAGGTGTAAATGGATCTTCAATAGAAAGATGGAACCTGATGAGAAGGTAGGGACCTTCAAAGCATGGGTCGTATCCACAAGATACACAAGAAGAGAAGATATTGCTTGCGATGAGACTTGCTCTTCTGTGACCATGCTTAAACTCATCAAAATATTGCTAACTATAGCTACACAATATGACTATGACATCTACAAGATGGAAGTCAAGATTGCATTCCTCTATGAATTCCTCACCGACGTTATTCCTTTGAAGTAGCCCTAGGGCTTCATAGTTGAGGAAAGTAAGGTGTGCAAGCTGAATAACTCCATCTACGGACTCCGATAAGCTTCTTCTGGTAGGAAAAATATATTTGATGAAATTATAAATGTTATGATTTTAGATAAAATCTTAATGAACCATATGAAGTTTAGTGGGAGTGTCATTGCATTCATCATGTTAAATGTAGATGATATCCTAATCATTTGGAACGATATAAGGATGATAATAAGTCTTTTATAGACGAGCTATTCCATACCTTTAGATATGATCTCTAGGATATCTCTTAGATATTATTTCTGAAGTTGTTCAGAAGCAAAGAGAAGAGGGTATTGGGACCATCACATTAGTTGTACACTTTGGACATGTTCCTTTTTCTAGAAAATTCCAAGATAGGCTTCTTTCGCTTAAAGATATGATACTGACCGATCCAAATGGATTGCACCTCAAAGAGTTGAGGATGTGAATACGAAAGCTATTTGCCCTAGTGCATCATCTTTGGGAAGCTGAGTGTATGTTAGATGTGTACAAAATCCAGATGTCTACTGTGTAGTGGGAGTAGCAAATGTTACTAATACTACTGTGGAAATAAAACACTTGATTACAGTCATAACAATATCTTCAAAGAAGATACGATATTTGAGATAGTGAACTCAAAGCCTTATCTTTAAGAAGTTCAAACTTTATAGATAGTGATCTAAAAGGTATTAACTGCTAATGCCTTGTAAGACATAAGATTGGGTCTTAGTCTTGGGAGATAGAGATCTCTGGGTACAAGGGCATTATGATAAAGGATAATACAAACTACATGCTAGTTATAACAATTATTGAGTTGTAGTGTCAAAGATATTATAACTGCTTTAACAAGATTGACGATTGGTTGTATAGATGCAACATTCGCATTGGATGCGGGCACTGTTACTAGGAGATATGCAAGTGCCGTACAAGGACTTGGCGTATTCTCTTAGGAATAGATTGACTGATCAACTTACCTATCTATTTTTTTAAATAGTCTATGATTGTCACATGAGTGTAGGTTTAAACATTAGCCCATTAATGGCTCTTTAGACTAGTGGGAGATTGTTGGACATGCGAGCCCACTGCGAGCCATTATGCAATAAATGTTATTGCAAATATCAGTCCCGGATCTGAAATGAAGAATAACTAATTTGCATAATAGGTCCCTTAATACAATTAGGGTTATGTACCATGGACATCTTAATGATCATACAACTATTGAATCAATTGTTGAATCATAGAGTCTGGTGCATGGATGAATATCTAAATAGTTAGATTGAGGACTCATGAAACACTGTCAAATGATTACTGAGAGATAATATCCAGCTTGATTATGAAATGGCAATCCTTTCTCTTTTGGCTAATATTTGACTAACCTCTTGATGAAGGTCCTCTACATAGGAATATAGATTCAGAGTTGTCAGATTAGTTAGGTCAAAAAATTGACTTAACAAGATCGAAATAACAAAAGACCTATGTCGTATGCTGTCACGATATATGCATGCATCCTTTGTCCGGAGACAAATGAGGTAATATATGTTTGGGTGTGTATATTTGGCAAATCGATAGGTTGATGGCCTAATCAAGTTCTATACACTGGTGAGTGTGCATATAAGGTCATATGAGTAATACAATATCTTAACGGGATCATACTGGTTCATTTACTGAATTGGAAGACATGAATCACTCATGAGATAATGGGAATCAAATTACATGCACGGTTGTCTCGCTTTGGAAGCTTGACTAAATTTGTAGGTTTGACATATGCTTTGGAAAGTATATGATCGATACCTTACTTTAGTATAAGCTTTTGAAAAGTATATAATCGATACCAATTCCCAATGATCAATTGAGAATCCTAATGATAAAACCCTGAAGGAGACAATCTAAATAGATCTAAAACTTTGGGTTTATTCAATATCTTCCACTATGTAGGATGTACAAGTATTAGGAATACATGAGGGTGATGTTATCATGAATGATTGTCTCACCATGAAATTTCCTCTTCGAGGAAGTGATGAAACATATCTGAATTTTAATGACTTCTCTCGTAGAGAACTGATCATATCTTAGTCCAAATGTTGGACCTTGATCTGAATGTGATTCAGCTACAATGAGAGGATTAGATCTAGAGCTTTGATTCAACCAAACTTCCGTGGGAGGTCTCCGACATCTGGAATTGAGATGTGATCTCAATATCCAAGTCACTATATGTAGATCATACAATCACCCTATCCTTATCTTGAAGTATCATGGAGAAAGCGCACTATCCATTGAAATTTCATCGTTGATATATGTATCCGAGAATTGAGAAAATTTATAATTAAATGTGATTTAATTATCATGAATAATATGAATTTGATTTATATTATAAGGAGAGTTATCTGAGATAGTTAAATGTGATTTAATTATCAAATATGTGAATAATGTGAATTTGTTTCATATTAAGCAAATGAAACTGGAGATCCAAGAGGACTAAATTTGATTTAATTATCGTGGATATGAATAATGTGGATAGAAGTATCCATATTAATAATATATATATATATTTATTTATTATAAATGTGAGTTATAATATATAAGAGAGAACTATTTGTCAATAACATTTACAATTTAAATGTTGATGTGAATTAGATTTACAGTGGACAATTAATTGAAAATGTAATTTACATTTTATTATGGGTTGTGAATATGATTCACAAATTTCCAATGGCATGATTGCAATGTTTTTAAGATAATTGAAAATTATTATTGTGGAGTGAGATAATATAATCTCATTTGAAAGAAATTAGCATCCACCAACAAAGGTGGTTGACGACCACCAACTTCTAATTAGAGTGGGTGGCCATCCCCCATTGTTGGTGTTGGATGAGTATCTCCTTCCCAATTATCTCCAAGGACAATTGATTTAATTGAAATTAATTTATATTGATTATTCAATATATATTTAATTTAATTTAATTAATTATTGTTGTTTTTTACAACAAGATCACGGCCACTGATTAAAAACACAAATCAATCTAACCATTGATTTAGCGTTTCCCATGGATTATGATCCATGGACTCCCAAAGTACTATATAAGTAGAGGCAACCCTAGATCTTCTTTGTACAATGAAAATATGCTCTCTTCCCTTCTCTCTCAACATGCCAAGACTCTCTCCCTCTCTCTCTTGTGGCAGCCCACCTTGATTCCCTAGAAGAGAGTCATCATTACCGTAGCATCACCGTTATGCTGTCGGATCATTTGCTCATTGACCTCCATCTCCTTCGGTGAGCCTGGCTTGTGAAGAAGATGTCAAATCTCCTGTAATGAGATCAGGATATTCGCTGCTTGGATCATCAACGTGCTCGCAAGCATCTCCTCCGTCGGATCGGACTTGAGACACGAGGTCTCTTTGTTTAGAGACTCGATAACAACCACGCTTCAAGAGGCAAACCTAATACTTGTTTGTGGTTTAGATGAATAATATGAGAAGTGTTCTTAGATCATGTGGTTTCATTGTTTAAAAAAATTTAAATTCTGCTGCCTCAAGCGACTAGTACGACTAGTCACTCCCGATCATATACGATGTGATCCTCACGCTTTCGTGACACGCTTAAGGATTTTCCAATATCATTCAGAACTTCCTTCCACTACATCTCCTTCTTGTCCGATGACAAGGAAGAGAACCCACCTGGGCCCTTATCCCATTTGCATGCACAACCCCCATTTCATTCACAAACTTCGTGCACGCACTCCATTAGGTTTGACTATTTGTTTTGTAACTCTGCATGTGTTCAATGGATGGAAGTTTTAAAGCTTGTTGTTCATCTCCACCTCCTACGATGAGAGTTTACTATTAGCCATCTCCAGAAGTGCCTAGACCTTCCTCAATCATTCAACCTCTTCTCAAAATAATAGGGATACTTACCCTACCTTCAAAGCCATCACGACAGCATGGTGGAGCTCTGGTAGCCTCGTCGGAGCTCTACCTTGTTTCCACCTTATGCGACAGAGGAGAAAGTCCCACGACAAGTAGTTGCTGTAATATCAAATCTCTGTGATGTTATCCATGGACCATGATCTTTCCCTGAGCCAACTAGACATACATGCAGCCTCAGACATCATCAAGTTGGAACCGAATCACTAGCATTCGACACATGGCCCAAGCCACATGCTACGTAGGGAGATTGGAGCCAAGCGTGCCTCATACGTGAGCCTTGGTGAGAATTGCATGATCGATCCCGCAACTTCCTTAAGTCAAAAAATACCACCCGTAGGGGGTTAACCTCGAAGATGTGTAGAAAGATTTTGTATTTGCACTTTACTCCCTCTATGGACCTATTTATGATGATTATATTATGTTTTATTGATGTTTCCTTTAAATTATTCCCCTAGACCTTTTATATCATAACTTGAGCATATGAAATCCAATTGAGTTCATTTAAATTACATTTGAAGCTTGTTGAATTATCTTTAATATGACATTATGTAATCTCTAATGTGCTCTATTAAATGTGATAAATTAATTAGAGATGTAATATATAATTATTCTCTATGTAATTATTGCTATAATTTAATTGCAGCTTCTTATTCATGCATCATTTAGATCATGATTGAAATTACTTTCATTGCTTGAGTTGTGTAATTAATTCAGGAGCATGTTTAGGTAGAATTTACTTGTCTTGTATTTAGAATCATTTTGTAGCATCTTGTCTTTATCTAAATTTCATAAAAACCAAACTAAAAATGTGTATCATTTCATTCATCTTATCATACTTAGCCGAGTTAATATAGATAATTAATTTAACATTAATGAATAAAACTTAACTAATTAGATTGAGAGCCTATGTCCTCGAGTTCTACCCTGGATTTGCCCATGATAAATAATTTAGACCGAGTCCTCCCCGCAGAGATATCCAACTCGATTCTGATTGACTCGCATTAGGTCATGTTATAATGAATAACAATTAAGATAGACCAAATGTGATTCAGCAGATGGTAATCACATTTCTTCTATCTTAATTGTTATTTATTATAATATGACCTAATGCGAGTCCATCAAAGTCGAGTCGGGTATTTCCATGAGGTGGATGCAGTTTAAATTATTTATCATGGGCAAGTCTTGGGTCGAACTCAGGGATAAGAGCTCTCAATCTAATTAATTATTTTTTAAACATTAATGTCAAATTAAGTATCTATATTGTCTAGGTCAAGTATGATAATGCAAAGCAAGGCAAAAGACACAAGAAATGATGTGCATTTTTAGTTTGGTTTTTATGAAAGTTAGATAAAGACAAGATGATATAAAGTGATTCTAAATATAAAATAAATATATTATACTTAAACATGCTCCTTCATTAATTATATAACTCAACCAATGAAAGTAATTCCAATCCTAATCCAATTTATGCATGAATATGAAGCTATAATTAAATTATGGCATTGAATACATGGAGAATAATATATTATATCTCTAATTAATTTATCACAATCAGCGGAGCATACTAGATAAAGTCATATTAAATATAATTCAATAAGCTTGAACATGGATTTTAAATCGACTCAATATGGATCCATATGCTCAAGTTATGATATAAAAGGTACATGAGCATAATTAAAAGGAAACATAAATAAAACATAACATAATCATCACAAATAGGTCCCTATAGGGACTAAAGTACAAATATAAAACCTGACTACTCATCTTTAAGCTTAACCCCATGCATGAGGGTATTTTTGCGACTTAAGGAAGAAGCAGGGCCAATCATGCAATTTTCCCCAGGGCTCACACATGAGGCATACACAGCTCCAGACCCATTTCGAAGCACGTGGCTTGGGCCACATGTCAAATGCTAGTTCTTCGATTCTAGCTTGATGATGTACGAGCCTGCACTATTTCCAAACATGCCACAAAGCATGATCCCACATGAGTCAGCTCAAATGGTTCTGGAGGATTCGCAACATAGCCCCCGATTGTTCTCGAAATTACACAAAGAACACTACGCAGGGGGAGTCACTTAAAAGATAAGCTAGGATTTTTAATATTTGGATTTAGGTCCCTTAGGGTTCTTTGTAAGAATTTTGTTAGTTTTAATTATATTTTCTTTGCAATTGTGCCCCTAACTTTGAACATTAATATCTTGATCATATGATGTCTATTTTTAATGAAATTTGATTCATAGGAAAGATAACTTAATGCTCTTTAATATGGTTTATTGAATTCTATATTTTGACTCATAATTTGCAAATTAAAAATCAGAAAACTTGATGATGTATTATGAGTTGATTTGAGCATAATTTCTTCATTATAAATTGAATTATTGATCATATTCAATCTCTGATTTGCTTGGTAGATGCAGAATTGAATTAAGTAATTAATCACAGAATATCTTATCATTGAATCTTGATTAATTTGTTAGTCATAATAAAATAAATTAGGAATTGAGTTAACTAAATCTTCATGGTGCATTGATATGCAATTAAACATAGAGAAATCTTTTGATGTACAATTGATTTGAATGGATTAGGTTTAAGTCAGGAGTTATATTATGTCTTGTTTGTGTACATTATTTTGTATTGTGAATCTCGTTATCATTTGTTGCCTTTAGTCTAAGTGCATTGAAAAATCTTTATAAAAAATCGTGCATTCATTCTTGTGAATCACAATTAGCCTAAGTTGCATTATTAATTAATCTAATTGAGATATTTAAATCAAATTAAATAAAACAATAAGTGTATGTCCTTGTGTTTGACCCTAGACTTATCAAGAATAAATTAAATCATGCTCTCTTCACCTAGAATTTTAAGCTTGATTTTGATAAATTATTAATCAACCTTATTACAATGAATGATTATTATCATTGTCGGTTAGCGTTTCATCACAAGGATGGAGATCCAAGATTTATTGTTGAGGTTTAGTCACTACCTCATCAGTCAACAAAGGAAGGGGGATGAGGTATTTCCAATTTTACCCCTCTTACCCACACCATGGTTTGACATGTTGATGACCAAACTAACAGAAGGACATAATTGATAAAATTGGATGAATTCAGGAGCACAACTATTAAAAGAGGTATAACTTATATTGCAACATCTAAGAAGGGCACATGTGATAAAAACCCCAAAGTCTTTGATTAGTTATGATAACACATGGAAGCATTTTTGCACTTGAACCCTCCGAGATTATATAATTACAGTTATACCTCTATATAGTTTTCAGTATCAATTATGTCCTTACCTTCTTGCACACTCATGGTGCTTAGTTTACGTCCATTCCCCTCCCTAACAACATTAACTTATGGCATACATGTAATTGTAAATAATAGAGAGGGGTTAAACATGATACTTTTTCTTCCCTATTTTTTACTTCTTTGTACCTCCCTCTCCTCTCATCCAGCTCTGAGCTGCCATGTGACATGTACTGTTACCTACCACCTTTTCCAACCCAGAACCTCCTCCTCTAGTCCCTAGGTGACACTTTACCTCCTCCACCCCATCACCCCCTACCTCATGTGCCTTCCTCTCCATTGCCTACTCCATCCTCCTCTGACTCCACCCCTACCCCCGTGCGCCCCCACCCCTCCAAAATTAACCTTTTGTGCCGGTGTCCTGAATGTATTGATTGCCTAAGATTCAAGAATATGTTTTGTATACTCTTAGGAATTGAAAATACATGAGAGAAATAGATAAATTCTGATCTTGGAAACCAACTTTTTGTTGCTTCAAAAAAATGTATCAGAAATGAAATACTTGCTAAGCTAGTTCCCAACATCCCTTGGGATAGTCAACCCCTCTCGCCATAGATGACCTCTGAGACATTGCCTCCCTCTTCTAACATCATCCCATCAATCTTCGACACCTTTAATGTCAGTGACCCTGCCTGCCTTCACCATCCTCAACATCTTCACCTCCGTCCTCAATAAAGCTGGGGGCATGGGGTCAAGAATGTTGACGTATAAGTAAGATAAATCATCCCTTATGTAGACCTTAGTTTGAATAAACCATGGTCTGATTCCTTCGAAACACCTTTTTTACCACTTTTATTTCTTTTCAATTATTGTGACACTATATAAAGTGGTGATAAAAAGCACAAACAATTTAATTCTATGCTTGCATAGTCCTTTTTCTTTTACTTGTCAAGTTTTCTAAGGTAAAACTCAAGAAGGCCTTGTTGTTTCAGTTATGTTACATAGGTCAAACTAATATATCAAGTTTTTTGTGAAATTAATCCAAGTATATTTGCTGCAATGTATGAATCCAATGATATTTCAATGTATGTGTTGAATGCAAGAAAAAAATGCAGTGGATGCAATATGAGTGCAAATACCAATCGTATTTTTTGATTTTCATTTTTTATTTTTTTTAAATTTATAAATTTAATTTTTATATTCTTAATAATTCAACTTTTTAATTGTTTTTTTAATTTTGTCCCAAAAAGAAATGAAAAATGTGATATTTGATATAACATAAGTGAGAAAAATTGTTTCTATTATTTGAAAAAGGAGAAAAAAACACTAAAATGAGAAAAATGATATTTTTGGATTTTTTGATGTTTGAAATTATTTTTAAATATTTTAAAATTTGATAAGTAATGAAAATAAAATTTAAAAATTAAGTATTAAAAGTAGTTTTAAAAGAAATTTGGGCATGTTTTATAAATTATCTCTCTATGTGAATTTTGCTCATGAAAAAATTAAAACAAATTTTTTAGATATGCATTTATTGCAGCTTTTCATATTCTCTTATATTTTTACTAATAGGGAATTAAATATGCCTATTTCATATTTCTTATTATTTTTCAATTGGTATTTTTATCCCACGAACGCTAAATTCTTTGTAAATTACCTTCTCAATCGTGTAAACATCATTAGTATCCCCTCGTCCTTGTATAATTGCTACGTCTTATACCACAAACCTTGTCGTTAATTTGACTTCTACTTGAGTCAATAAGTGTCAACTCCATAAAATATGAAAAATAAAAATACAAAGAAAAATTTGAAAGAAATAACAAGCGACCTCGGATCGAAAAATTCTCTTCACAGAAGATTCTTTTCTAGAAGAGATCTACAACTTTCATGAAGAGACCAAAATCAAAATAGGTTAATTACACAAAGTGATAGTTTTGGTGGTTGTCTGTGCACATAGAAAATTGAATTTTTTGGGTATTGTATTTTTTTGCAATTTTTAAGTAAGATAAAAATATGGAAAATTTGATAAAATAAAAGATAGATAGTTACACATTAATATATATATTTTGGAAATTTATTAGTTAAGAAAATGGAGACATAAAATAAAGTGTGATAAAACAGACTTTTGTAGAGACTATTAGTGAACATCCAGACTCAGTTAGTTTCTTTGATTTTGGTCTTATTTTAGATTTGGTTTTTTCAACTTTTTATTATATATTTTTGTCAAGGAAAATAAATGAAAAAGAAATAAAATAAAAATATTTAATATTGTACATAAAATAATAGGTCAAAATCAGGTAAAATACACTATGTACAAACTAGACCCAAAGCCCAACTTTCACATATGAGATCTGATTCACTTTAACTTGATGTTGTTTTGAAGGTGTTTGAATTTACATTATTTAAAAAGTGAGTAGGATCAAATTGGACAATATATGAGGAAGATATCAATGTTTTATTCCGAGATATTTGAAATTAGGGTTTGAGATTATTTCTCAATTATTTTATATAGTAAGTTTTTTGTACTTTTCTCTTATTCTTGTTAGTAATGTACATAGTAGAGTGGTTTCAGGTCATTTAGAGATATCATGAATTAATGAAAAATCAGGGAATTTAACTTATTTTAAAAGTCAAAAGGGCTGGGATTCTTTGCTTCTTATTTAATGTATTTATGAGTGATAAAAAGCTATTATTATTTACATATACATGAATGCTAATTATGCAATATAAATGAAGAAATGCAGGTGAATTTTAAGATTCCAAGCTTCATTAATGTCTTTTAGAGCGATGAATCATGGATTCATCACCAAGACATTGTGATGATTGGGACTCGGGGTTTAGGGCTACTCAGTGTTTTTGACACTTCATTCTTTTTCTTTTATTCCTTTATTCTTTTATTTTGGAATTTAATACAATATTTTATACATTATTATTGTCAATTATTGAGTGTTTATTTTCATAAATTAATGATATGTACTTGCTTTTAGCCAGGGATTTAAGGCCATGATGATATAATAAAGGTTATGAAATGAGATTCATCACCCCATATATTAGGCTCTTGTTCAACCTAAGAATAGAAGAGAGTAAAAAAGAGGCTATCGAGGGAAAGAAGAGAGGATGAGTATAAAGAGGGCGAACATTAATCCCCCTTATTGAATCTCCATTTCAACACTGTTATTCTTTCATTTTGGAGTTAAATCCCGAGATAAATGCATGTGTATATCCTTAATTTGTGAAAAATAACACTCAATAATATTGTATAAACACTGTAAAAATTATTGTATTTGAGTCCAAAATAAAAGAACAAAAGAAGACAAGAAAAATGATAAAGTATCAAAGACACTGAGTGAACCTAGACCCAGAGACACAGTAATCATGATGACTTGGATGATAAAGAATAAAGTTGGGGGTGATAGGGCAGCAAATTATACAGAAAACACGACCTATAAACACTAATTTTATTGCCCAATAGATATATTTTAGGACCTATTTTCTTTTCTACTTTTTTATACCTCAAATCAATAAATTTTGAACATGAATTTGTGCATAAAAATTCTAAGAAAAATATAAAATTTATTTCATTAAAAAATAATGCATAGTGTGCTTGGGACATATAATAAAAAATTATAAAGAAAACTTTAGAGATATGTATCTTCTCCATAAACTCAAAATTCCTTAAACTCACTAGTATTGTTCATAAAATAAAATTATCTATTTAATGAAGGTGGTTTTATTCAGTTCGGACTTAAGATGAAAAGGTTGGATTTTTGGCCCTTATTGTGCAATATACCTTATAATATTCAATCTATTCATTCTTTATATTTTTAACTTTCTTACATTTATATAAATTTGTAACTACTGTTTAAAACACATGTAAATACTTAAAATAAAATAAAACCATAAAAATTCAGTAAAAAAACAAGTATACCTTAGCATATAGATGAATTATACATGTAATACACTTGTAATATACATAATTATTTGTATAAAAATAAACTCAAATAAATACAATAAAAATATATAAATATATTTTTAAATAAGTTATATATAACACTTGTATATAAAAAAATAAAAAAATGCATAAAATATAGGTTCATATACCTATATACATACATGTAAATATTAGAATGTTATAAATTAACATATAAAAATAAATATAAATTGGAATAAAATACTGCATAAAATTGTAAACATTTTTTTTATAAAGAAAGTAATAAGTTTATTTATTATTTATTGTTGATTTTACAAGGGATTTATTCCCTAGAAGTTTTTGTTTGGTCCACTTAGACCAACCATAGCGCATGAACCATTGATCCTCCGGTCAATTGTTCAGCCTCCGCCTCGTCTTTTGTCAGAGGTCACAAGACCTCTGACTTCGTTGATTTTCTATTCCTTCTCCTTACCTCCTTCCTCCTCAACTCCTTCACATATCTTGAGCTCCACACCTTCGACAACCTCACAATCACCCTAAACCTCACCAACCACCTCCATATATATATACTTATTACATATTAAAAAAAAGTAATTAAAAATTGGGAAAATATAACAAGAAAATAGTAATTCTAGAATAAAAAACACAAGAAATATACAACATGAAAAAGCATAAAAAATACATATCATAAAAAACCCACAAAAATTAGAAAAGCATAAAAAGTAGGAAAATAGTTGTTTTTTATTTTTGTAGACGATAATTATTTGCCTATTCACATATTTGCTTTCTATGTTTTGACACTCTACACTTATTCACTAAACAAATATTTTGTAGAGTTGAAATAAAAATAATTTAATTTCGACACACATTTTCAAAGATTTATCTTATATGGGTTGATTGTTTGCTTGATTTCATTGGTGATGTTTTGAGTACGAGAGAGCGATCGACACAATGCTTGCCAGACCTAATTCGTCGGGCTCCGCAGATCCTCCAAGATTGTATGTTAGGAACCCCTTATTGATTGATAAACAAAATGACACCGTTGTTAGGGAGCTATGCTTAGGATAGGTTTTTAGTGTACATAGTCACTTGCATAATTTTCACACTTTTATTTCATCTGCTAAACAACAATTTGTCTATATCGGACCATTTTCTTTGCTGAATTTCTTGTAAGGGACCGCATGGTGAAGGAGACTTCATAGGAAGCCAGTGCACCTAAGCTGCGAGGAGATTGACCTTTTTTCTATAGGTCAATTGGAGAGAGCGAGAAAGAGAGACACAAAGAGTGAAGTGCATAATTTTCAGCATATAATTTTTCTATTTTGTGAGAGACACACACTTTTATTTTGCAATTATTATTTTGTGATAATAAAGGTATTTGGATATTTTTGGACAATACACACTCTGAGGTCCATTGTCCGGGTGATTGTTCACCTAGGGGCCTCATCGTATTTTTCACGGTTTTCTTCGATTGCTACCATTTTATTCATCCCGTTTTCCCTTTTTTTATTTATTTTATGTGATTTGAGTTTTTCTCCTTATTTTTATTTTTTTAATGTGATTGGGCCCTTAGATTTTTAGGAATTGCTTGGTCGGGTAAATTAGGTCCAAAAACTTAATATATGCATGCTCCTATAGATTTACGTTTGGACTTAGGTCAAATTAATATGGTTCTTCACTAATAATAGCAACTTCTGTTAAGGGTGATTTCATCAACTTGCATCTCATGTAGTGTAGAATTTAAAAATTCTATTTTGCATCCTACATGGAGAGGGCTGGGAAGCATTGTAAGTCTTCTTACTTTGTATGCATCATTATATATGAAGGTGAGATTTCTATCTTAGTGTCAACTTGCACGACTTTTCCGTCTTCTCTCCTAGTTAGGAATTTGGGTGAATTATTTAAAAATACTCGAAAAAATGAAAAAAAAATTAAAACAAGGGGTATGTTTAATAAACTTTGACAAAATTAAAATTCTTAACAAACCATCATTGTTTAGGGTTCATAAAGTCACATTGTTTTCATGTACAATATGGACTGAGTAAGGCATGATCCATAAGGATTAGAGCCCAAAACCCAACCATAATACTGCCTCTATGATTGACTAAATTCATGATGTATTGACACTACTATCGTACGTAGGCGAGTAGGGCCTTATTGTTGATGGTGTTCTCGCATTGTGTAGAACATCCAACCTTGTTCGAAGTATTGGGCTTAGGCCATGGCCTCACGGGTATATCTGTCTCATTGTAGTGCGTCCGAGTAGCTCACTCATGGGGGATGCAGTGCTTTCGCCTATCTGCTTCCTCCTCTATTCTTTGGCTAAGTAGCGGATCTAGACCGTATCTCTGACATTCTTTTGAAAAAGTACAGGCTTCATGTTACATTGGAAGTGGAAAGTACGTGATACTTTTCTGGCAGTACTCAATCTCTTATAGGGTCAACCTCTAAGGACTTGTACAAAGATAGCCCGACAATAAAAATAAAATTGAAAAGATAAAAATAGTTGAACTCTCACACCTTCTAATTGTGTAGGGTTGGTGAATCCATACTTGTGTTGTGTTTGTTTTAATTAGATCTAGGTCCAAGATCCCCTCCTGCGCTCTTGAACCCTTTTTCTTTTCATCTGTTTTCATTTCTTCTTGTCCCGCTCACTGTGAGACTTCTTTCACTTTCCTCTTCATTTATTGTTCAATTCTATATTCCATTCCACATCTAATTCTCTTCTATTATGTCATCTCATGGATGGTTTAGTTGGGACCCCATTGATGAACACAGAAAATGCCCTCGCTAATTTGGTGAATTTAATATTTAATATGTGTTTGTTGTAGGCATACAATTCAGATTCAATCGTGAAAGACCACTAAGTTAATTATTCAATTAGAGCGAGTCGAAATATTTTTATTTCACTTGGGAAAGCCCAAGATGGAACTCAGACATGCCACTATCTCCTTAGGACAATTAATCACCAACCTAGATGTTAGGTTTTCAGAGATGCATTTTTTTTAAAATTTTTATGTAATTTATATGAAAATGCAATTTCAATAATGTTTAGGACTAAAACATAATTTTAAATCAAAACATATTCAAAAGTATTAAAACTTGTACATAATGTGAAGTATGATGAAATTAAAGCACTGTAATGTTTTTGGAATTTCTGCAAGCAAAATGAATTTAATCTGAATTAAATATATATGCAATACGATTTTCCATAAATTATATGTAATAATTATAAAACTTAATTACTTCTCAGAAATAAAATTTTCCTACATATGTCTATGTGAGAGGTATTAAGGAAAAATATTATATAATAAAAATAGTGGGTCCACAACAAATTAAATATTAATTTAAATTTGCCTACTATGAAATTTTGGGAATTTTTGGAGTAACAATTAATGTAATATCAATTTAATATCTTGTAATGAGTAAAATATGCAAATTTTCACCAAAATAATTATATAAATACATCATATTTCATAAAAAATTCCATTAAACATCAACAATATATAGCATTAATTGTTCCACACAATGGAACTTTTGGATTTAAAAACATAGGACAAAATGACACTCAAAATTAGACTCAAATGCATGGGTCTAAATGTAACACAAAATAAAGGAAATATATAAAAATGTGGACGATACAAGAAAGAAATTACCCAAAAACATGAGGGTATTTATGCAAAATGTCCAAAGAGCACGTGCATTCCACGTACGTCGCGCTACTAGGGGGCGTACCAATGATAAGATGGAACAGACGGGTTGTAGCGAAATTTCTCTCGTTTGCTCATACGCCTCACAGGCTTTGGCATTCGAGGGTACCTTTGAATTTGAAGGACTTGGAGCGCTCTAGCGCAATTGTCCCCTCCTCCCACATGCGCTGCACATGAGGAGAGAGGTGGTTTTGGCACGTGGACCAAGGGTAGGGTACTGCTCTTCAGTGGTGGGCAAGAGAGATCAGACGTAGCTCGACTGGTGCGCCAAGGCAGTGTAGTTGGCGGCACTTTACCCAAGATAGAGGTCATGCAAGTGCCTAGATAGTGCATCGCTGAGTGAAGCGGAGCGATGATCGTAGTGAATACAGGTGGAAGACTCACCGACCAAGGTGATAACGCAAGTTGAGGAAAGAGTTAATGGCGACGAGGGAGCAGACCCAACATCGAGGGTAGAGGCGGAGCTCAGTCGAAGGCATGACAAGTCGATGGCGAGGTGCTGTGGAGCTGATGACACCGAGAGGCAGAGAGCAGACGATGAGTGATGAGCATCTCTATAAGGTGATGATGCTCCGTGAGGAAACTCAATCGACTCACGATCGTGGGGCGTCGAAGCATAGGCTGTTGTGTGGGAGATCAACTCTAGGGGCGTCGAGCACTAGATGTGGGTTGTGGCGGTGAAGGACTACCGAGGGTTGGGAGAGGTGGAGGCGAGAAGCCCATGGGGTGGATATGGACTGAGGTCGGTAACGTGGTGGATTGTGGTGCGACACAAAAGTTGATGCTAAGGAGGAAGAACAGAGGAAAGGGGAAGGAGCAAGGAAGGGGAGAAGAGGAAGAGAAGAATTATGAAGGTTACACAATAGATGTGGGGAGGATCTGTGCTCGACCATAATTATCGCCTCAAGCACCTAGCGAAGGGTGTGAAGCTTAGCAACAGAGAGGAAGGTCCCAGCTGCAACAGGGAGAAGTGCGACTCCTTAGATCTCGCCTTGAGTAGATGGAGGTGGTTGTAGCTCGACCTAGGCATTCCTCCACTGTTACCAGAGGAATGAAGGGGATGGGCAAATTCCTCTCTCAATTAGAGGATGAGGGAACACAGAGGTTGGTGTGTCCTTTTTGAAGGTGGTTACAGACGACCGTCAGAACAGGCGTCGCAGGCGGTTGTGGAATTGTGGGAGGATGGGTGGTCGATCCAGGGTAGATGGGAGTGCATGGGAGAATGGACAATCATGAGCGGGGGAGAGATGGAGAGGAGGGTTGGTGCAGAACCGTCACACCTCCGCGCAATGCGGGCGGTTGCATGGGAGGTTGCAAACACGAGGAAGACATGCATAAGAGGTGCCAACATAGGAGAGAGAAGGAAGGCGCAACACATGGCATGTAGGGGTGGCAACCACATGGTAGGGAAAGAAAACAAAAATTAAAAATCACAATTAAAATAAATTAAATAAAAAATAATAATATAAATTAAAATATAATGAAATAAATAATAATACTTAAAATAATAAATAATAAAATCAAAAAGTGGTCAACATAAAAATTGCTCGTCTCCACGAGATCTATAACTTTCGAGAAGGAACTAAAATCAAAGGAAATCATCTACACAACAAGTATTTTTAGTGGTAATTTATAAATATAAAATACCGAGTTTTTATATTTTGCAATTTTTGTAGCATTTTTAAATAAGATAAAATTAAAAATAAAATCAGATAAAATATAAAATAAATATTTGCAACTTAATTTATTTTTTTGAATTTTTAATAGTTAAGAAAATTAAAGGAATAAATTAAAGGGGACATATATACATATTATATATACAAACTCTGGTTTATTTATTTTTATTGATGTTTGCCTCAATTTTATTTGGATTTTTACACTTTTTATTAAAATATAAATCAAAGAAAATATATGCAAAAGTAATAAATCAAAAAGAGTTATTTTTATACATAATATAATAAGATCAAATTAGACGATATGTATAATATACAATTAGACTCCAAAACCCAAGTTTCACATATGAACTCTTATTCTTTTTAATTTGGTCTTGTTTTGTAGATAAATGAACTTACATTATTTCAAAAGTGAGTCGGGATCCATAGGAGACTGTAAGAGGGAGATATTCACTGTTAAGGATTTTTCTCTCAAACTAGGGGTTGGGTTTTATTGAGCAAATTTACAAGTCTGTATTTTTTTTGTTATTTTTCCTTCATTGCTATTAGTAATATATCCATTATAGAGTTGATTTTATTTTATTAAGACTTAATTAAAAATTAAAAAATAGGGGTAAATATAGTATTATACATGTGATATTTTATAAGGGAATTTGTGTTTCTCATTTAAAGCAAAAATGCATGCTAAAATGCGAATATTATCTACGAGTGCATGAATGATAATAATGCAGAATAAATGGAGAAATGAAGCAAATTACTTGGGAACACAACTCTATTTTCAACTTTTAGAGATAGATTCATCTCCCACGGACACCCACATTGATTCTATGAACTCGACATCTTCAATAATTCGACTCGAGAACCTGGTTCAGATCTTGTGAACATATCTCCAGACTTCTCGACATCTTCCTTTATTCAAATAAACCATGATTACCCTTGTCCCGCCATTCGACACTTGTGATGGAGATCGATTTTAATCAATATCAAATGCTCCATTCACACACATCTGGAATTGACCCTAATTCCATATCATCCATTTCACCTGGTGACACAGTTTGCTAGACTGATCGGGTTACATTTCCATGTGCAGATAATGGGACAACCCTTGACCCCATCAGATCAATTCCTCTAATTTTGAATTAGAGATGGCTCCTAAAGAGAAAAGAAAGGGACTGAACCAACCAGATTGGGGATAGCCAGATCTGAACACCATCAAAACACAGTTGCTCGCATCCATCTAGTCCATTAAGCAGCAACTAACAGATCACGCTCTTGCACAGGTCTCTTTCTAAGAAATGTTGAATGAAAGAGACAGAATAGAGGAGGAGGAAGAGGAGGTGATGATTAAGAAGAAGATGGACATCGTGGAGGGCCCACTAATAAGCCTAAGAAAGAGTCTCCCAAGCCTACTCTCAAAGAATCTTACAATCCAAGCGTTGGCCATATGACTGAGTGGATACATATCCTTGTAGTCCATGGATATTTTGAGTTGAACTGCAGTTTCTGGCTCTTCTTCCCTCCTTCCACGGGAATTGAAATGAAGAGTCTTACATCCATCTTCAACAGTTCTCTAGCATCTCTACACCACTTATTAATCCAACTTTTTGTTGGGCGTAGTCAAGATGCTGGCGTTCCCCTTCAGCTTTTAGGATAAGTCTCTTTATTGGATTAAACATCTGGGAAGGTCATGATGACCATGTAGGAACTCAAGATTGTGTTCCTCCAGAAATACTATTATCTAGGTTATCTCAACCATATGAGAGCACATATCAGTAACTTCTCCCAGGGACCGCACGAGTCCATAAATGAAGCCTGGGAGAGATTCATAGACTCAAAAGAGAAGTTCCCCCACCACGACAATCCTCGGACCAGCCTTATCCAACACTTCTTTGGGGGCCTGACTCCAGAAAGTTGGAGGCTTGTAGAGGTCGCATGTGATGTCTCTCACTTCAGCAAGTATGGGGACATCATTTGGAAGATCTTTGAAGTGATGGTCGAAGGAGAGGACACTCTATCCTCATCCAGATCCTATCAACAATAGTTGTAGATCCACCACAAGATTATCAATATGGCAACATAAAGTGAAGTGGACAAGGACGAGAGCTCTGAACTCAGCATCATGGGGAGCCATCTGTCTAAGGTCGATACAATTGAGAAGAGATCACAGTACCTTAAAAAACTATCTGCGATCGAACAAAACAACCAATCACCTAAAAACGCTGGATTAGATTACAAAATTGTTAGAGCTGCATGTGAGAACCATCAATGTTGTGCAGTCTGCGAGTCCGACAGCCACTACTCCTTCTAAATAGAAAAAATTATCATCTCCACATCAGCCTCTATAAAGTGCAAGTCAGCCTCATGTCCAGCACGTATACTACGTGCATGCACCTGACCAGTTGCCACCTCAACCGTCTCAACAGATTTTCCTATACCAGCCAAAGACCCAGCTCCCATCATTGTAGATCCATTTTTACCACCACCACCTGTCATCCAAGAGGTGAATGATGTCTAGAATAACGATGCCCAATTGGCATGTCCAGGCAAACAACAACAAAGCCAATCATTAGCACTCAAGTCATATCACCATCACTCTGGTGAGAGGTTTGTTCAAGGATCACACCAGCATCTACAAAACCAGCCTCCATTATGTGAGAACTACTAGAGGCAGAATCACCAGAACGAGCAGCCCACATACCGGCAATACCATTTGTACCACAATTA
The DNA here is from genome assembly GCA_037367405.1 of Ottelia alismoides. NCBI lineage: Eukaryota > Viridiplantae > Streptophyta > Magnoliopsida > Alismatales > Hydrocharitaceae > Ottelia > Ottelia alismoides. The sequence goes on from JAZKJV010002739.1 coordinate 574,228, forward strand.
CGCGACCTCTTCTCAAAATTAGTATCCTCCTCCTCTACAAATTCATCAGCAACAACTCTCTCCTCCTTACCACAATTCTCAGTGTTCCCACGAGCAGCCTCCACGGTTCACTTCCAACATGGTCAGCACATTGATTCTTCTGATGCAGCTCTTGTGAACCAAACCTTGGACTGCATAGCCCAACTTGTCAATGGTCTAGTAGACATGTCTCAGAAGCTCGATGACCTCACTACCACCAAAACTCCAATTCTTGTGCAGGTTAAGTAAAAAATGACTCTGTTCGAATGATCAAAGTTCAGATATTTACGAGATTAGATGCCCGAACTAGCCTAGTTAGACTCAGTCTAGGATTTGAGATTCTAATGTCTCGATAATAGGTGGGGAAGAGGTTGCGTGCTCGCTTCGAAAAGAAAGGGAAGGATCCTGTCTATAGTGAGGACTACTCGCTAAACAAAGCCCACTGTGTCGAAACCCCCAAACCACTCGCTTCGATGGAACATCTAGAGATGGAGATAAGTGGACTCAAATCACTAACATCCTCCACAGGTTAAACCATTGTCTCACATGCCTCCCTGACTAAGGAGAACCCCATTAATTTCAAATGCAAAGAGTACGTAGTTTGTGATGTATCCATATATTTACCCCAGTCAGGTATTTCAGATTATATGTTGTCTAATTTGTGACTCTCAAGAGCAGTGGAGTGTTAAATCTACCATCCACTGCCAAGGGGAAAATAAAGTGTCTTCAAGAGAGTCATCTTCTTCTTCATCCAATCTAGCAACAAAGCTAGGTTAGATAGTAGTTGATGGAGGAGAAGTACTAGCCACCCACCACCACCACAATCAAGAGGAAAAATTACAAAAAAATTGCAAAACGAAAAATGTACAAAAATAAATGAAGAGCTGAAGCCCACAAGGACCAGCTCAGGAGGAGCCCGTGCTAGCAGCATTTCTAACCTAGTCAGATGAAGTCGAAGCACATGTAGATATGTTTTTGGCTATTTTGCATTGCAACCCATCTTCTGGCTAGCCATCTAAAAATATTTCTATAGTTAAGAATAATGCCTTTTCTTCTGTAAATATTCCATTTCCTGAAGTAATGAAAAACATCAAAAAAGTAGAAACTTGAAATTGCATTGTCCAACATCGATATGTTGAAATCATTGAAAATCTTATTTTGTAAACGCCTCTCATGAAGGCCATGGAATACACGCCAGTGGTGAAGAAAGGATTGAAACATGCAAATACCTCAAAAAGTCAAAGATGCAAGAACATACACAAGAGAGTAGAGAAACAAATTTTAACCATGTCCCTGGAAATGATATCAGTGATCTCCCTCAGAAGAAAAAAGACAAGGGATAACCCACCATCAAATGCCATATTTGACCAAGTTTTTGAACGCACTCTTATTGATAGCATGTCTTCAATAAACCTCATGCCCTCCTTACTACTGTTAGAATCCGGGATTGGAATGCATAAGCCTACAAGAATGATCCTTTAATTTACATATCGATCCGTTAAAGGGCCCAGATGTCTATTGGAGGACGTTATTGTGACCATACAGAACATGCGATTCCTGGTGGATTTTGTTGTCCTAGACATGGACTCTCCTGCACTGTTACTTTAGACCCCCACTATTCTTGATCGATCGTTCCTTCGCATAGCCGAGTTAGTTGTTGGCTAAAGGTCTGGGAAGATCACCTTCTGCTCAAGTACTGATAAAGTCATCGAGGATATGTTCATCAAGCCAAAAGCCACATCTGATGGAAGGAAGACAGAGTCATCAACTGAGGACTGTGATGTTGTGGATATCAAAGATCCATCAAATTCTCTCAATGACATTTTCACATAGGAAAGCCTCTCTTCGGAGGAGGACTTGGAGAGTACAATTAGTCCATTTTTTTTACTGATTAGGAGTCAGAATCTGAGTCATTGATCAACAAGTTTGAAGAAGATTCATGCTAGACCAAACATAAAGAATTCATTGTAGATATGTTCAACACAGTTATTTCATAGATAACAGTGATAGAGGTGAGCAGCATCCCATTAAAATTATTAAAACAACCACATACCAGGATTGTTTCTGATGTGATCACAGAGCAAGCTCAACAACAACAACAACCAGAACTCAAATTGCTCTCGACAAGTATGAAGTATGCTTTCCTTGTGGTGAAGAACACATGTATCCAATTATCATTAGTAGCAAGATGACCCTGGAGCAAGAAAGTCGACATCTCGTGTTTCTAGAAAAGAACTGCAAGGCACGTGTTGAAAAGTCTCGGATCTCCACGGGAAAAATCCAACTTTGTGTTCACACTATATCTATCTTGAATATGATTAAAATCAGTCTCGAGAATTCCAAAAAAGACTGAATCCGAACCTGAAGACGTAGTTATGAAGAAAATCATGAAGTGGTGTGAAGTAGGATTCATTTATCCTATATCAAATTCCATATGGGTGAGCCCCCCTGCATGTTGTTCTGTAGAAATCATGGCTCACTGTGGTGAAGAATGACCAAAGAGAGTAGTTCTCTACTCGGTTACTGACATCTTGGCACATGTTTGTTGATTACAGGTTCTTGAATTTAACGATAATGAAGGACCATTTCCCTCTACCATTCATTGATCATGTTCTGGAATGACTTGCAGAGAAAAAATTCTTCTGCTTTTTAGATGGCTACTCCAGGTACAATCAAGTGGTGATCACCGCTGAAGACCAAGAGAAGACAACTTTCACCTGCCCATTCATCACATATGCATTTCGAAGAATGCCCTTTTACCTCTGTAACACCCAGCTACTTTCCAAAGTGCTTGCTAGGCGTCTTTGACGATATGGTAGGAGTTTTCTCCAAGTTTCATGAATGATTTCTCCATCTACGGTGACGGTTTTGATTTATGTCGTGTGCATCTAGACCAAGTACTATAGAAGTGTTATGAAGTTAATCTTGTACTATCATGGGAAAAAAGCCACTTCATGGTTACTGAAGGTATCGTATTGGGCCATGTTGTCTTCAAGCGTGGCATGGAGGTCAACCTGGCAAAGGTTGATGTAATTGCTAAACTCAAGTCACGTCAGAATGTGAAGAATGTGAGGTCATTCATAGGGCATGTCAGCTTCAATCATAGATTCATCAAGGACTTTGGCGGGCTTGCGTGACCTTTTTTAGAGCTTCTTTGCAAGGAGACTGAATTCATTGTAGATCAGTTGGTTATTCAATCATTTCATCAATTTGAAGAGCTAATCTCTCATGCTCAAGTTATATAGCCATCTAATTGGTCTCTTCCTTTTGAGATCATGATGGACGTGTCAGATTTTGCAGTTCGGGCCTTTCTAGTACAAGGAAGAGACAAAGTGCCCTAGGCCATTGACTATGACAACAAAACATTAGATGAAGTACAAAGAAACTATACGTTCACAGAGAAATAATTACTGGCAGTTGTTTTTGCATTAGAGAAGTTCATATCCTACCTTCTTGGATCTAAAGTCATTGTGTTTACTGACCACTTTGTTATCTGATACTTATAGCATAAGAAGAATGCTAAATCATGTCTACTCATAATGACCATTCTCCCCCAGGAATTTGATCTAGAAATTACAGATAAACTTAGAGTTTAGGATGTTATAGCATATCACTTGTCTAGAATAGAATGCCAAGATACCCAAATGAGCAGTACACCGATCATAGAGACTTTCCTTGATGAATTCATCCTCAACATTTGATCTCTCCCTTGGTATGTCGATATAGTGCACTACCTCGTCTCGGGGGTAGTCCCACAAGATTGGACAAAAATCACGATGGACAAGTTCATGTACGATAGTTATTTTTACCAGTGGGAAGACCCATAATTATTCAAGAAAGGAACAGATTGCATATAGCAATGATGTATTCCTCAGAAGGAGTCTACAAGTGTCTTCAAGCACTGCCATAAGCTTGAATTTCGTAGACATCATTCTAGAAGCATATCATCATTAAAGATATTGTAGGGTGGCCTCTGGTGGCCTATACTATTCAAGGATGCGAATGAATATGTGAAAGCCTGCATTCAGTGTCTGAAAATGGGTAAAACCCTTAGTGTTAATGACAACATGCCCCTCAAATTTATCAACTTATTTGATGTGTTCGATGCATGGGGCATTGATTTCGTGGGTCTGTTTTCAAATAGTCAGGGATCCGAATACATCCTACTTGCCATATATTATGCGAGTCGATGGGTTGAAGTTATCCCTGCTCGAGCTGCAGATAGTAGAACAATATGTAGATTCTTGAAAGACAACATCATATCGTTGTTCAGGATTCCCAAAATTGTCATCTTAAGTGGGGGTAGACACTTCATCAATATAGAGGTAAAGAGATTAATGAAGGAGTACAACATCGATCGTCGAGTCGCATCTACTTATCATCCTTAGTCACATGGCCTCACGGAATTGTCCAACAGAGAAATCAAGACGATCATATAGAAACATGTGCAGCCGAATAGAAAGAAATGTTACAACTCCTAGACTTAGTTCTCTGGGCATACAAAACCTCTTACAAGACTCCATTGGGCATGTCGCACTAACATGTTTATTGAAAGACATGCCATTTGCCCGTGGATATCATTATCAAATCATTGTAGGAAGTTAACATTTGCAACCTCGACTCATAGAATGTTAGTCAACAAAGAAAAATGGATCTAAACAAGCACATGAAATTCTTAGATTACGTGTATGAAAACAACTTAATGAACGAAGAGAAGGTCAAATGCTAACACGACAAGCATATTAGAAGAAAGACCTTCGAACCAGGATAGAAAGTGTGGCTGTTTGATGCGAAGTTGGAGATTTTCCCAGCAAAATTAAAGAGGAAATGCACAGGGCCATACAGAGTTACAAATGTGCATGACAACGAAAGTGTATTAATATCAGAATTGTCAGTTGAAGCACAACCTTTCATTATCAAACATTAGTTGCAGAAGCCATATTTAGAGCATGATACATTCCTGGTTGTTGCTGACTATGTACATGCAATCTTTGATGAAGAGATCACTATTTCAACAGCTTCATTGAAGCAAGACAATGCCCTCAAAAATATCTTTGACTAGTTTTCTTCTTTTATTCTTTTCATTTCAATTTCCATTTTGTTCATTCTTTCGTATTATGTTCATCCCTTTCATATGTGTTGTACTTAGGATATGCTTCATCCTAAGTATATGGGGGAGAAGTGCACTCAGGATATTCATTATTCATTCACTTGCTTATCTCATTTTTTTAAACTCTGTCTATACTTCGGAATATTTCATCCTAAGTATAGGGGGACAAGCCGTGCACATTGACTTCGTAAACTCTAGATCATTGATCATCCCTGTTTTTGTATATAGTTGTTATACATAGGATTACTTGATCCTAAATACAAGGGGGATCACCTAATTCCTATTCTTTATTTAGTTGTAGTATAGACTTTTCTATACTTAGCACTAGTTATGCCTTCCTTTTTCCGCTCTGACCTATGAGGACATAGCTCAAGCCAAGTATGGGAGGTTGTACATATGTTGTATATACTTTAGCCATAACTCGTGCTTTCATATTTTCAATAATATGGATAAAAACTATATGAATTAGAATGCATGATAATTAAGTGAAAACAATACATCTTTAATGTATAAAATTCTCTAAAAATTTTTTATGAACATAATTAATAAATTCATTTAAAAAAGGTTTTGTAAAATGATTTTAAAAATGGTTTAAAATGTTTTGAAAATTCTTTTAGAATTTATTTGGAAAAAAATTGTAAAATATTTTCAAATGTTTGCAAATGACTTTTGTAAACTTTTGCAAAAATTTGTTTCATTGCTAGAATAAAATTTTTGAAAATTCAATTTGTAAATTATTTGGAAAATGGTTGTAAAAATAATTTGAAACATTTATTTATATTGTTTGAAAAATCTTTGCAAATTGGTTTTTAAATTTTGTAAATATTTTCAGAAATTATTAGGCAAAATTATTTAGAAAAAAAGTTTTCAAAATGCTTGTTAAAATATTTTGAACTATTTTGAGAACCCTGTACATAATTATAGCAAAAAACTCTTTACACGATTTGTATATAGATATATATAAAAAACAAAAAACTGATTGTATGTGTAATAACAACTCACATAACATGTGTAAACTCCTAATGTAAATTCTTAAACCAATTCTTGCAAATACAGATGAACTCTCATGTAAATATATGCACATACTTCTTTCACTAACTTTTATTAAAAATCTCTAAAAATTTAAAAATCCTAAACCCCTAAAAATTTTGCAAAATATTTTAAAAAATATGCATAAAAAATTGCAAAACATTTTCAAAAAATCTATAAAAAAATTCGAAAGTAGAAAATTTCTTCACAAAAATATTTTCTTACATTGTACATGGCATTTGCATTTTATGGAATATCAAAATAATTGAACAAGTCTATGTAAAGTTTGAAGATTATATCTTGGTCTAGAACTTAATACACTTAATTTAAGAGGAACCCATTAAGGTTTGGGATGGAGATACTTCAGCTCACTCTGACTTAATTCATTAGGTTCCATGGGACTGTTTTCATGAGTCCATTCAATGTGCCTATCTAGAAATCTTCATGTCATCTGTACGACTCTTGAGATAGAGCTTGAGTAGAAACCTCAAACTTAACACTTAGCATAAACCATATGGATTGTTGAAAGATCTTGTAGTCTATGTTGGGACGATGCTAGGCCGCTTTGTCAAGGGTGGCTCAGGATTTATTCTTGGGGAGTACTGAAACCGGTACTTCAATCCACATCTTATAGTAGCAATGACATCTAATGACTGGAGACTAGATTGTGAGAATGCTTTAGATGAGGAATTGTCTACTAGCGTAAATTTTCCAAGACTCCAAAACATGGGCAGACCAAAAGATTATATACCTTTTAGGTCACAAATAAGAATGCAGAGTATTGCAAAGTCAAAGAAATATCTAAAAGAACCCTACACCAAAAATAACAAAAAAATATTGAGCTTCCTGAAAAATCTTGCTTCTTTGAGAAGACTCAATTACACTGACTAAGCTTCATAAGGGAATGAGACTACACTGGTCCATTCCCACTTCTTTTCTCATTTTTCTTGTTTCCCCTTTTCTCGATTGTGAAGCTAGTAGCACCTGACCTCATAAGGGAATATCTATCTCCACGAGGACAAGTTACCAAAGGAGCTAACTCCTTAATAGTTCAGCAGTTTGTCTGATAAGAGCTGAAAAATTCACATACATGGTTCTGTTATTTCAAGGTTGTTAGAGTATGCGACAAAGAGGATGGTTCTAACCTAACTCTGAATTAAACTAAATAATAGGATTATGGAACCTAAGGGTTATTATGTCATAATTCCTAACCCTAATGCAATTCCGAAAAAAACAAAGAATCCAAAGGTCTTCACTGAGCTCCAAACAGTGATTTTATTGATACAAGTTCAAAAGTTAAAAACTGTTCCAAGTTCTTTCTTTTTTCTCTTTCCTTTTTCTGCAATTATTTGCATAAGTGTTTGCTAGGGAATATCAAAGGCAAGTATAGGGAGTGATGAATCTCCATTTCATCACCTTTATTCTTTCACTTTGGCCTTAAATCCCTAACTAAATGCATGCATATAGCATTATTTTGTAAAAAATATCACTCAATAATACCATATAAAATATTGTACAAAATATTGTATTTAATTCCAAAATTAAAGAAAAAGGGAAGAAAAGAAAATTAATGAAATGTCAAAGACATTGAGTGACCCTAGACCCTGTCATCATGATAACTTGATCGACAAGGAATGGAGTAGAGAGATAGGGAACAAATTGTACAGAAAACACTTCCTGAAAACCCTAATTTTAGAGCCCAATAATTACATTTTAAGATCTATTTTATTTTCCTATTTTTATACCACAAATTAATAAATTTTGAATGTGAAAATTATAGTTAAAATACAAAGAAACATACAAATTTCATTACATTCAAAAATAATGCACAATGTGCGTGTGACACATAAAATAAAAAGCCGCAAAGAAAACTTTGCAAATATGTAACTTCCCTATACAAACTCAAACTTCACCAAACTCGCCTGTATTATTCATAAAATTAAATTATATATTTAATTAAGGTGGTTTCATTCATTTTGGAATTAAGATGCAAAAGATAGCTTTTGGACCCTCATTGTGCAATATACGTGTATATAAAATTCAATATATTCATTATTTATATCTTTCACTTTATTACATTTTTATACATTTATAAATATGATTAAAATACATGTAAATACTAAAGATAAAATAAAAGCATCAAAAATTCAATAAAATAAATAAGTATACCTTAGCTTATTGATGAATTATAAGTGTAATACACCTATTAAATATGTGTGTATATATTTATTTAAGAATATAAATAACCTAATAAAAATACATTAAAAATATCTAATTATGTATTTAACTAAGTTATAAATATACAAAATACATATATATAATAATAAAATATAAAACACAAAAAAATAAAAACACACAAAGTACATATTTATATACCTATATGCATATGTGTAAAAATTAGCATGTTATAAATTAACTTGTAAAAAGAAATTAAAAATCAGAATAGAATAATAAATAAAATTGTAGACATTTTTTATGTTTTAAGAAAAAAAATAATAAATTCATTTGTAATTTACTATCGATTTTACAAGGGGTGTATTCCCTAGAATTTTCTGGTCGGTCCACTTGGACCAACCAAAGCACGCTGACCCAAGACCCCACGGTCAACTGTCTGACCTCTGCCTCCTCTTCCGTCAGAGGTCATGAGACCTCTGGTTTCCCGATTTTATTTGCCTCGTCCTTACCTCCTTCCTCCTCGATTCCTTCGTAGATCATGAGCTCCACACATTCAACAACCTTGCCATCACCCTAAACCTCACCAACCAGCTCCTTACCTCACACAATATTCTTCCCCTTTTTTATCATCATTGAAGGTTACAGAAAAAACCCTTAAGTACATAACTAAAGCATCACGATCACATCATATGATATAGAGAGTGGCTAGTCGCAATAGTCGCTCGGAGTAGTGGAATTTAAAAAATTTCAAAAGATGAAACCACATGATCTGAGAACACTTCTCGAATTATTTCATCTAAAACACATAGAATATATAGGAATACCTCTTAAAGCACGGTTATGATAGAAGCCTCTAAACGAAGAGACCTCATGTCTCAAGTATGAACAGACAGAGGAGACGCTTGAGAGCGCATTAATGAAACATGTCCTTCTGGAAATCCAAGATGTGAATCCAAGCGACAAATATCTTTACTTCAACGCACGGAATATGTGGTCTTCTTCGTGTACTATAAGCACCGAGGAAGACAAAGATCTACGAGCGATCAAAGCGGTGGCATGACGACGTAGCAACGACAACGATCCTCTCTAGGTCACAAAGTGGATGACCACTTAGAAAAAGAGAGGGGGTTGTATGATGATGAGTGTAAGGGATCTTGTAAATAAATTGTTGTAAAAAAATATCTAGGGTTGCTTCTTTTTTATAATATTTTGGGTGTCCATGGATCTCAATCTATGCATAACATAAATCTAATGGTTGAGAATAATTTGTGTTTCTTTCAATGGCCATGATTTTGTTGTAAAAAAATACAACAATAATTAATTTATTTTATTTTAATGTTTCGAATAATCATAAATGAAAATTAATTCAATCAAACCAGGAGGCATTAAAGAAATAGGAAAGGAGGTAAGCTCCTTCCTGATGAGGAGGGTGGACGACCACCAAGAAATAGGGCTAGTGTGGTCATCCTCTCTCTCTCTCCCTAAGGAAAGGAGCTCCTCTTTCCTATTTTGTAGGATTATGAATCTCGCATTATCCTTTAATTATTTACAACAACTTTATTGTAAATTATTTGACAAAGTTAATTCAAATTAATTTATGAAATTTCAATCATGTCATTAGAAATTTATGAATCATGTTCACAACCCAAAATGAATTATAAATTACATTTTCAATTAATTGTCCAATGTGTATCCAATTCACATCAACTTTTAAATTGTACAAGTTATTTTCAAGTGTACCGCTATAAAATATTATAGACCACATTTATAATTTATATGATTAATATGCATAGTACTATTCACATTATTCATATCTATGATAATTAAATCAAATTTAATTATATTGGATCATCATTCTCAAGCGTAAAAATAATATGAATCACGTTCACATTATTCATGATAATTAAATCACATTTAATTATCCATTTCTCAATGCTTCGATACATTTTTTAATGGAATTATTCTTGAATTCTTTCAAGATTAATGCGCTTTCTCCGCGGATACCTGGAGATAAGAATAGGGTGATTGTACATTCCAACATCTTCTTAATGTACCCATGTTGTTATAATCCCATAATTCTCTTTTCTATTTTTGAATAGCTTTAGACACAAGATGTAAGAGGCTTCTCTAAGATCTTTCATCTTGAAGTATTGGACAAGCAAATTTTAACATTGGTCATCAATCCTATATCATTCCCAATGATAACGATGTCATCTACGTTAAACACAATGAACACAATAGCGCTCCCACTAAGCTTCTTGTACACACATGGTTCATCGAGATTCTGCATAAAATAATTACTCTTTATGGTTTTGTCAAATTTGATGTTCTAGCAATGAGAAGCTTGTTTCAGCCCATACATGCATTTCTTCAGATTGCATACCTTACCTTCCTTAGTTATGAAGCCTTGGGGCTGCTCCATATAGATATCCTCTTCGAGGTATCCATTAAGGAAAGTTGTCTTGACATCCATCTCCCAAGTGCCGTAGTCAAGATATGCAGCTATAGCCAATAGTGCCCTAATGGACTTAAGCATAGCCACAGGAGAGAATGTCTCATCGTAGTCGATGCCTTCTTATTGTGTGTAGCCCTTGGCTACGAGTTGTGCCTTGAAGGTCTGTACCTTCCCATCAAGTCCCCTCTTTCTCGGGAGGTTCCATTTACTCCCAATGGGTTTTCCCCTCTAGGTGCATCCTCTAGGATTCATACATCATTCTTATGCATGGAGTCTATTTCGAACTTCATTGCTAGCATCCATCTATCCATGTCATGATTCACGAGTTCTTCATCAAATGAAGCTGGATCATTGTCAATTACACTTGAAACATGGAATCTATACCTTTCAGGTGCTGTAACCACCCTCGAACTCCTTCGATGAGGTATAGGTGTTACATATTTATTTAATTCTTCGATTTCTTAGTCAGGAAGCTTAGTATCCTCCAGAATTTATGTCTAGAGACGAAGACCTTCTGAGTCTCAAGTTTGTAAAGTTTATATCCAATACTATCCTTAACATACCCAATGAAGTAGCACTCTCTAGTGTGAGATTCCGGCTTACTTGAGTCCACGTTCTTCGCATGGACCAAACAACCCCCAAACCTTAAGTGTCTAACACTAGATTTGGTTCTATACCAATGCTCATGAGGAGTTTTAGGTACATACTTGCTAGGAATTTTATTCAGGATATATATTGCAGTCTCTACTGCATATCCCCAGAAACTAAGTGCTTTACTCATCATTGAACAAACCATGTCCATGATGGTGTCGTTGTGTCTTTCAGCAACACCATTATGTGTGGAGTTCTAGGAGGAGTGAGATTGGAGACAATTCCTCTCTTTGAGGTATTCGTTGAATTCATATGAGAGGTACTTGCCTCCTTGGTCAGATCAAATCTTTTTAATCTTCCTATCAGGTTGGTTCTCAACCAAAGCCATGAACTCTTTGATCTTTTCAAAGGTTCCAGATTTATAATGCAATAGGAAGATAAACCCGTATTGCGAATTGTCGTCAATAATGTCAAATAATATCCATATCAATTTCAGGTTGTAGTACTTGAGGGACAACAAACATTGGTATGTATTTGGTCAAGAATACCCTTGCATCTTGTAACCTTGTTACTAAAACGCGTCCATGTCATTTTACCTCAAATACAATGTTCACAGGTACGCAAAATTTGGACCTTTAGAAAATCTAAGGGTAAATCCTTTATCAATCTATTCATGCTATCAATAGATAAACGACCAAGCCTTTGATTCCAATTCATGTAAGAATGATTACCATCCTCTCTGTTTCTTTTAGGGTTTTTATCAATGGTAGTAACTTTCATGACATTTTCATCAATGCACAATTCATAGAGTCCAACATAAGTATGAACACCATCGACAATATATTTATCATAAAGATTTACGATTAATTTAATACAAAATTGAAACAAGTATCCATTTCTAAATAACATAGATACAGATATAAGGTTCCTTCTGACATCTGGAACGTAAAGAAACTCTTTAAGTACTAGGACTCTTCCACTAGATAATGATAATCAATTGTTCCTGTCAGCAACTACTACAACAATTGCATCAGATCCCATGACTATCTCCCCTTCATCAAGATTCCTATTTTCATGGAATATATGCAACAAATTGCATACATGAACCAATAATCCAACTACCTTCTTATCCGATAAGAAAATTGGTTTCAATGATGAAAGTAGAATTTATATCTATTTGGGCTTTTCCTTTATCTGCATATTTCAGGTAATTTGGGCAGTTACACTTCCAGTGTCCCGGTTTCTTATATGTGATGTCAAACATTGGTTTTCTTTGATGCTACCAGTGCATAAGCATTAGTATATGTGCCAACACCTTGACTCTTCTTCTTTTTCTTCTTCTTCTTCTTCTTCTTCCTGGTCGGACCCTTCCAAGATCCTTGCTTTCGACTATGCCTGCCTTTGACCTGTGTAACCATCATACTACCAGAGGGTTTCTCTTTCTTCATTACATCTTCTGCAAGCTTTAATGAAGCTATGAATTAAGCATTAGGCAATGTCGACTTATTCATGTGCTACGATACCACATAATTGCTGAAAGACTTGTAGGGAGACAACGGAATGAAGTCGAGCTACATGTTTGCATCCACCTCAGCCTCGAGAGTCTCTTGCTCCGAAAGGTAACCAAACATTTTTATCGCATGCTCTTGGACCGAAGTCCCTTCCTGCATTTTTCGACAAATTAGTTCTCTCATGAAATTAAAGCGTTGAGTGCAGTTTACATCACCGATCATCCTTTTCAGATTATGCATTACATCATGCAAATTATCCATCTCCACATGTTTCTTTTGAAGTATATATTTCTTCCAACATCTTAGGTTTGAATACATGTCCTTAGACAACAAACATGATATGTGGTCTGCAGAAAGGACAAGATCCAAATTGCGAATCCAATCCGAGTAACTTGGTTTGGTCAACTAGATGACCTCCAGGAGCCTACTAAGTAGGTTCATGGACTTCATTGTCAGAAATTATGAATGCACTATATTAGAGCATATAATATATATTCAATATTAAATTCTTTGATAAAGTATTTTTAATTAAATTAGTCTTGCATTTTCAACTCGAAAAGTTCATTCCCTTAGTTACTTTCAAAGTAAGAGATATAATTACCATTATATCTTTAGTGAGAACTGGGATCTCCTTTTCTACCTTTGTTACATCCTAATAATATGAGAAAATGCTACTCAGATATGGAAACACATTCTGCCTTGCAAGTCTAGCTTGCATTTCTCAATTTGATCTTTAACACCTGGGCTCACCACCCCTAAGGCATTATTGACTCATCATTAATTGAATCAACTGTCAACAATATTAGAACTCGCTATGAGCAATCCAATATCGCCCTAATTATCTTTAAAATGGCTTTGGTTTCATAATTTTTCGAGTTACGATTTGAAAGTCTATTTTCTAGGGTGGTTTGTGCAATTTTACCATTTATTTGTACATATTGTAATTGTAAATAATTTTGATAATTATTTAAAATACAAAAAAATAATAAATAAAAAATATAAAAAAATTAAAACAAAAAAATAATTCCCTTAATTAACTATGTATAGATTGTAACTTATGTATATAGTATATATATAGTCGTTATCTTAAATAACCCCCATATAAAAAATAAAAAATTAACATTTATTATTAAATTTAATATATTAACAAAAAAAATTTAACACTAATATTATCTTTATCTCATTTCAATTTCTTTCCTTATCTCTTTATCACCATTCAATTTTTAGATTTAAATTCAAATTCAAATTCAATTAATCATCTATTTAATTGGCTCCTCCTCCCTCATTTTCTCTTGATCAATCTTTGGTGAGAGGAGCCTATTCTCCGAGAGATATCTTGTTACAAAGGGTTCCCAACTTCCGAGTTGTTCGATGACAGTGAGTCGGCCTTCGTCAAGGTGATCATGGTCTTTTCCGCTCCTAAGGTGAGATCCATTTTCTCTTATTTTTAACCTAGTTTAATCGTAGTTTATTTTTTGAATTTTTTAATTTCATTGTCAATTTTTTAATAGATCTTAGAATTCCCATTACGATTTGATCCACCTTCGATTCCTATTTTTCATCTCATTTTCTCGATCTCTCTACATTCACGTTCTATCCCCCACAATCTCTCAACACCGGCCATGCACGGTGGCCAGAGACTCGGATTCGATTCATCCATTTTGCCGGATCCATGTTCATACCTTTTCCAATTTTTTATTATTTATTTAAATAAGAAGATATGATGCATCGTGTTTGAGTCCTCTTCTATTTCAAAAAATATGTAGTTTGTCTTCGTAACATTTGTTTTACAGGAAAAAAAATAAAAAAATAAAAGTTTTTCTCCTCTGTTTCTGTTTTCCACAGAAAATAATAATAAAACGAAACGACGACAGGAGCCGTCCCTCTATCTCATAGGAGGCACCCGCCGCACGTCCACATCTCCTCCACCCCTCCTGTGGCGCTCCTCAACCACCACCAACCGCCTCCACGCGAAGCCGCAGCAGCAACCCAGACGACCCTTCATCACCCTCGACCACCTCCACCGCGTGCTCCTCAGATCGCATCCGTCCAAATCCATCCTCGAGAGATCCATCACCACCTGGATCATCCATGCGCACCCACCTCTTAGCCAACCTCCTTCGGAGCCACCTCCACCGCCCGCAGGCACTTGCGGCTCAACATTTTCATCGTCGCTGGCAACCGCACATCTCCACAACAACGGCCACGTGCCTTGTCGTCCATCTCAACTGCCACGTGTTTCACTTGGAGGGCGTATGTCGCCTTCCACCGCATATCATTCATCATTCGCCAGTGATGCCTGAACACCTACCAGATGTCGTGAGCATGACCCCTCCGTCGTGGCCACTAACACGCTAGAAGTGAGAGAAATGAGTGGGGCAGCGGCACCCCCTAGAGGCTCCTTTGGGACGTACGAAGAAATAAGAACCCCAACAGATGATTTAAAATAAACAAAATTTGGAGAAATATTAGTTTCAATCCCTAGAGGTTTTCAGATTTGCAAAGTGATCCCTTCTAGCATTCAAGCAGGTGCTTTGCACGTTTCTCTTGGGTAATTTGCACATTTTTACCCGTTAATTATTTGTATTATATTTTATTGTGATTACTCTGAACTATTTGCATTTCAGTTCCCGTTATTTAGACTATTTTTTTACATGTCTTTTATATTGAAATAATTATTTTCTTTGCTCTGAAAATTCTTCAAAAATTTGTTTATATTCTTGTTGTGTTCCTCTTCATTGTATATAAATTTCATTGCATTCTATTTTTATTTGATGCTATCAGAAAAAATAACATCATTTTCTCTGCCTAAAATTCAAAAATTCATAGAAATTTAAATATCGTATTAAAAATTACAAAAAAAATATATCAGTTCTCTTTTATTATATTTTAATTCCTACTCGATTTTCACACCATAATTGTTTATAAAACCAAAAAAAGTACAAAATTCTATAAATTAAAAAAAATAAAAAAAATCAAGAAAAAATTCCAAATATTGTGATTGAAGTTTACGTTTGTAGATAATGCATTCTATTTTTTAGGAAAAATAGTTGCAACAATTTTTTATTTCATTTGGTATTTTTAAATTGAAAAATAATCCTTCTTACACACAGTATACATTTTCCTTGTTTTAATTCATTTCAAAAATCCTAAAAATTCCAAAAATTTCTAAAAATACAAAAAAGTAAAAAATCACAAAAACACAAAAATATTTTATTTGAAAATTTTTAGTATTTTTGTTATAATTGAAAAATCCAAAAAATATATTTCTTTTGTTCATGAAATTATTTTTAAAATCATATTTTTGAAAATAAAAAAATTGTAAAATTAAAAGTCATTATAAATTTGAAAATTAGAAAATAAAAAATTAGAGATAAAAAAATAAAAAAATAAAAAGACAATAAAAACAGAAACTAAGCATAGTGTACATTGAGAATTTTGTTTTCTTTTAATTGATTTTTTCGATTATTAGAATAAACCACAGGAATTGTAGCCTTCGTCAGTTTGATCCTGTCGCCATACAGGTAAGTAAGTAGCATAAATTTCCCTCGCTTCATTATTCTTGCAATTAATTATTCGCTTGAGAAAGAGAAAAAAATGTTTGCTTATTGCGGGATATTTGAGTTGCAACGACCACTACGCATTAATTTTTCATCAATAATTTAAAACCACAAAAATACTGCTCAACAACGTCACTACTCATACAACCTTACTCTTTCGAGAAGCAAAGTGACCGATTCATGTGCACTTGTACGGAGGAGTTGCCACTTCGGACATGCATCTCCTAAATACATTTTGTGGTGACAGAATCCTTTGCCTTGATAGGAGATCATGGATGTCACTTATGTTATCCTCCATATCATATTCAAATTCAATTAATTACTATGAATCATATTCACATAATTAATTCATCCAAGGGAAATACAACTTTATTCATAATAGAGTGTTTTAGATGGATATAATTAGTTTAATCATATTAAATCAATTATCAATCGAATTCAATAAACCAATAAAACAATTAGGATTTGCTTGATACTACTATATAGTAAACTCCCTCACAAGTACGCATTAATTTTGTGTTTTAATAATTAGAGTACAACTTCACTTACTCATATTATTCTTTTCCAAAAAAATAGATCCGGCCAGTACACTCGAGTTATGTTGGGAGGAAGAAATTCCTTGACATGCAAGACACTAATTAGTAAATCAATACAGCATACCCGAACTAGACACCTTCGCCATTTCCATTGAGAATCATACAAATATTGACAATGTACTTACGGTTCTATCGATCAACTTTATTGACTGAAATTATACTATATAATTATCTCTCAGAAATATTAGGCATCTTAAAACAATTTTGAGATCCTAAAAATTTATAAGCATATTAAGAAACCGTGTTTTTCATGTAAAGATTGTCCTACAACTATTGTAAGATAAACTAGTGTTTTCATGAAACGTTCCTTCAATGGCCTATGATGATTAATCAATTATTTTCATAATTATTTAGCTTCATAATTAATCTAGATAAATTCATTAGTTCCTTGATTTCCATTGAATTATAAACACATTAAGCAAAGAGATTTTATGATCTAATCATCTTCCGGACCACTAAATATAGAATGTCTAAGGAAAGCAGAGTCAGATTCATGCGAAAAAAATTCGAGCAATTTGCTTGTTTTATTCCCTATTTAAAGAAAGTGCTTATTTCATGTTTCATGATGGGAAAATAGTTAGCAAAAATTATTTTCTTATAGATTAGTGAATACATCAAAAATAGTTTTCGTAGCGGGAACTATTCAAATCATTTCCATGCACTTTTGGTACCGATTTTAGGCTGATGTTTTTGGGACATATTTAGACATTTAAATACATTTTCATAATAAAAAAGACATCCAAACAGTGCACACATAGAAGGTTTTTAATTTAGTGTAAAATCTATTAGAATCTTGCATCCAATGTAAAAATAATGAGTCCAGCACATCCAATACATGAACCTTGTTCACCTAGTATTTTGGATATCATTAAATACCTAACCAAGGCTCTGATACCCACTTGAAGCTCATGGAAAAAACATTAAGCATGTCATGGAAGCATGGAGATCACATCGTATGCAATCGGGAGCGACTAGTTGCACTAATCGCTCGAGATAGTGGGAATTTAGAAATTTTAAAATAATGAAACCACATGAACTGAGAATACTTCTCTAATCGTTTCATCTAAACCACACAGAATATATAGGAATACCACTTGAAGCATGGTTGTGATCGAAGCCTCTAAATGAAGAGACCACCTATCTCAAGTCCGACCCGACGGAGGAGAGGCTTGCCAGTGCGTTGATGAAACATGTCCTTCTCATAATACAAGATATGGATCCAAGTGAGGGATCTCTAGATTTCATCACATGAAATCCGAGGTCTTCTTCTCGTACCAGAAGCACCAAGTAATGTGAATATCCACAAGTGGTCGAAGCAACAGCACGACGCCGACGTCAATCATCTCTATGTCACAAAGTGGATTGCCACTTAGACAGAGGGGTCGTGTATGATGATGAGAGAGAGAGAGCTTGTGAATAATTTGCTGTAAAAGAAGAGCTAGGATTACATATTCTTTTATAATACTTTAAGAGTCCAAGGATTTCTATCCATGGACAACACAAATCTAATGGTTGAGATTGTTTTGTGTTTCTTTCGATGGACATGATTTTTTTGTAAAAAATACAACAACAATTAATTTATTTAAATTAAATATATTGAATAATCATCAATATAAATTATTTTATAAAATCAAGAGGCATTAAAGGATTAGGAAAGCAGCCAAGCACCATCCTAATGAGGAGGGTGGACGACCACCAAGAAATACGACTGGGTGGTCGTCCCCCCTATGTCTATGGAAAGGAGCTCCTCTTTTCTTATTTTGTGAGATTATGAATCTCACATTATACTTTAATTTTCTTCAACCACTTTCAATGTAACATATTTGACAAAAATATATTAAATTAATTTATGAATTTCAATCATGCCATTGGAAATTTGTGAATTATATTCACAACCCAAAATAAAATATAAATTACATTTTTATATAATTGTCCAATGTGAATCCAATTAACATCAACATTGAAATTGTAAATGTTATTTGCTAATAGCTCTCTAAAATATATTATAAATCACATTTATAATATATATGATTAATATGGATAGTACTATCCACATTATTCATATCCATGATAATTATATCACATTTAATTATATTGGATCATCATTCTCATGTATTTATACAATATGAATCACAATCACGCTATTTACTATAATTAAATCACATAATTATCCATTTCTCAATGCTTGGATACATTTATTAATGGAGTTATTCTTGAATTCATTCAAGAATAATGCTCTTTCTCCGTGGATACTTGGATATAAGGATAGGGTGATTGTACATTCCACGTATAGTAACTCAGATATTGAGATATCATCTCAAATTCAGATCTTGGAGACCTCACATAGATGCTTGATTAATCAAGGTCGTAAATCTAATCTTATCATTGCACTTGAATCGAATTCAGATCAATGTCAAACATTTGGACAAAGTTAGGTTACTTCCCTCATAAGATGAGTCGTTAAAATCTAGACATTTTTTATTACTCCCTCGGAATGGAAGCGTCATGGTTATACAATCGTTTATGATCACATCACTCTCAGGTATTCCTAGTACATGTACATCCTACATACGAGAAAACCTGGAATAGGCCTGAAGATATAGATCACTTTTTCATTGTCATCTTCTAGGTTTTATCACCAAGTTTCTCATTCGGTCATTGGGAGTTGGTATCGATCATATGCTTTCCGAAAGTATATATCATACCTACAAATTCTTGTCATGCTTCCAAAGCAAGACTACCATACATGGAATTTGATTGGTCCCAATACCTCAAGAGTGAGCTCATGTCCTCCTGTTCACAAGTGAACCTGTATGATCCCTTTAAGAGATCCTATTACTCATATGCCCTTGTAAGCACACCAGCTTTCTGGTGTATAGAATTTGATTAGGCAATCAACCTATCGGTTTGCCAAATGTACATACTCAGATATATATAACAATACATATGTCTCTAGTCAGAGGATGCATTCTTATATCGTGATAGTATATGACATAGGTCTTGGTTATCACAATCTTGTTATGTCAACTCTTTGACCTAACTTATCTGACACCTCTGAATCTCTATTCCTATGTAGAGGACCTGCATCAAGAGGTCAGTTAGATATAAACCTATAGATAAGTATTGCCATCTCCTTCTCAAGCTAGAGACCATCTCTTAATAATCATTTGATGCTCCTCGATGAGTCCTCAATCTAACTCCTTAGATATTCATCCAAGCATCAACTTCTATGATTCAATAATTGAATCAACAAATGTATGATCATTAAAATGCCCATGGTACATAATCGTAGTTGTACTAAGGGACCTTATTGTACATTCATTCTAATAATCTTAGACAATGAGTGAAAATAAATTAATAACTTTTATTTTTATATACAACATTACAATAACATTTATTGTAGAAATGGTTCGCCTGGAGCACACATGGATGCCATTCACCACCTGTCAAAATCGAAGATCCACCACCTTTTTAATTTGATACTCCTTTCTTATATGTAACCCCAATAGGTGTCCTCCTGTCGACTCTTGTTGGTGACCACTTCAAGATCCATGCCTTGCAAGTATGGATAAAGGTGCAGATAGGTGTGAACTGAGCTCTGTCGGACATCGCCGTTGAGCTCCTCTACTCCTTGTCTTTGGCAGGTGCGAGCTGTATGTTTGGGTTCTTTTTATCACTTCTCATTCCAGTAGACTAATTTCATCTTTAGTTTTGTTAATTAAGTTGTAGTTTAGCTTAATTTAATTAATCAAAGCAGCTAGAGCACTAGGCTCCAGGCCCAAATCCAATGTGATCACCCTATGTTCTGATACTCATTCGCCTCCATCTCCTTGCCCTTGTGATGCTCCATCTTTCACCCTTGTTAGCATATTGATCCTACATGGATTGAGTTGGGTTGGAGATTCATCCTTTGCCTAGTTATACCGACCCACTTTGCCCTTTGCGCATCCAGCTTCAGTATATTAATGAGGAGATAGACCTCGATCCCCTTAATAATTTTATGACAGTAAGCGACAAGGAAGACCATGAAGAGCTCGATCACAAAGCAAGAACATACACTCCAGGTGGTCGAAGCTCCAGGGCCCCTCCAAAGGACCTCAGATTGCTTTGAAGAAACTTGCAGGTGCGGAGGACCATCAGAAAGTTAAGTTAGTCTTCACTGAAGCAAACGGTGGACGAAAACAGCCATAATCAAAAGTCAAAGCTCGCTGGAGCTTTGCTCTTGGAGAGTTCTTCCAAGGCTCTCCAGAACCGTCAGATTAAGTCTTTGGCCCCGATCTATCTATTCCATTGAATCCAAAGCAAATCAATTTCCTCCAAGAACGCTCGATGAAACATGTGGTCGCTGCCTTCTGATCGCGCTCACTTAATGGGGTAATTTCTTTTAGACCCTCCACCTTTTTGTATGTTACATATTTACTACTACAAATATTATTTGTAGTATAAATTTTTGTGGAGAAATTGTACGGATCCCCTGGCTTTTATTGTATATTATGCTTAGATCTTGTGCTAGGTCTATTCACGTGCTGAGTTGGCTAAATGACACTAAACACCTCCTAGGTTTTTGTATTTGTTTTTAGTATATAAAAATATGTAATAGTGTAAAATTTTTGGGGTATTTGTACAAAAACTCTCGCATTTTTTATTGCAAATCTACCCTTGCCAATACATTGTAAATTAATTTGTCTTTTATTTCGATAAAATATCTCATGTGGTTGAAAATTGTGGAAAAAATAAAGGATATGCTTTGAATGATGCTTGTTTATGTTGTAATTTTATCTTATCATTTTCTTGCATATTCCATTTAATCAATATGGCTATTTATTCCCTATTTATATATAAAAATACAAAAAAATAGAAAAACTTATTTAAAATTTGCATAAAATGATATGTTATATGTTATTATAAATATAACTCCAGTCCAAAAATCACAAAAAAAATTAAAAAAGCTTTAAAGTCAAAAAACTCTCTTAACCATATAAATATTAGCAAAAATTTTATAAACCTCAAAAAAATTAGTTTCTATTGCATATTTTTTGTTATATTATATAGTACATATTAAAAAATGTTTTTTGAAATTTTAAGCTTTTTATATACTTATAAATCTAAAAACAATTTGTCATATTCTTTTTCCTTTTTTGATGTATTTTAGACTTGAAAAATACCTAAAAATTAATTAGAATCAGCAAAAATATGACAAAATAGAGAAAAATAAAAATACAAAAGTTTTTTAATAATTTTTGAGTATTTATTAGCGTTAGAAGATTGATCACCTGAGAGCCGAAATCTGTGAGAGCATGAGAGCAATCATTCTAGACCACAAAATTCTATCATCTCTCTCCTCATTGATTGTAGGAGGAGAGAGAAGAGCATAATCTAGTGGTTCAAATTCATTGCTCTCATGCTCTCACAGAATTTGGCTCTCACGGGATCGGCCCTCTATATCTATATTTATAAATATAAAAGCATATGTACACTATATATACATATATATACGGGACTTTTACACCCATAACCCTGAGTAATATTGCAATTACATTCATAACCCTGCATAATTGTGAATTACATGAGAAACCTTAGATAATCCCTCCGTCTCACATATATAACCCTCCGTTAAGGGAGGTAGTTAACTCAACCACTTTGTGGGTTAATCTAACCTATGGTATATCCAATGGCTACTAATTTTTTTTAAAAAATGAAAACTCTCTAATCCCATTGCCCCCTCCCATCTTTTCCTAGATGGACTCGAGCTACGTGGCTCTACTGGAGAGCTTCTCTAAGTAAGACTCCTGGCGGGCTCGACAATCTTGGAGGAGGGTGGCTGCATAGGCTTCCCGGGGGTTGGCTTCTTTGCCTGGGCTGGAGGTTGGAGAGGAGGTAGGGGCGGGGGAGGTCTGGCTGCCAAAAGCTGGGGCCGGGACAGGGTTCGATGCGAGGGGGGGGCTTTCTCTGCCTGGGCGTGGGGGTCGACCTGGGTTTGGGCTTCTTTGAGGCGGGGGCAGGAGATGTCTGGGATGGTCAAAGGAGGAGTCAGGGGGGGTCTTTCTCTGCCTGGGCGCGGGGGTCGGTCTGGTTTGGGCTGCTATGAGGCGGGGGCAGGAGAGGTCTGGGATGCTCAGGAGGCAGAGTCGGGGGAGGTCCAGGTTACCAAGAGGTGGGGCTGGAGGGTACGTAGGGGTCGGGGGAGGTATGGGCTACCAGGAGGCGGGGGAGGTCTGGGATGCCTAGGAGGCAGGGTCGGAGGAGGTCTGGGCTACCAGGAGGTGGGTTGGAGGGTGCACAGGTGGAGTCGAGGGAGGTCTGGGATGCCCAGGAGGCGGGGTTGGACCTGGGTTCCGAGGGGGGGGGGGGGTGTTGCGAGAGTGGGCAGGGGGCCGGTCTGGGCTGCCCACGAGGCGGGGACGGAGAGTGGGCAGGGGGCCAGGAGGAGGTGGGCTGGGGAGGTCGGGGACGGCCGACTCGATAAGGGTTGCCTCCACGGGAGCTCCAAGAACCTGGTGAAAATTAGCCTTATGATTATTTTATTTGATTCTTTATACTAATGACATATTTTATAAATGTAATATAGTTGCAAGGGTACAATTAGCAATATGTAACTTTTTCTGTGAGAGTTAACAGATAAAATATATGACAACTAACACAGGGTTATGTCATGCAAGAGTTAAGCATTTTTTGAGGTTTTGGGTGTAATTCATGGTTTTACAGGGTTATGAATGTAATTGCAAAATTACTCAAGGTTATGGGTGTAAAAATACCTATATATACTTATATAATTATTAATATAATTATTAATATTATAAATGTAATATATATTATTAGAAAACTTTAAAAAATAAAAAAGACTATAATTTTAATATTTTTTAAATTTTTACATATTTATTATATATATATATTATTTTGGACTTATGTTATGGTTTGGGCAGCCTTAACCCAAGTGTAGGTAATTTTCCTACACCTACACCTTTTTCACTTTATTTTTTATTTTTTTGAAATGGATCCTTACGGAGATTTACTTAAAATATTTAATAGATTATGTATTTCAAATTTCATGTAAAATAAACATTTCTAACATGTCCATCAGAAGGGGTCGATTTTAGCAAATCTATGATCATTAAAATTTGATTATTTTGATGGATAAGATAAAATCTCAAAATAAGTAGAAATTTGAATGAAATTGTAGTGATATATTGTGACATAAATACCTTAAAGATTTATTTCAAAAAAATACAAAACAATGAGAGAAAAACTGGTGGGTGTAGGAAAGTTATCAACACATGGGTTTAGGCTCCCCAATCCTCTTATATTATACATAGTATTATATACAAATACATATATACTTATTGCATATTAAAAAGAGAAAGAAATTAAAATAAGAAAAATATAAAAATAAAACAAAAATTTTAAAGTTAAAAACATAAAAAATCTAAAACAAAAAAAACATAAAAATTAAATATCATTAAAAACACATAAAAAATAAAAAGCAGAAAATGTACAAACATAATTATTTTTTTCAGACAATAATTATTTGCCTATCCACGTATTTGCTCTATGTGGTTCGACAATCTACATTTATTCTCTATACACGTATTTTGTAGAGTTAAAGAAACTAACTCACATATTTTCGTAGATTTGTCTTAAACCGTGGGTTTATTTTTTGCTTGATTTTAATGGTGTTCTTAGTGCCGAGATAGTGGTCGAAACAATGATTTTCGGACCTGACTTGTTGGGCATCGCAAACTTTGCAAGACCGGACGTTACAAACCCCACACCGATCGTTCAACACCCCTATATTTAGGCATTTGCCTGAGTATAGAAAAAGTACAAGGGAACTGAGGGGATCGGGGAGAACGTACATAAGATCAAGGGTGGTTTTGACAAACCTTCTTGTAGGAGTGAGGTGGGAAGGAATATGGATATGAATAACAAGAAGAAGAAGATTTCCATCCATCGTCAGAGTTATCCTCAAAAGAATATGAGTGTTCGACAGAGGTTCTCCAACTAGTTTTATTCTTAAACTGCTCACTCAATTGTGCTCACTTACATGGGTATCCAACTCGACCTCAGATGATGAATATTCTCAGGAAGCGATGTCCGACTGGTCATATCTAATTATCTCGAGATGTCTATAGGAAGAGGAATCCTCAGAAAGATCAATGTCTATAGTGAAAATACTTAGCTGGATTATTAGAACTTAAACGAGGAGAGAAGGAAGTTCAAAGTACTTCTTCCCTCCACTAGCAACCAGGCAAGAGGATGTGAACCCTTTAAACTGTGTATGTGAGGTGTTGGCCATCCCTTTGGTTTGGTTGGTAAACTAGATGTGGGGTTCACAGGTTTCTCATCGGATGAATCAAGTTGTTCATTGAGCATATCCTCCATGGTCCGTACACATCTTGGGTACGTTCTATTGTTCTTAGTTGGCTTGGGATTTGTAGGCTTATGTGTCGAATCACACTAAAGATCAAGGATGTCCCTAATATTCTGCGAATTGGATGTGGGTATGTTAGGATCATTCACTGTGGTGGCAGCATGAGTGGTGGTCGAGCAAACTATGTGTGGAGTCATCTTAGTCTCTGGGGTGACAGATGAGAGTTCCATAATCGGATATGGACAATTTTGATGCAATCATGTATTCCCCTTTTTTAAGTGAATACTTCTTAGTGATGCCATCTTTGGTCGGCTCGACAATCGGCTTATTAGGTGTCTCTCCTAGGGTCATGTTTTTAGT